>VIBL01000024.1:3600000-3994300 GCA_008271625.1 Lutraria rhynchaena
AATGTATTTTGATTGATGTGTAAGTAAAACCACATCTTTGGATACATTATCAAGTGTAAAAAACAATAATTCTTCAGAACGGGACGGTTGAAGTACTGAATAGAATAGAAAAGAAATAGTATGTATAGTAAAAAAAAGTCATTGTGAACTTGGATATAGTGATTCTTCAGTTATGGTGAAGTAATCATAAATATCCCCCAAAGCGTCCTTCATTTCAATGAAATAGATACAGTAAATATGGTTATAACGAACTAATTATCAGAGTCCTCATGATTTACTATATTCGTGTTTTGCTGTACATAGATTCTCATTGTAAACTTTATTGGTAAACTTTATTGTTGTATGAAATTGCTTTTCGTTTAGAAGTACATGCATTTTTCGGATATATATAGCATTTGTCTCGCGTATTTTGATCTTGTTTCTGCTTTTTGGTCGGTTTTGGATGTCCGTATATATCTGAATCATCGACGGTTTCAGGAATTCCGCCGCCGTACAGCTACACTGAGGCACACCGAGGCGCGTACCTCAGTTAAAATTTCGGTAGGTAATAATTTATAATGATAAGCCCCTGGACTCCCCTAGATTGCCTCGATTCAAATATGGGTCTAGCTACGGCACTGAATTCCGTTTGTTTTTGTTGGTCCAAATTCTAAATGAAATTAATCTCTGAATGTTATAATGAAATGCATAAAAATGAAATTGTCGGCAGAAGCTCGTCATCACGGATTTATGACTTTTATGTATGATATTAATGTATAATAAAATTTAGTATTTACTGTGAAATTAACTTGTAGAAATGCTAATGATAAAATATTTAGAATACTTACCATACAAATACCATAATGGTATGGTCGTTAATAAACATTTACTTATATAACAGCAGAATATTGCAGACTTTAGCCACTAAGAAATTATTCTTAACTTTTTTCCGCGTTGCAGTTATGGCGCAACAGCTGATGGAAGTGAAATCGTGTTTAATATTAGTGTTTCATGTATATATACAATGTAACCTCACAAATCATTAGCTATATATTAAATGGGTGGCTAAATGCTAGTGATCAGATTTCTCTCGACTTTGTCACGAAGCCTGAAGATTCTTGATTCTATCATCGATGTTATTTTATGGTTTGATTTACAGTGTAGCAATGTAAGATGTTTCATGGAAAGCAATATGTCAGTTCGACAATTCAGGCCAAGAAGTGATAACATTTGTTCATAAGTCGAATATCATACCAATTCTTTAGGTGACATTTTCACATGCGTACATGTAATGTGACTTTATCTCAAAAGGATATAAATCGCAATAAACTCAACAATCGAACGTCAAAGTTCAACTTACCATTATGTCCAGTCGCCATCTCTGCATCTGTCTCTGTCTCCGTAAAGTGTACATTCTCTCCCTCCTTGTCGTCTGGTAGGGTTCAGAGGTCACTCTGTTGTCATATCTATGCCTGCTTGATCGTTTCTGTGATTCAACTTCAACTATGAATGTCACCAACACAAGAAACACAATGAATACGTAAGACGGCAACGATGATGTCCGCACATTCGCCATTGTTTTATTATATTTTTTCCTTTTATTGGCAAACGGACCGAAAGAACGGTCTGTCCCTTTAACAAAAAAGCAGTCAACTTTGCCTCGAATATTTTGTAACGTACATTTATCACTTGCTATTCTTCCGATCAAAAATATATTTCAAGGATCACAAATTGTATCATTCTCTTTCGATTAATCTTCTCAAAAATGTTGGATAACTTTCTGGAATGTCAAATAATTCCTTCACGTAGAAAAACTCATTACACTTCAATGAGTTCATTAGATGAAACGATTCGATATTTCACACATAAAATAACTTCACATAATGTTGAATGATTTGTCCAAATCTTATATGTCGGTTCTATTGCGCAATTTATTATATCTGATCACAACCTTGCGAAATCCGTTTGCTGAAATACAAGCAATAATTATAATTGATGTCTTTATTTCATAGCTATATTGAGATGTTATATAATCATTCAGATAAAGTTATAAACAAATCATCGTACGTACCTGCTCGGCAAACTTGATAACATCATGATTCGCATTCATAAGTGTTTAAACAAACATTTTCAAGTACTTACAGAGAAAACAAAATTGCAACAAATCTACCCCAGATATCACGTATGTACAACAGTATCTATCATGTTTACCTTTTATTGTTTCAGTCTGATGTGTCATGATGCTTTTTGGTGCTTTTTGTTTACATTAGTTTTTTTACGACAATAATTCCTGATTACTAATTATTCTTCATATTATAAATTGATGCAGTCGTGTGAATTGTAAATCAGCATAAAAAATAAGTGCATTATCATTAAAATGCCATTAAAATACCTCATTATTGATATACAAATGTAATTAATTTCCAATTATATTTATAACAATCAATCAGGACTGATTATCAGTGCACAGTGCATCTATTTATCTGGTAACAGTTCTTTATTTCTACATGCTTAAAATAAGGAAAAAATTATCAACATTAATTATGTCTTTAAAATGATAAAGCCATCTTGTAAGCATGATTTATATCACAATAGTGTAATTAGCAATACATTAATAATTTAAAATGAATAGGAAACATTTGCGCAATAGTTGCTTCTATTCGTTAAAATTCAGTTGTCTAAATAAAAATACCGCACAAACACGAATTGCAAAATCTATATATAATTATATCAAAGACAAATATCTTACCTACTAAGTATAATTAAAATAATAAGAAATATCCAAATTAGTTCAAACTGAATTTGATACTAGTATTAGATTAGCGGTCTAAGTCCATATTGCGGTATAAATCTGACACGAACTATATTACATAACACCGATTTGTGAATCAGTATATATACGTAGGTATAATTAGAAATGCTGTGATTTACCTAATCTCAAAACGAGTCAATAAGACGATCCTTGATGGGTTAAACACGAAGTGCCAATACAGTACATTTTTCGCTAATCGGCACGAGAACATACCAAATATTGCACGGCAATTCTAACAGGCGTCCGATAATGATTGTTTAATACCGTATTCTATTAACGATAATTCAAACTTGCAAGTGTTGTGGTTTATATTGGCTAAAAAAAACAACACTATACGTGCTAAGATTACAGAGCACTTTAAGTGTTGTGTTTTATTACAGCATAGAAAGTGATAGAAATCTTAATACTGTACGTAAATTTTTAAATGTCCGTCAGGGCATATTAAATATACAGTCAAACCTGTGTTTGAGGCCACCTTCGAATAAAGACCACCCTCTGAATAAAGGTCATTCTTTGAAAAACTATCACTGATTATTTAAGTATGGCTTTTGTTCACAGGTTTGACAGTAGTTCTGTCTCATCTCGAGCATGTAAGTATTACGCTATATTTTCAATATACGTGTTTTAAATTTACAAATATGAATCTCATAGTAAGTTAATTAAAAACATATGTTAGAAATTTATACTCATTTTGTCCTTGAACTTTCCAGATTATGATACGATTAATACTTTTTCATCCGTTCATTGTTAAGCTAAATTTCTCACGTGCGCTTCACTTTTGTTGTTGTTCATATATTTTTTGGAGAAGATAAAATAAATCCTACACGCACCAAATTACTCTTAATTCAGGAAACTAAAACCACTACATGTGTGTTGTTCTTCCCTTACATTAATCTACTTTTTTGTCAAAACATTTTTAAATTGCGCAAATTATACAAATACAAATACAACACACATATAGCGTAAATATTTATCAGTCACTAAAGATATTCAATTGCGCTTTACATCACTGTTCATTCGCAAGTCACAATCATATTATCACTTTTTTTCAATATTGTGCTCAAAATAGTGATTTTAGTTACCGGATGCAAGAAATTGTCCGAATAAGTATATTTTAAATCCTTCAAATTATTTATGAGTGAGAGTTGTTCAACGAAAGTTTGAATTATTGACAGTTCGATAATATTTTAATGACTAGTTGACATATTCTGTAAGCATTATAAGCATAAACAAGTTGTCAAAAATATTTACCGTGAAAGAAAAAATGTCAACTAAGCAGTATATCATATCAGATCTTAACAACGAAATACACAACCTGAAATATTATGTCTAGCTCATCAAATTATTCTATAAAATAATCGTAAATTGGTTTTTAAAACCTTGTTTAATGAAAGACTGATAGCTCATATAACAATTAAGTTCACACAGAGTGATAGAGAGGTCTTCAAGATTGTACGGTCCATGACAAAAATTGAATTATCCTGTCAACTTGATTTCACTTTTGAAACTCAATATAGTGTTTTTATTGTTCCAACTTGCTTATCAATTTGTCGACGTTAAATGGAGCGGAATTTTCTTTGCTTCCATAACAAATTTCAAAAACCAACAAAGCGAAATGACATTGATAATGTCATGATAATTACCTGTTTGTATGAACCTCGTTGTACCATATGGGGCATATTTTCATGCCGTAATAATTTAATTGTTAATAGAATAATAATGGTGCCTTAAGATATTAGTTTCATATTTTTAAGCAATATAGAAATAAGAAATCATTTGAACTGAATTTTGTTGTAGAGGTTAACACCCCCTATTAAACTTATTTTATTGTATACATGCATTAGCCGGGTAGTTGACTTAACGGCTAGTTAATTTGTCTTACTCCGCAACCAGCGACTAAGGGGCCTAAAGACAACTCGTTTTTATCTGTAATCAGCAGGAATGGGGACAAACGAGTTAAATTTGGTTGTATTGTTACACAGGTATATACACCTCGTCTGGGGGTATTAAACTGGTCCCCGTTCCATGTTGCAGTGCACCAGAGTCAACGGGAACCAGCTTAGGGGATGTCTAACTGCAACCATTCTATCAACAGTTCTACGGCCCTACGACTGTACCAGACCTGAAATCGGAGTTAGTCATGAGGCCAACATTTAACTTACCAAGAAAGTGCGCAGCTGAGATCGTATGCAACAACAGCTATCAATATTCACACGGGTAAACAACGATTGTCTTTCATCAGAATAATTCAGTGCCAGCTGATAAGATATGAGACAGCAGTTCATCGCTCCGTTATGAGGGTTTAAAATATACTCACAGATGTTTAGTGCATATAAATTACACTTCAAGACGTAATTATTATAAGAAATTATCAATAAATATATTATTAAGAATGTATTTCAAAGTCTAGATGGCGTTGGTTAGCTGTGAAATAAACATTTTTATTTATTTTATTTTGACCGCAAAAAAGACGTTCAACGAATGAAAGCTGTAACAACAATGAAAACTATATCAAATCATTTTCAAGTCGAAAATTCTAACAGGTGAAAAAAACGCAATGAATTTGAGAAAACATGTACGCTACAAAAAAAAACTGTCGATGAAATTAAGTCAAAATAAGTATTACAGTACCGCATCATTTAGAATACGGGAGTCGTTATATAGACGTAAATTGTACCAAATATATTGTATCCAATACAATCAATTTACAAACCTTTACTTGCAGGAAATTCGAAGAAATAGGGAAAATGCTTTCTTTCTTTTAGCAGCGCAGGATTATCGGCTAAGTGGTCAATTTTTATCTGTGTAAACGAATTCCAAATGCTGAGCGACTAACCGAGCGTTACCAACACCTGTGTGGCACTGCGCTTTGCTTTTTCGCGCGCTCCGCGGTTTAAAGTTGATATTTCACGATATTCACGTGCCTTATTTCCGGCGGAGCACTGAAATCACGCTTTTTTTGTTTTCTGGCTGTTGAATAATTAAAATCTAGTGACTAAATCTGTGCAATGCAAGATTTTACTGTAAAATGTGCGCTTTTAGAATACTATTATGTATTTATGTACATTTATTTATCTATGTATAGGCCCTACATGTATATATCAAAATATGCGTTTCTTTCATGAATGTTGTTAATATATGATATTGGTTTTATTGTATAAACACACGCACACACACATTTCTGTTTAAATATGTTGTTTTTGTTAAGAAAAAAAATGTTTCATCGAGTTGAATCTATAAAGAATGAATTAAACATACATTTAGATAGGTTTTTAGTATAGCGTGATATGTGCTGTATAATTATTGCCAGGTGGGGTACAGTTACGTCACGTTGCGAGGTATAATAACTGAATTAGATTTATATTTAACTTAACAATGAACAATAAGGTTTTAGGAAATATATTTTTTAAATTCTATGTCTACACAAGGTACACAGCGGGCGTGTCTGCAAATTACTGTAGCAGAAGTCGCATAATTATTTTCTACCCGTTTTCAATCCACCCGTGATACTAGTCAGTCTAAAAATAGACACTTGAGAGGGACGTAACCCACGTACGATCAGCACGAATGATACTTTTTTTTTCGCTAGATGGTAATTAATAATAAAATACAATATTGTAATAATCGTTTTTGATGGGAAAAATTATTTGCTTAAGGTTTATGCATTTGTTAACGTAGAAAATTTCTGGTATGATTTTATAAACAAGATTTTTACGCAGATACCCGCTTTAAAAAAATAATGTATGCATATTATCGAAAAATTGATAAGTTATTAAACGAACCTGACAGATATAAAAGGTGATAATAGTGACCTTAAATGTACTTGCTTCGGCAGTACATATACTAAAATTGGAACGATACAGAGAAGATTAGCATGGCCCCTGCGCAAGGATGACACGCAAATTCGTGAAGCGTTCCATATTTTTTTTCATTCTAATGGTAAACAACAGCAAGGCCCACTAAAGCATAAAAAAGGTTTGTTTCCGGTTACCCGACCGACCCTGTCTTTTACCTGCCGACTCATAAGTTTTTACGGCATCCAAATCTTTGTGCAATATTGTAATTTTCACAACAGAGTTGCCAATATGTCTAAAAATAGAAAAAAATCCCTACCTATCGCCAATATTTTGGGGCATGTAACCGTAAACAAATCTTTTTTGGTTTAGGCCTTATTATCATAATTATTACTGTTGTTATCACCTTTATTATTGAATTAAAAAATATTATTTTAACTCAGCAAATGTATATATAATATTTCGTACATGTTCAATATATCATTCAGATACCGAAAGACAGTTAATCTAGTTTTGCTGGATTCTGCAACCTTGTTCTCCACAAGTTACTGCCATATGATTGATCAGCGGTTACGGCTGAATATCCTTAGAAGCGACACTATTAAGCAAATTAGTCACCTTAGTGCGCATGAGCAGCCCCTGAGTCCGAATTTGCGAACTCTATAAGTAGTTTGCATAAAATGCAGTAGGTTTGTCCTTCATCCAGTGTTCCGATGTTTAGCTACGACTTACAGATTCCAACAGTTGCTTACATATTTATTCATCTCCAATTTTTCCATGCATTTTTCATGTTAATTGATCCATATCTCCTGCGAGATAATTTGCGATGCTAACACACACAAGAATTATTTACCACGAATTTTGGTAGGCTAGATATATATTTATTTCCGAAAATATTTTTATCGTGAAATTCAGTTTGAGTCCTTCTTCTGGTGTGACATTTTCTGTTCTTTCCCGAAAAGTATTTGAAAGTACTTATACACGAAAAAAAAATGGTTTCCTATAAATGGTAAAGCCAAAGACAGTACTGAAATAATCAAGATCATATTTTTTTTCATTTTGTCCTTATATGGTTACACCCTAGATAGTTGACTGATATCATTTCTCAATTTATTCTATCAATGTCATTGGTAGAAATAAAACTACTTTGTGTATATTATTTGAAAGTAATCGTTCAATGTTTTGAATCACTTTTGGTACGATCCGTTTTTCCGTGGTATTTAGATTGAAACACATATAGCCAAGGTTGTTTCGCTCCTAACCCTGACCCACACATCTTAAAGGAATGTTTGCTGCAACTCGTAAAATGATAAGAAGACGGGTAAGTTCTTTTAACCTAGGGTTAAAATAAGATGTAAGATGCATCGGGTACTTTCTATTGAATCACAAAGCCTGTCAATCATGTGATGTTTTCAAAAAGACTAAAGTACATAAAATTGTGCCTGCATTACAGAACGTGATATGCATTAACTTGTTGTATACCAACCCGTGATGTGCAATCTTAATTAACCCGAGAGAAAAATAGTACGCATGTGTAACAACACGTGCTTAAAATTACATGCGGCTTTGATAAAATTAGAAGTAATGATTGCACCCAAAGACTTTTTAAAAAGTACAGCCAGCCGCAGGCACGTTTAATGGAGTAAATGGTAAAATACCGCGTTGGAGATACAGTAAAACACGGTTATAATGAACTATGACATATTAAAAAGAATCGAATAGAGTGAATATTTGTTCCCCACCCAAAACGCCCTACTTTATTTCATTGGTATGGGTGTAGTTAACTATGGATGTAATGAAATGTAACGCTGATAACAGTGATTGCTCAAATTTTAAATGCATTCATTTGTTTATTTTAATAAGAATTTGTTAGTTAATAAATTTTGTACAACCTATAATGGACGGACAAACTTGTAATTGTCGCTATATTTAGGTTGTATCGCTGTATCCGTATCTGTCAAATGTCATCATTCTTGACGGATTTCAATGGAAGGGATTAGACAATAGGCTTCATTTTTATTACATTATGAGACGAAATTAACACGCGAAACAACTGTAATAAGTTTATGAAAATGTCCTTCTATATGGTTTTATCATTTCCTATAAAGTTAAGGAGTTGCGCATTTAGACACGAGCGCTTGTGTAAATGGGTTCATACTATAGGATACTATGGGATGTTTTATGTGGGATTAAGGCGTTTTAAATTTTTTATGATTTACATTTATCTATTATGAGCCCGTTAAATCTGCGCATGAAACACTCACAGTTATTGTTAAGTGTCTAAACTCTATGTTTTGCGGCAACCAGGCACGATGTTTGTTTCCATCAATATGTGTTTACTAAACTATGAAGAAATGGTTTGAGATTAAATTCAACGAACTCGAGGTGGAAAAAACAAGTGGTTCATTAACTTCCCTATTGCTGGATACCGATTTGTTTACAATAGTTTTTATCTGACACTTTAAGAGTTAATTCAGCTGCGAGTGAAACAACGTTTCAAAATGACACTCTTTGTATATACAATATAATTGTTCATAATTTTATTGACAACAACGTATTGAGATGAACAAGAAATACGTTTTAACAATTCATTGTAACAACAAGATTCAGCGGTGAAAAATAAACTCGTCCTGGTAGTTACTGGTGGCTGTGAGAATACGTGCAGTTTATCTGACGGGAACATGCCGTACGGGTAAAAACATTTGACATTTTGGTGGCTTCTGGTTTTTGACATTCATTCGTTTAAATTCATAAGCGAATGTATAGCTTATCAATTTATCTGACGTGTTTATTAGTATTAGCAAAAGACAAGAGAAAAATCTTCAGTATGAAGCAGGATTGAACATGACAGATGTAGTTTATATTGGGTATCATGTAGGTGCCAGCCTGTCAGAAAACGATATATTAACACATCCCGACAAAACAGTGCTTTTGATTTTATCGGTAAAAATTCTTTTAAATTTGTGTTTTTACATCTGTTTATATTTCGCAATATTTGATGTGTAAATGAATCAGTTTTAAATTAGTCACCTGTGAACGTTTTGCTCGTTTCATCGGCTTGGGGAGTATAAGACGCAATTTGCCACTTATACAAGAATGCAGTATGGAAGGTAATTCTGACAAAACTGACATTTTCATTTATGTGAATCACCGCTTGATTACATGATTAAAATACTATTTGTTCATCAATAATAAAACATTTATGATAGATGCGTTCCAATGATACAATGAGTGTAATAGTTGTGAAGCAGAAATATTCTTTGATAATTTGGTAATCAGGGTCTTGTGTTATTTCTAATGGGTTGATGTTTTGGTCAATGAGCAAAGCATCGGACCACTGATCGCAACGGGTCTGGTGCATACCGGACTACAGATCAAGACTGTCTGGAATTGACACTAATATATACGGGTATTGTATAGCAATAAGCTTTTCGGTCGGGTCAGGTACAAAAAGGACTACTGATTCGTGTAGGTCTGATGCAGAAACGGTCACATGACCCAGACGGGTATAGTGACCTACCGACCCCTGGTCTATACCACTTCCTGTGGAAACTTTTAAACTAATAAACTCAAAATCCTTTCCTTTATTTCTTTTATTTAAAACACAGCCCTTTGAGTTAGATCGTATTTGTACAAATGCGTTCTGATGGTATCTTTTGGTTTATCTTTGCAAATATGCGTGAATGCGTTAAATGTATCTTATTGATTCACCTTTTAGATTTATTAATGAAGATAAAAAGATTCGGTCGTAACTTCTTGTGCAGTCTACTTCCAGTGAAGACTACTTCCGGTGCGCATACATATATCTTAAATATGACTGAACTAATCACTGTGATGGTGATTGGTTTTGGTCTGAAGAAATCGTCTGGTACAACTGTTTACTGATATCAGTCCTGGCATCGTCCGGTGGCGCCATCTCATCAAGTAGACACTGAAATAAAACACGAGAAATGTTCTATATCGTCTGATGAAAAAACATCCTTGAATGTTTAACTGAGTTCGATGCTCGCTGTAGAAGGTGCAAAGTATGTGTTTTAATGTACTTGTTTCATAATATCCCGTTATTTGAGGGATGTTTTTGGAATTATTAATTTTGCTTCAAAAGCCTTTTGAATTTGTTTGCGAATATGTTATTTTCTTATTTATATCAACATGATACATTTTAAGTTTTGTTTGATTGAAGGGGGCTCCGTGGTTATGGTCTACAACTAGTAATAGCTAGCACCTCGTCGTTTTGAGTTCGAATACGAAGCTATCCATCTAGCTTACGGAAGGTCGGTGGTTTTACCCAAGTGACCACTAGGGTCGTCCTCTTACGTTAAAGCTGGTAAAATCATCAAACAACCCCGACCTCACGACTTACCTTGACTTCATCGTTCACAGGTGGTGACTTCAAAAGTAAGCATAGAGGAATGTAAGTTAGATTTAAGATAGACAACCCCCACATTGACCTGAAACAGAAAGTGTGAACATGTGTGAAGTTTGTTCAACACCAAATTTAGGTTTTTGGCATAATTCTTCGAAGTAAAATCCAGATACAAGTAAACGGCAGTTGCAAGTTACAAAACACTCATGTATAGGTCAGCAACAACATCCCCCAACAATGTTTGTACAATTATTTATATGCATCCAACATCGTCCTAACAACATTTTACCTTAGAAATATCGAGTGTGGAAGACATTATATAACGTTGATGATAACATAGAATAAACACTAAACCATTTTGAATATAATATTCATACATGTATTCTAAAATGTTGCCCAATCTTGTCTACCGTATGTACATGTATTTATAGAACTCAATATTTTACTTGCACTTTTTTACCAGCAAAGAGATGACTTACCATTTGAAACCAACTGTTTTCACTATATAACCTGCTATGGCCGGACCTGAAATGCCACGTGTCTATGATAAATCAATATATTTGATATTATGTCATAAATGCCTATTAATATCATTATTTTATATCTTACTTTTGTTAAGTTTTAGATAACAGTTTTATGGCGAATAAACCAATGACATTATAGAAATTTGAACGTTTAATTAATTTATATACCCTTGCTGATCTTTGAAACGAGTAACATTATGTTACAATTTAAGCAATGCAAGAGCAATGCAAGATTGTTTTATTAGCTTTTTTAAAAGTTATTTCCATGTCACGCAATCTTAATATAAAACAATAAACAAAAGCAACAAAAAATAATTTTGGTATACCTCGGTAAGATTCTGGATTGTGGTTCTAGTGAGATTACCAAGCCTAAAGGTCGATGTAAGATTTAAGGAAAAGTACGTTCATACATGGAAGAACTTAATTCATACACAAACATGATATACTGACCTAACGAGTAAGCTAAACATGATATACTGACCCAACGAGTAAGCTAAGCATGATATACTGACCTAACGAGTAAGCTAAACATACGGCAAGTTGTACTATAGCGTACACACTCCCGTATGTGGACACGTGACGTTGATCAACTAACAATGCTAGTAAAGGCATAATAGCAGCATCTGTCACTCCTACAATATACAACAGTGTGATAGTACTAGTATAATATAAACAACATGTTTGTTTGAATATTTTTAAAACGCGTATAGAATTTCTCTTTATAGTTGTTCCATCCTAAGACATATAGCTGAAGTTACGATTTTACACGTATAAAAGCAATATTATTGATATATATATAAACAAATTCGTAGTTTAAAAACTCTGACTACAAATATCTTTATCAAATTCCCCATATTATTTCTATACTGAATAATAGCATATTATAGATTTTAACATAATAAAAGTACTGAATATATGTATTTACCGACACCAAGTCCCAGAGCGAGATGAGGAACCAGTAGATGTGAAAGTTCTTTACAAAACGGTATCTGAAAATATATTAATCTGGTTGTAGACTTAATTATAGCTGAATGTTTCAATCATGATTAATTCATTTTAAGCTTTAAACTAAAGTTTAACTTAAAGCATCTTAAGCTTTAAACTAAGTCTGACTTGCTAGTGACACATTTTTATTCAGCTTTTAATCATTCGATTGGTTTCAAAGGACCTTGTTAATTGTAGCATTGTACGGAATCGTACACTCTCTGCATATTCCTAAACCGTAATTAACTACATGTGCCTAAACCCTGTCGCCGTTAATTCTGGCTCATATGGAAAAAGACTTAGTTACTAATACAATGTTATCAGAATCAGGTAAATTTTAACGTTGTTAAACACAATAAATAGGGTTAGGATAGGTAATCCTCATAGTTAACAAAAACACATCTTGAAATAAATGCTAAACCAAAAAACTACCACCAGGTTCATTATTGAGCTCACCGCTATTAACCCAACGCCAATAAGAAACAATGATCCGGTAGTGAAAATCCATCTGAAAAAAAAATCAATAATTTTGTTTTACATGTAACTAATACCGGTATATAAGGAAGACCGGATTGCATAAATGGAAATCGTGCGATTGTAGAACATACGAAAACAGAACAACCTAATTATGACATTCACACTATCACTAGACAAATATTCAGCGGAAAATTAGCGCAATGATAAAGTAAGAGAGTCTGCACATCTAATTACTGATAAGCCTTTTAACACCACTAGAAGGAGGGCGATCAGATAATTTGAATGAAATCTGGGTCACAATTTGAACAAAGTTAGAAACAAGCATATAATTGTATTTGCGCATTTAAGAAACATCCTTGCAGTGTAAATGTGACCGATGAACTTCTTAAGTTCATGGACGAAACAGTAACGAAAAATACTCTCAGTATAGTATAGTAAAGAAGCGCCCTTTGGGAGAAGCAAAAGTACGTTGTTGCTGAGGGGTTGTTGCTCCAGAGAGGTTAAATTAATAGTTAAATTGTACAGTGGAAAAAATCATACTTTTGATGAAGGGAGGTTTTTGCTCAAGAGGGGCCGCTCTGGAGAGGGTGAACTGTATGACCTACCGTCCATATTTCCTTGCGATTACGGGGAAACCATTCGTTCCCAACAGATAGCCAACACTGTCCGGTACGAAAATCAGGCCTGAAACAATGTTAACATAATTAAAACCTGTTAAAGCATGGCATGTTTGCAACCAAGTGGGACATGAACTGTAAATGTTACACACTGGTGTGAGCCATCGTTTGTTTATTTTTGAGTACACTTAAGTTTCCAAATTTACTGAGGTCATGTTTACAAACATTACGAGATAAAAAGTTTGCAGTTTTTTTTCACAAATAAATAATACATTCAATTCTGTGGACAAAAGTCAACCTTTGGAAAGACAAAATGTGGCCTTTTTTAGTTATGGCCTTTATTTTTAAAGGTCAGTTTGTTCAAAATAATCAGCGATGGTTTTTCAAAGAATGGCCTTTATTCACAGGATGGTCTTTATTCGGATGTGGCCGCAAACACAGGTTTGACTGTAGTATACAAAACATGATTTCAGTTTGTCTCAGTATTATTGCCGCCATAACCGATAACTTGTTTTGTCATTTCAGAAAGGACAATTATCAAAACATGTAGTATAGATCCATTGCCCTCCATACATACATTAGCGTTATTTAACCAAATACAATTACATAGATTCCTTATACATCATATTTTGTTGATTAAGTAGCTAAACGCTTACACGATGTGTTAAATATTAACAACACAATCTTAACATGGACTACCATATATTGTTCTTCTGTTTAGTTTAATTTCCTGAAAAAACTACAAATGTCGAGCTGATTTAACTGGTAGTCCGCAAAAATATCCAGTCCTCAATTGTTAAAATGATTTTTTTTTAAATGGGAGCTAATATAGATATCTCACCTAACTGCCACTGCGTAGCATCCATGGTATCAATGATCCATAGAGGTACTGTAGATTCCAACACAGCTAGAGACATACTGGTCACCATGATAGCGCCTGTATTAGAGTATATACGTTATATCAATACCTCAGCGTATTATTACGGGATTTACCGGAATATATTAGGGGAAACAAGATTACAAACGTCTGAATACTGTATATTCCAAAATCTATGGTACTATTTATGGTACTCATTATAAAAGAAATATAATAATCATAATAATTAGTATTATTCATTTATTTAACGGAGGTTAAAGAATAAAAATATAGTCAAATGGAATAAATAATAATAAAATGAATTCTCAGTTCGAATAATTTAGCATATGTTTGTCATTTATATTCTTTCGTTACCGACAATATTTGTTTACTTACCGGCACAAATCACGATATACGGGTCAATCAAAAGTTTATACAGAGACGAAGATTTCATCTCCACCTGGAAAAGATATATATGACAATGTTAACAGTCCATAATAATCATTAATACTATTTTTAAAAGACTTTCACTTAGCATGTGGCTACAAAATAACAGACATATTTGTCATTAAAATTTCAAAAAAGGTATTGTAAACATAATCTAGGAACAGGGCAGGTTTTTAAATGATTGAAATCGTCGAAAACCGTGCTGCAAGTTTTGGTCTTATGAATTGTCTCACTAGAATAACATGTCCCTCTGGAACCCTATCTAAGGCGAATTACCAATATTTAAAGTATCATTTTCAAAGCGATATATTGACAATGGTTGACTTTGATGAAACTCACTGTAGTTCATACTCTTGATTGAATCGAAGAATATGTTCATGTGCCCCAGCTAAACTATAATACAAGTACCTTGGGTCATGTCTCTTTACATTATTCTAACTGACAAAGTATATTACGAATATTTCGCTTTTGTTCGATCACAATATTATACAATACGAAAATATTATTGTTAATAATGTTTTTTTCTTTATAAAACAGAGCTATAAAATAGGGTTTATTTATTTTATAGATATTTAACATACTTGACCAACTCTAGATCCAGTTTCTAGGAATTTTATCTGCAAACCTGAAAGGGCGGATTAAAAAGATGGGTACTCATATAACTGTCAGTCTATGACAACTTGTGTGATCTAAACACTATAAATACAACCAACATTAAAATCAAATCCAGAAAACTATTATGGCATATACTAATAATATATCAAAATTGTTCACAAAATATTTCATTAAATTTATTTGAATGTTATGATGGAATTTGTATTCCTACATAATTAAGGTTACGTTCAGTCGAAAATGTCAAACCATAATACAAATAGATTACAATATCTTTATTAATAATGAGTTTCTACTATTACCTATATTGAAAGTACACAGTATCACGATTCCTGTAAATGGTACTGTTTTCCCGGAAACCGCATACAGGAGTCCACCAAATGGATACCCAACTGAAGTTTTTGTAAATTCATAATTAATAGTCGCTAATATTATTATATTAAATATACATGTTTATTTACTGCATGTAAATAAAAAATTACATTATGTTCTAAATATACTGAATCATATTTACCACAGTTTTAGTTTTTTTGGTCTCGACCATTAGAATCGTGCTTGACAGAAACTCGCCATGGTATTTTTCTACTTACCGACGAAAGTTTACGTTGCGTATATCTACAAACTAACATTTTCTTAAGGATAGCAGAAGTGAAAATGTTAAAGAACATTAAGAAACAAAACCTCACCCAAAATACCCAAAGCTAAACCTCCCATGGCCATACCCATAGCCCGACTTCTTGGTTTATCATCCGTGTAAATCTCGGCTATCATACTCATGCCTAGTAATGATAAAACAACGATTTTATTGCTAACAAGGAGAAAAGTGCTAAGGCAAAGTAAAGGGGACAAGTCGATAAGCATTGAAAAGCACATGTTCATACAATATCTTATGCAACTCAAATAAACATACATTTGTATGTACCTTTTTTTCAAACAGTTTTTTTTCTTTTCTTTACGTAGTTAGTCAAAATTTGCATAGGCAGGAATGGAATGTTTATATGCACAGTGAGACACTAAGTGTTGATCGGGGAGGGTGTGGGATGGGTTTTACAACTTAGGTCGCACGTGCGTATTGTGCGTAATGGGCGCTGCACCCTTGTCTTGTAGGCTAAGAAAGTTTCAATGCAGTTGAAAATAGTTCACATTAATGTCATCAAAAAACAAAAACAGTTTATCGGATATGAAAACTCTACTTCTTGTTTACCAGCAATCGTTGTAGCAGCAGATCCGATTCCTTGTAACGATCTAGCAATCAACAAAGGTATATAAGATGCAGCTGCCGCAAACACTGTGAATGATAAATAATTAAATATGTATTACGTATTTTAATAATTTATTTTAAAGAACACTTAACTAAGAAATTTTAATGGGAAACAAACACATTTTGAATGCTTTTATTTTTACGTCATTTCCGAAAAAAGTTTAAAGCTGTCAGGTGTTTAAATCATTGTGAAAAAAATAAATTGCTCAACCAATTATAATCATAAACCGTATAACTGAACTGAAAACAAACAAGACGCGAAATAAGAGAAGTAACTAAGGCCGTTGTGTTTGTGTTGTGTTTGTAATCCTCGGTAAGAGTGAGGTCAGGCCCACCTAACTAGTTTAACCCCACCCTTACCCCGTAGCTTTACTTCTTGGCGTTTCAAAGAAGAGCCTTCCGGGAGACTATGTTTTGTCATTCACTTATTGTTTGGTCCTATGTGCTGGGTGTGCTTTGGTTTGTGGGATTTTGAGAAAGATAGTATTCAGGGAAGGTTAAATGTTTTGTCTGTGTGTTTTCTAGGAATCCTTTTCCTATGTACATAAATTTACTTTTCCTTCCACGATGGAGCAAGAATAGAGCCACTAATTAGGGGAAAACTTCACAAAAATAATATGAGAAAGTTAGTACCCGCGGCAGATACCAGGAAGACAGAGGTGCCAAACATAAGGAGGTTCTTGTAACTAACCCTGAAAACAAACAAAAAGAGATACTGCTGAAAAAATGTACGAACATACTATACAATGGCAAACAAACAATCAAGCAAAATTTATATTCTTTAGTTTCCTGACTTTTATACTACAATGTATTCAGAATATTCCGAATTGGACTGATAATGCTTTTGAGCTATACGTCAGTTTTTTATTCTTTAAACAAAAGATGCCTGATAATGCCTATGCCACGGAAAATGTACATTTTTTTTCTCATGTATGACCGAATATTCGAATATTCATTCGGAGGGGCGATTGAATATTCGATTATTGAAATTGGTATTCGTTGCAATCCGTAGTATGTAGTTATAGAACTCTAATAATAAAAGCCCTACAATGTCACACATACATAAAGCTGAACTTCACCACATGGGCAGCTTACGAAAAAATGAAACAAACTTTGATGTATTCCAATAGAACACTGGCTCGGAAATAGATCCGAATGGCTGTTATAAATTCTTGTATATAATACCTGTTTGAAAGATACCCAACGACCGGATTGGCCACCATTTGAACCAACGCCTTCGACCCGAGCAGCCAACCCACTTTACTGTTCTCGTTTATTGCTCGCACGGGAACATGTAACACCTAAATGTAAAACCCCACTTTTAATTACTACATGTGACACTCATACATTCTACTCATAACCAAATTATCTGGCGCTCTGATTGGACAATTCGCTTGTGGGAACGAAAGTCCGGTTTGTCAAAATATCGTAAGGTGGCAAAATTATGTAGGAACGAGTGTCTAACGTGTCATTTTCATGTAGAAACCATTGTCAGTCCAAGTAAAAAAATCGAATTTCGTTAACATGGCATCGGTCACAAATAGTCTGGACTATATTGGCCCACATCTGTGATATGATACATAAAATATTTCTTCCATATAAAGGTCAAAGAAGTGAGACAGTCTTGTTAAATAACATTGCATAACAACTCTTTGTAGTCTGTTTTATTGGCTTCTTGTAATTGTTATCAAAACATGTTTTGATATTGAGATATAGCACGGAATTTATGAAATATCATTTTTTCTGAGCATCGTTTTTACACATAACTTCACGATCCGTTCTGTTATTTCTCTTTCTTCAAATAATCAATTAACAGATGTCAGCGACCACACAAAATGACCCCAAAAGTATGATTTTATGTACCGTTTGTATAACTATATACATTTGTAATTGTTTCACATCTTTAAACGATATACAAAGCAAAATGATATATGCTACATAATTAAATTAACAAACACTTATATATAACGTTTTCTTTAAAGAAGTGTAAATAATTGACAATTAAAAATAATGAACGCTATTTATTTCTTTTTTATACTTACTAATTTTTTAAATTTCGTCCGAACGTGGGCATATCCGAACTTGCGTTCGATTGATTTTATTAATTGCTGTATATCAATGAGTTTGTATAATAGTTAATTCTATTTAATATTTGTGCCACTCTAGTCCTTTCTGAGTTAATCATATATAATACAGTAGAACCCCGCCAATAAGACCAGCTCTGGTTCTTTGTAAAAGAGGTCTTAATAGCGGGATGGTCTAATACAGGGGAAGACTGAACAGGAAAGTAGTTTGTATGAAAGTTTGTAGTATGCTATGAGATAGTTGCAATGTAGATCCCAATATTTAATAACAGTATATGTAATAACAGTGTTGAAAATAATTTCAATGGTCACCATTAAGGAGTGATTTGACTTACTTTTGCCAGAAAGTCTGTGGATTTGACCTGATCAGGTAATACTTCAGCCAATGAATCATTTCCCCGTATCGTAATATCCTCATTTCCCCGTACCGTAATATCCGTGTTATTGTTGTACAATACTGTCACATTATTTTCAGTTTTAAAGAACGTATCCTTTGCGTCGACTTCAACAAGATATTCAGGAATTATTGGAACTGAAATATAATAGCATGATTTAAGTCCATTCGGTTATGATATAAACCTTGACAATATCCTGACTCTTTTCGTTATTTTATACAGTACAATTATTTCAAGTCATTCGTATAATCATATACGATTCTGTGCCGAAATTGTCTTCAACCTTTTGCCTCATAATATCACATTTCCCTGCATCTGAAGAGGACGACTTTTGAAATTACTTGTAATAAACAATAGCTTATTTTGCCACAATTTTTCTCACTCTGTCAGAGAGAAATAACACAATTTTTAGAAAAAATATTAATGTTTTGTATACATGTATTTGCTTTGAATTTGGAGTACAAAGTATGCTTAGGAGGCAAAGGTTAGCTTCATCACTTTGTCATCACTTATTGTATTAATGTATACATGCATGTATATAACTACGTATTAATTGTATGCTGGAAGCAATATTAAGAGTGTCTCCAGGATATGTTCTCTGACTAGTAATCACTAGGCCCACTCCGTGGTGAGTTCGAATCCCGTCCAGGACCAAATTTCACGTATGATGAAGCTGCCCTGCTAGCTTACGGCAGGTCTGTGGTTCTACCGAAGTGAGCGCCTGGGTCTTCCCTACCGTTAAAGCCGGAAAAAGTCACTAAAGGATCTTTGCTGTTGACGCAACGTTAAACTCCCATGAATGAAAATGAGGTGCATTATAACAATCAAGTCCTTATACATAAAAATAGAATCTGAAAAATCTCACCAACAGATGTCAACAGTAAATAATCCAGAAAGTTCGTGTACACTACAATAGCTAACAACGTGCTCTCTCTGGACCAGTGACATAACTTCATCTGAAAAACCATTTTTATGGGATTTAACGCCGTTTCTTTTCAACAATTTTTCAGTTATAGCAATTGAGCATATGTTAAAAAATACTTACCCACCGTCAAGGATTTGGGTAGTGTAACCGCAAATAAAAATTTGTTAAAGATGGCCATATTTGGAAAATACCCATGTTATTCCCTTCAGTCTATTGTACATTTATTACACAAAAACAGTTATAAATGCTAACAGTGCCGTGTTTTAACATATTTCTAAAACATTCACAAGGCCAGAAAAAATTGACCTGCTTCCGGTTACTTGACCAGAAAAATGGGGAAGGTCTGTTGCAAAACTTTTCTGGTTTTTTTTTCTTTTTTTTTTTGCTAAACATATCTCTCGTACTTTTTAGGTACGATTCTTCTCTAAATAATGTCGTATATTGGATTTTGCATTTTAGAAGCTAAAGCGTCGGCGTCAAAAATTAAGGTCGTATTGGGTAAGCGTAAACACGATATTTTTACTGGCCTTATTTTTAATAATAAATATTGAATTTTAAAACAAAAGATTACGAGCAGATGTAAGTAGAACAGCTGATGTTTTGAATGTAGTAACGTCCATTTGTGAAATGAGAAATTAATCCGCTTCTGCGTTTTATTCGTTAGGCCAGAAAATGGTCGTGTTTAAGATTATCCTATTTTATCTTTTTTACACAGACCCTAAAATTTCTAATGGCAAAATACGAAGTGTGAAAATATTCTAGGACGAATCGTACATCGTAATCTCACAAAAGTGTTTAGAAAAAATAGAAACAAAACTTTTTGAATTACCTACTCTAATTGTGTTGGTCAAGTAACCCTAAACATGGCTACTTTTTCTAGCCTAGTAAAAGAATGACAATAAGAACAGACGATTCGTCTTGAAACAATAACATGAATTCTTCATTTTTTTAAAAAAAAATTCAATGCATTTTACAATGAATGACCATACCTTATTAATCATTCATAGGTCCACAGAAACTAATATTTTATTCGTAACAATTTAAACCATAAATTCCTTCGACATTTCCTCTGAAGCAGCGCATGATAGTTCTGTGAGATGAGCAATGGTTACCTTAAGGGAAGACTGGTTTTGTCATTAATCGTTAACCGTCCCCATCTGATAAATTAAAGAATAGATTTCGACCTCTATATCATTCGTTTTGTCCAGTTTTCAATTACCATGGTGAGTCAAGCGTAAAACCATTGTCTCATAATGCAGTTACTGTGATTGGCGAACGTCTACAGTAAGTATTTGATGGATGTGTCCACTGAACACCGGACAAAACACTAGTTAATGAAGTTATTTGATCTGTTAAAATCTTCATTATTCATTTATTCATTCATCCTTTGCTTGACAAGTAGGAAACTTAGATTCAGTTGCGTCAGTTATTGAGTTTGTTGACAAATCAAATGATTTAGACGGACATACATTTGTGGATTGTGTCTTTTCTTACGATAAATCGTTAATTCGGTGTTTGCAGAAAAAAAAGAAGTTAACATATAACGACATGTATTTCCGATGTACTCTTCACGTGTTTTACCCGCTAGGTAAATTTTTAAATGGTTGGAACTTCAAAGAAAGACCAAAGTCAGTTGTTTGTTTGACGCAAAGTCATATCAATTTTCCTGGGAAGAAATTGCCTGATATGTGCAGTTACTATGAGATACGTTCCCTGATCAAAAACAAGCTACTCATACGTAAGATCCAATGATTTCAGCCAAAGTAGAAGCCGACTTGTATTTCATAAGGGCTTTCTTTTTATCGCTTACAATTTATGTTTGGTTAAACACTTTACACCTGTGAACGTACCTATATTCGTTCTTTTTTTAAATCCATTTTGCCAAAGTAATGATTTACCCTAATGCTGAAATGTTTATTATGAATGTTTAGAAACAAGTGATCGTGTTTTTTGTTCAGATATTTCTGAATGTATTTGAAACCTAGGTATATCGAATTAATTTAGTAGATATGAAACATTCACTGATTATATCATAAAAAATAATGTAACATAGATATGTGTTTATTTATTAGCAAAACGAATAAACACGTCATAGTGATATTTATGTTTTCCAGGTGATCATGTGATTGCCAACGACGTATTGGGGCCAAGCTAATTAAAACACAACACGTGAAATACGAGAATTTTTATAGAAATGAACCATTTATGAAGCATAGCATGTATTTTTAGTAGCACAGCAAATTGATAAATGTTGGCGAATATATAATTCACGCATAAGTATGATACTTTTCTGATAAAAAAACATATTAAAGGTTAAAATAAACTGCTATTTTTTATTTGAAAACAATCACGCGGTCTTAACAGTTGAGGCAGTTGGTCACAGTTTACCGTCTGCCATAAAGCATGCTTTGTATTATTGTATAAGTAATCTAAAATTATCGCATCCCACCCATCGCCAAATATTTAACTTCCAAATATTCCTCTATTCCATAACGGACTCCACCTTCTCTGCCCAGTCCTGATTCCTTGTAACCTCCAAATGGTGCTTCCACAGCAGTAAATAGTCCTTCATTGATTCCAACAATACCATATTCTAACGCTTCAGCCATACGCCATTGTTGCACAGGGTCCTGGGTATATACATAGCCTGGAATATGAAAACAAATAATAGAATCTACACTAAAATAAACGGATAAACTGAGTGTTATTGAAACTTTAAGAGAAATACTAACAGCAAGTGGCACCATTCCTGTTCTTCAAGTGTGTGCAAACTACATGAACCAATTATCATTTGAAGTTTGACAAGACAATGTCTGCATCTTTATTGAAAACTCGCGAAAAGTGATTACAATACTAACAGGTACGAAACAGATGAAATTAGGCGAGAAGAAAAAAAATATGATATGCGTAAAGTATGATGATCTGAGATTTATAGAGTAAAGCCCATTTACTTGAAAATGAATTTTATTTATGAAAACGTGTGTAATCCAAAAGAATTATAACCTACTTGCTAACCCAGCTCTGGTTTGGTGAGCAAGTTCAATGACGTCATCCTCCGTTTGAAACCTTGGAGATAATATAAAAGTACATCTACATGATCATACACATATAATGCGACCGACACAATCTGGTTCAGGAAATGAGTTTTATCATTCAAAATAATGATAAGAACAATGATGCTTAGCTAGGGAAGACTTTGAAATACAATCGCAAAATAACATTGAAGTACAATTTGAATTTGTGGAAATACATTTTGAAAATCCATCAAAAGCATATACACAGTGCCACATGTCATCATAAGGATGATAATATCATTTGGTTTGCGTAATAGATGGTCGTTAAAAAGAGAGTATACACACAATCTTAGCAAAATTAATCTGGCCTAAATAATTCACTTGCCCCTCGCCGCTGTGGGACAAATCAAACCTGGAACCAATTTTCACATATGAAGAAGATGCCTGGTTAGCTTACGGAAGGTCGGTGGTTCTACCCAGGTATTCGTCTGGGGGTTTCCTCCACTGTTAAAGCTAGAAAAGTCAACAAATGACTTGCTGTTGGTGCAAAGTAAAAAACCCAGTGAAGAAAAAATAACAGTGCGATTCTATGAGTTCACTTACTTCTGCACTGCAACCACTGGTCCGAATATTTCTTCATTAAAGACACGCATGTCTGTTGTAACGTCTTTAATCAGGGTTGACTCATAAAAGTTACCACCCAATTTACTTCGTTTCCCACCAAGAACGACACTCGCTCCTTTATCTACAGCATCGTGAATAAAACCATCTACCTGCGGCACTTAACGTAACATAGAATCCAAAACATCTGATCAAACATCAAACATGAAAAAGATTTGGTTGATAGCTTAAGCAATTCATATTGAAAGGTTCGTCTAAAAATGAATTTAATGTTGTATATAAAATATGAAATACCTCACACATATATACATATCACTCCAACAGATTTTAAAGAAAAAATGTAATTAAGTGCACGTAACAGTATGTCATGAATATGTTTTTACCTTTTCCACGGCTCTAGAATTAATCAAAGGACCCTGGGTGGCCCCAACTGTAAAACCATCAGCAGTTATCAACAACTCCGTCATGGCTTTCTTCATTTTCTGTATGAAAAATTCATATACACCTTCTTGTACCAGAAATCTGTTTGCACAAAGACAAGTCTGAAATGACACAAGCATTAAACCTCATTTTACCCAAATATATATGTCTCGTGATTACATAAAAATCTGAGTAAGAAACGCTTTCTTCCTTTTGAATCTCAGTCTATCGACATCTTCTTATGTTTAGGCAGTTGTGATTGTTAATAAGAACCTGTGTTTTGGTGTAAATGTTTTCATTTGAAGCCGGCATGGCAGCAAAACTGTGTTACCGTAAATACCACTTAACGTACCTGGCCAGTGTTTCTGAACTTCGATGATATTGCTCCCCTCACAGCTTCATCTATATCAGCATTATCAAATACGATAAATGGAGCATTTCCGCCTAGTTCCATGCTGCATTTCTTAACAGTGCTCGCTGATTGTTTCAACAAAATCTGATAATAATTAATAATCAAATACAGTCAAACCTGTGAACAATGGCCACTCTTGGGAAAGACAAAATGTGGCCTTTATTGGCAGGTGGCCTTTATTCGGAGGTCAGCCTGATCTAATAACCAATGATAGTTTTTCAAAGAATGGCCTTTATTCACAGATTGGCCTTTATTCGGAGGTGACCGCAAACACAGGTTAGACCGTATTTACATTGCAACATATTTTATTGCTAAGCTAATATAAACATTTGTAATAATTTTCGGAAAATATTATAGAACATTAGATATGTATCAATTAACATTTTGTAATAGATGTATCAACACTATTTTCAATAATGAAAGAAATTGAAAATTGTAAAATAGGTAGTTTTAGGCGCACAACCTGCCTCTGACATCTACATTACTAGTATAAAATTATTACCTTTCCGACAGAAGAGCATCCAGTAAATGAGATATGGGACACCATAGGACTGCTACATAGAACCTTACCAACTTCAGAAGCATTACTCTTGTCACATGTAATCACATTGAAAACTCCTGGTGGGAACCCAGCCCTCTCAAATACCTAAACCAATAAAAAAGGACTCATTACAAGTTGTATCACTACATGTATGTTTATAAGTTAATGGCCAAATAATGCGAATTTTGGACATCCGTTGTTGGTTCATCAACATCAAGACACCATGGCATTATACAAAAATATGAATAATTTATTATGTGATTGCTAGTTTATGTCGTGAAGTCGTACTTACGATATGGCATTAGAAATAATACGCAACATGCGACAATGATGTTGCAAATTTCGAAATCATTTGTGGATTTTTCGAGACGTGGATATAATTGATGGATATTAATGTTACTGAGATTCGAAGGTAGGCGAGTTACTGTTCATTTCACAACAAACAATACTCATGTATATGTTCTTGATTCAAATTACGATATAGCTTTTTTAATCACTAGTAACAACAGAAAATACCTCACACATCGCGAGTGCTGATAGAGGAGTGTCTTCAGAAGGTTTGATGACAACAGAACATCCAGCAGCCAGTGCTGCACATGCCTTTCTGCTTATCATAACATTTGGGAAGTTCCACTGTCAAAATGATGAAAACACAAATTGTAACATAGTATTTCTTCTTTGTATGATATTTTATGAAAGAACTGGAACATTTGATATGCAATACAGGCTTATTGTTGATTAAGTTATCTGTCGTACTTCTTTTTGTAATATTATTTGTTTGTTTCCCCCCGAAGGTAAGTGTGAGGTACGACCAGTCAAACCAACTTAAAATTGTTTTGCTACTTTCCGTTCAAAGATGATAGTACTTTGTCCTTCATGCGTTTTGTTGGGTTTGGATAGTAGGGTTTGGGGGGCATAGCACTTTAGGAAGAAAAGTAGGATTTTTTTGTATACCTTTTTTCTAGAAGTATTTTTCTTGTCTATGTCCAAAGACACCTTGGTCTTCATTTTCCAAAAGAGTAACATGAAAATCAACCATCTTTTCTATCTCTTAGACGGGTATTCATCAAAAGTGTTCATGGGACGCACATGTTACACACAAGTAGTCATACTTACTGGTGTGATCATTCCGCAAACACCAACAGGTTGTTTTAATGTGAAGATTTTCTTGTCCTTAAATGGACTACTAACTATTGAACCTTGTATTCTTCTTGCTTCTTCAGCGAACCATTCACAAAAACTAGCACTGTAGTCAACCTCAGCCAGAGAGTCAATTAATGGCTTACCCTTTATAATAAACGAAATGTCTAACTTAATATACATGGACAAATTTAATAATTGCTTCGGTTGAAGACTAATACAAATAACGTATGGTTAAATATAAACTTCATATTCTTCAATTTTTGAATATACTTACATTTTCTGTTGTTATTAAGTAAGCCAGTTCTTCTTTGTTTTCTAACATGAGTTTATGGGCTTCTTTCAGCAAATCGCTTCTTTCCTGAAATAATTAGTTTGTTTTCACATCAAGGTGTAATGTCAACGCTGTTAGAGTTTTTGCATTTAGGTGCATTCTGTAATGTGCATTGGTGTTATCACCTGGGGAGAACCAACGTCATTCCGTAAATATAAAGCCGCAAAATCTATTTTATCTATTAATTCTATAAATGTTTGAGTCAGTATCCCTTACCTACCTTAGCTGTCGTTGATTTCCAAGTTTTAAACGCATCGTATGCGGCATTCACAGCATTTAGCGTGTCTCCAGCGTCCATGTGAGGAACTGCAGTCACAAGTGTACCATTCGATGGATTGTCTACTGACAAAAACAACATGAACATGTATACAATTACACATACAACAATGACTGTATCATTTTCGTTTATTTCTTTGCCCAAGCAACCAGTCAACATGGTAGAATCGTTTCATAAGTTTACAATTCTTTTGTCTGGTCTTCCACGCCATACGTATGACGGAGTGTCCTTAAAGTTGTAACCATTGAACAAAATCATTCCATTCAAAGAGAAAATTACAAATCTAAAGATGGATTGAATTTATATATTGTTCGTTACTGTTTTATGGCAAGCATTCTGACCATTAGCTCAAAATACCTGATTTAGGCTTAGCGACAGTGTCGTAAATGTTATCAAAGAGTAACAAATAATTGCATCATTGTAATCAAACGTACCATTAAATGTTGCACCACTGTTAGATTGGACCCATCTTCCATTGATGTACGCTTTATCTTTTACAAATGAAGACTCTGATAATATGGTTTGTTTCTGTAACACATCTGCGATATCTGTTGACGGAAAGTTCAAAGATTTTGGTAGGCATCTAAAGTATTCGACCGAGTCAGTAACTAAAGTATGATCCCAGATCTTGACGAAACAGTTTACACGACTAACGAACTATGTCCTATTCAGCAAAGTAACGTTCGAACAAACGTGTGTGCTCTTTGTTCAAAAATGAGATTGCTTATGTAGTACATACTAGTATATTTAACGTTTAATGCCGGAAATGTTGATATTTTTCAGCTTCAAACTGCACAAGCTTACTTATGTATAACATCACTTACAATTACCTTTGTTTCCATGGTTTGCAGCAGTTAAGGTCGATATGTTTGAGCTATGTCGGACCCGTGTGTTCGATAAAGCGCTCTTCACCAGTTGTGATAGTAGACGTGGTAAGTGAAAAGAAGACATTACTTCAATAAATATATCATTTATGTTAATAAGAAAGCTCAAAGCTCATGAATTATTTTAGTTCAGAAACATTTTTTTAAATTAGCCATAGAACCGTAAGAAATTAAAATGGTACGTATGTTTATCAAAAATCAAGCTAGATTCCTAATTTTTTCGTTAATTACATAAATATTAGTGTTTAATTATGTCTGTACCTGGAGTAAAAAGTAGAAGTGTAGCTAAAATAATTAACGAAAGAATACGTGTCTTGTTAAAAGCTTTGAATGGTGTAGTTTTTTGCGTTCAAATTTTATCATAAAGTTATTTTATTTCTGTTAATTAATGTAAAGAAAATCACTCATAGTTTCAATGTAAAATAAAAAAAAATGAAATAAAACACAAACCTTATTCAATGGCTGTTGATTTGTCTTGGCTTTTTTCGGGGCCCGCCAGATTACACTATAACAAATGTTGAAAATATTAGATTTCTGGGTGCAGTATCGTGTCGACCAAGGTCCAACCAAATTTACCTTCGATGACCCGAAATGTTTGCCGTAAAATCAAACTTATGCGAGAGTCTTTGTTTTTATTAATTCTAATAACGGGTCAAGAAGAACAGTGAGTTTTTCTGTACAATAGCATCATGCAATTCTTTAACATTTATTACAAATATAGGTTACATATAGCTGATATTAATAGTGATGAGTTTCTGTTTCACCAAAATTAACATTTTTTAGCTATTAACAATATATGTTCGACATCGTATGTGAATATACGGAAAGTTTTACAATTGTATTGTATAGGTCAACAACATTTTTCTGTATTTCATATCAGATACTGACCACTGACCGTTATTGTAACCTTAGATGACCACTCTACTGTCCAGATAATGTGACACTCACACACTGGACAGTGTGATAAAATATACCATGAGAATTTACAAGCAAAAACAATGAATCAATAATACCATGATTACAAAATTAATACTAGTATTTAATTGGTGTTTTAGTTGAATCTTATATCGAATGAAAGACTGAAGACAAAAAGAAGAATGAAGACGGTGAAACCTAATTTAGCGAATATTTCAATATTAAGACCGCCTCAATATAACGACCACTTATTACCGAACCGGTTTTTAGTGTGTCCTTTTTATTTAAATTACATAATCAGGAAACTTAAATATAAGTACCGTTTTACTTGGTCCCAAAGATGGTCTTTAGCCTAAACCGGGTTTTATACAAAACTAGTATCTCAAAACGGAGCGGACAGATTTTGAGAACCTTTATAGTTTTTATAGGTTTCCATGATAGAAAATGATTTACCGTGAGATTTTCAGAAACAATGACAATCATTAGAGTTTTAATTTACATTGAAGTCTATGGGAGAAGCCATTTTTTTGTTAAGATTAAAGAAAAGGGAAGATTAATTTCAATGAAAAGTCGCTGTAAAACGATGCAAAACACAGTACCAATGTAATTTAATGAAGAAAAATATTTCACCGTGCAGTTTTTCAGATAATCATACATTGAAGTAACTAGAGTTGCTATCAAGGAAGTTATGATAATTGGGAAAAACTACATTTTGCTACTATTTTTGAGCAGCATTGAGAAGATACATAAAATTAGTACAGTATTTTAGATACTAGTATAACACGTTATACGATGATTTTACTATGCATGTTGAACCGCAGTTTCAAGATTAGCTGAACAACTGTAAACCAACATGTTTTAACGATGGCTTTGTATGTTAGTTAAGGGTTTTCCAGCTTGTACTAATTCTTTTACTCAAATGTCGTGAAGCATCATTTGTTGTATGTTGTTGCTAATTTACAACGAAAGGTGTAACCGAATCAGACAATAATCAGTGAAAATTGCGATCAATTTCGTTTGATTTGCATTGATGTGATAATCTTTAATGTGGATTTTATGGGGATATAAATAAGTAATAATGAGACCTCTATACGATAGGGGAGAACACTGCTACATTACTTTTATCTTTGTTGTCCTTACAGAGTTATCTTCCTAGTTGAAAAAATATTTTGATTTTCAAATAAGACAAGGATCATACCGTATATTCGGTAATTAATTCTAAAGTCAATCACTTTTAACATACAACAGGCGACATAAGAGAAGTAATCTTTATCCAATGACAAAAAATGATGCTAGTCTTGAGTTCTATAGTTCGGATCTATTCGGTTCAGTTCATTTTGTTGCCTGACTGTTCAAGAAAAAAATAATCGGTGACGTAATAGCACCATTTACTGTAAATGATTAAGTTCAATAAGCAAAAAATGTCCAAAAATAGACAATTAAGCTGGAGCAATAAGAAGGACGTAAACAATTCCGTCTTGAAACCACGATTGGATTAGTTAAATTATTTAAAGCGAAATTACCATTATCCAATCTTGTTATATTCATTTCGTTTATAATATTCATTAAGTCGGTAGCATGTTTTCTTCTCATTAATATCTGTCTTTCACGAACTGTATTTACATTTTCATACACACGCGCTGCTTGTATATTTATTATGGCCTACATCGTCTAGTGTGTAAGTTATAAGTTATTCATAGTATCATAGTTAGTGTGTTGTATAAAACGTAATTTCACCGCACTTGAGGAATTCTATGTTTCCGCATAAAATGTGGACAATGTTTTTTTTTATTCCTTGCTTGGACTGTTTATGGGCCTTACCGTTCCTCCAAGGTGATTTTAGACAGTGTATGATGATACTCTGACAACTTGAAGGCATCGTGCATTTGGATATATTTAAATAATGGACCGCTTCATAAACGGCAACATTTTATCAGCGTGCATGGTATACATTTAAGGTATGAGCATTAGCTAACTATGATGAAAATTGGTTGTGGATATGTACCAAAATAATTTCTTATAGGGCAACATGTTAATTAAGAAGGGGTATTTACAAATATGAAATTATGATACTGCTAAATTTAAACTCAATTGTAACATAATCAACGCTATATAGACATATGGTTTCTTTTGTCTTAACACCACAATAATTGTACCAGTAAATAAACTTAGCCTTCTAATCATGAATTTAGTACAAACGCACTCAAATGACAGAAGTTTCCTAATGTGGTAAACTAATTTATTATGAGTCTGAAGTTCTTGCGAATCTACTTAAAAATTGGATAAATGTCGGGTATCCGGGTATTTTATTGATCAAAATATCTCATATGTAAATATGTACAAGTTTTAGAATGATAAAATTTAAATGATGTCATTATTTCAATAGAGTTTAGCTAAACATGAATATGGGATGGTCAAACCTCGGCAACTTGTCGTCTAATCATTTCCTATACGTCATCAAACATGACAAATTCATGGTGACTCAACGATTTAACACTGAGATATTACTTTCTAACATTACAAAAAAATAATCGTATTTACGTTCTAATGCAGATTGTCACATGTATATTAAGTTTGGTTCCTTTTTATTCCCTGATTTCAAACACTCAGAAATTATGATTGTGGTGTTATAGTTATCACGTGATACAATCAGCTGTTGCATGTTAACTTGTGGAAAGAAATACAATATAAACGTATTTGTTTATACACCATGGATAACACGAAAATGCACGACTGTATTGTTTGATTGTAGTATGAAATAGGCGACAAATATCCAATGGTTAAAAACATGGTTTTAACTACTGCACACATGACATAATTGTAATTGAAATGATCAATACCACATTCGCCATTAAACGTACCTAATGCTATATACATGTGAGGTAAAACCTCAATATTGCGACCACCTTTTGGAAAAAATAACTAGCCTTAATACTGAGGTGGTCTCGTTTATTAAGTTGATAACTAGGAGAAAGACAGACAACACGACCGAAAATAAGATTGTCGTTTTAGTGAGGCAGTCTCCAACAATAAGGTGATCGCTAAGTGAGGTTTTACTGTATATTGTAAGTAAAAAAGAACAGAACCGTTACATTTATTTGCTCATATTCTTTAATTAAAATTCATACAAAGTCATTCACTCGGCGTGTTCTTCATTGAACAACAACACAACTCTCTTGTGGTTAGTTACATTATTGTTTTTATGAACTATGATCTAAAACATCTACTCAGGTTAATATTCTCATTCGTAAATTGGTGACAGTTTTAAACAGTTTAGAACTACATTTTATTTGAAATTAAATAACATGATAATTTCAACAAATCGTGTGTCAGCGAGTATGTACTTGTCACATCACATGAAAGGATAAAATATTTCGCCACACAAAAAACGATTACATCAGACTGGTATGTAAGTTTATGATGTAACACAGTTCAAACTGCACCTAAGAGCACAACAGTAATATTTTCACTTTCTTTTTTCAATGTTCATTTTCTACTCAATTCACAAAGTCACGTGATATTCAATGTCTTGTTTCCAGCCACCTTGTCTCTCCTCTGTGCAAAGCAGTGCAAAGGTGTTCCGAGAGAGTTGTCTCCCTTCTACATAGCTTCAAAATGGCGTCTTTTATATTCGTCCCAGCATCCAAACGCCCCAACTGATTCTGGAAAAGAAGATTGTACCCATAAATATGTGGTTATTTTATTTTTATATACGTATGAATTGTACAGTATCACTTTCAACATGATGATCAATTTGACCGTAGATATCTCTGCTAAAACTGAAGAATATTTTGTCGTTTCGCTTATTGATCCAAATCAGAATACACAAAACCAAATTTTATCTTTATAGGTTACTTATACCTACTACTTATTAGCTATCAGTAGCCTATGGAGCTAAGCTTTGGTGTTGTGTCTAGTACCTGTAATCCAAATTGTTATTTTAGGATTAAAAACTGCTGCAAGAAATTTGATTTGATGCCCAGTGTCTCTATTGTTTCCAGGATAGTCGTTTTAAAAGGACACATTACACCACCAAGCAGCTTCTTCAGCAATAACATCTTTGTAATAATTGACACGTGACATGTATTACTGCATGACAGCACAACGCGGATTGGCTTTGCTTTTCTTCTACAAATTGTTAATTATGATGCAACTTCATGATCCGTAAAAATAATTTGATTGTGTATTATAAAAGTCAGTCAATAATTCGTGATATTGTTACAATACCCTGAAAATGAATTTAAATGACATTACATCACACTGGATCTGAAAATTCACATACCGTAACATTATAACAGTAAACAAAATCTACGCAAAAAACGTATTAAGTTATCTTGTGTTTACAAACTGAAAACATTTCCAGGTATGATTGATGGATTTTAGTGAAATCTACAACGACTTGAACTGTGTTCAGAACGAGTTTTATGCATTTATACTGACATGAAATGGTTGTTCTGAAAACTATTTAGAACTAAAATATTAAGTCAGAATCTGGTATCATAAGCATTGTCTTTGCGCTAAACTACAAACCCAAAGTCAGTGGGTAGTAAATTTCTTTTTGGGCCCGACACCATTCTCAAAAATATGCATCGGGCTGGTTGTTAATTGTTTATTTTTCAACATCCTACTTATATTTTGGTCTGGAGCTTTAAAACAACACTGTTAAAAGCAAGTCAGTTAATTTTGAAAGTTGACCTAAAAGTATGATTCAGTTAGGACTATTTCATCTCTTTATTTTATTTGAAAAAAAAACGAATACAAATTCCAGTTTATTGGCATATAACCAGCTACAAGGAATTGCCTATGGCTGTTTACAATAATTAATCATTTTGAAAAAAAAGAATGAATGGGATGTGAATATGTCAGAGTAATAATGCTCAAATATATGATGTAATAACGAGATGGGTTACTTTAAAATAATTCATTAAGCTGATCCATGTACGATTATAAGGCTGGAATATTCTTTTATGAAACCCCGTCATGTATACTTGTCCCTATGTGGAATAGTTATTTGAACACCTTAGAAAAGTTTATTGGTAATTTTATTGTCATTAATGTAAAAAATGGATACGTTTACGCGTACATTGTAATTGATCTTCAAAAACATCTTCTTAATATGGAAAAAACTTCGACTAAATAATAATTAAAAATTCAACATAAGAAACAAAACAAATTTATTAATAAGTGGATTAGATATAAAAGAAGTTTATCATAAATCAAAAATGATACTGGAACACCTTGTATAATAGATGGATTCTTTGTGAAATATTTGCATGTTTTGTTCAAGTATCAATTACCCGACAAATGAATTAATACTAACGAGTTGACAATGTATAATTTCAAATCAAATAACTAAGAATAGTTTTTACCATAACAACAAGATATGCGAATGTTGCTACTTTAAATATTATTGCCTGGTTTAGAATGTCATCTAAAACGGTATTAATAAAACACGCTAAACACATAATAAAATACATACAATAATACATGTAATTATATCATTGGCAAAAAATGAATAATGAAACGAAACTCGTAATAAACATAAATTAATTGATTTAACGTGCATTTACAGTGCAACCAAAAAAATATGTACTTAATTCATTGTATTTACTAGATGGTCATTGATTAAAGTGATTCAAATCCACCTGACTGGACAAAAATGGATAATATAAATAAAATTGTATGTACTAAAGAGCAGCATTGTAATTCTGAACGATAGGGTGCTGGTATGGAAATTCGTATCACCACAATTAGGTTTTAGCATTTAGTGAAGGAAAATACAGATTTGAATAAACAATGGTAAAATAGGGATAATAAGTGATCAAATATCATGGTAGAAAATAAGAAATACTATGTGAAATAAAACATTTATTGTGACATTACTTCCATATTGTTTGTGATTCATGTTCTGCTCGGATGGAAAATAAATAATTATAAACACTCGTTGAAACAAACAATGAAAACAACCATTGCAAAAAAAAATTAAAAAATAAAACAAAACAATTTTACAAAACACGATATTAGATGTAATTGTAAACTTTTAGAATATGTTTACACTATGAACAATGTTTTGTCAGGTTCGCTTTTGATAAATACGAGTAAAACGAATATTATCAAAAAATAAATGCAAAACGTAGATACACGTCTGGTATTTACGAGAGTAATATCGATTTAAAATAATTGATTTTTTCCTATTTTTTAGGGAGACACACATGGTCTAGCTAAATACTGTTACTGTTCTTCAAAAAATATCTGTCATAAGTCAAATTAAGTCGTTTTTTTAGATATTTTATTCATCTCTCTATCACGTTTTATAATAATTTCATGTTATTCATTAAAAAATTCCATGTACAATAGTGAATTCTTTATAAATTATTTTATAAATTCTATTATCTATTGTTTTATTTCATTCTAAAAATTCTACACGCAATTTTGAAGACATTTTCCGTTTTTGTTTTGTTAAGAAAAGATACTTGTGTATTTCAACAACATAAAGTCCAAATTTTGAATTCTCTGTTTATTCCATAATGTGATACAGTTGGATGTTAGTCGTGTTAATTGAGAGATCATTAAGTGACGCAGAGCTTTAAAACACAGTTTTTTTATTTAATCTCATTTGTAACATAGCAACACGATATGTGGCATTAATATTTATATCGAGAGAAGGACCTTATGCCAAAATTTACAAGATGTGCAGACATAAGATTCTATAGCACCTAAATATTAAATAATACCAACTCAGAATAATACAATATCTTCACTGGGACGCGTGATAAAATATCAGACAAAAGTTTTACTAATAAGAAAAGATCTTTTCATCGAGTTATGCATGGAAAATTATAATTATTCTATTTTCGCAAAAAAAGAATGAATTTGATGAAGACAGAATGAATTTTAAAAGGAAGCATGCGTGTTGAATTTAATTTGCTGCAATTTAGACAAAACGTAATTGCAGGAAACAGTCAACCGAAAATGCGGTTGTTCAATGTAAATCGAAGACAATGTCCACTTCATTTTCCAACCGTTTATTAGATAAATCGTCACTTTAAAGAAAAAAGCATGTATATTTAAACAGATTTACAGCAGTCGAGAGAAGAAACGAATGATTTTAAACGATCGCAAAAAATGTGACCACTGAACGAAAATCAAAATACAAATTTCGTTTACCAACCTTTTGTATTGTAAGTCCAAAGCACCATTATTTCTTAACAGAAAGTTTGACCGACCAAACTTATGACTTTACTTTGCAAACGCCAATGCAAGGTGTCTAATCAATGATATGTAACTAGAATTTGAAAAAAGGTATGGGATGGCCACTTCCAAACAAGGAATTATGAAAGCGTGATTTTAATTGGTCAGATATGGATGACGTCATTTGGTATCCCACGCTTTCTGGCATTTTGATTGGTTTCGTTTAGGTGAGATGGCTTTCTAAAGTTTCAAGGTACGAGAAAAGTATTAATTAATTCTCAGTAAAATTTAATCAGCTTTAATATTTCCTAAAATTTGGAGATTAGAATTCATGTTATCTTTATCTGAAAAAATCAATACTATATCAGACAAACATGTCCGTACTGTGTAGTAAATACAATACTAATCATAATAGTAATGACTGCATTTATAAGACAGATGCACTCACGGGATTTTCAAAATTTGTCTTAATTACTCTAGATCAATCAGTATTCGACAGACAGTAAATGACTGGAGCTTAACATTTAATTGAATATTATTTACTAATACATGCACTTAATAGATGTCAAATAAACAAATACATGATTTGTAAATAAGTACATTGTTTACGTTCGTATCGATAAATATGCGTTCCCTGGCTTCTGTTGGTTAATTTATAACTGAGAAATAAAACTAGGAAATTTTCTTACTTAATTTTTTTGCATAAAATGTGCATATGCACATATTGATATTACATAGTTTGCAAGTTTGAGCCTGACCTATATTTGTACGAGTTGTTTTTTTCTTCCGCTTTGAGGTAGAAACAACATTCGGACCGAAAATAAATCGAATGGTAGATCGGTTCTGTAGAACTCAAATAAAATAAAACTTCTCGCATTTAACTTACCTGAATTGAAAGGGGATTTCCATCTTGGGTATTCCCCCAACAAACGAACTGCAAATTCACAGCCGACATTTTGTCCGGGATTTATACCTAACCAATGCTCGCAATCTATCTATTTATGAATACTTGGCTTATTTTCAGCTCGTGAGGTTCTCTTAAGGTTTAAACACGTGGAATAAGTAACGAAAACATAAGAATAAAATTTCATTTCGTCATTGTTAAATTGTAATCTTATTATTTCAATAATACAATCGACTAGATTAGTAGTATAGATTTAACATCCTTTAACATTTATCAGGCCGCCATACATACCACTGAAAATATTTCTGTACTGTAACTTTTAAATTCTTTCACATATTTCTGATGTAAATGCTATTCTCTGCTAAATGCTAAATTAATTTTTCACTGAGGGCGGTCACTCGATCTGAGAAAATATATTTAACCGTACGTGCTGAACCATCAGAACCGCTGTGTAGTCGTGTACAGTACGCGATCTGGTGATTAAATTAAGTAGGTGCATGCACCATATAAAACCTCTACAGAACCCAGTATCTCTATTTATATACATATGCAAGACAAAACTTAGCAACAGTTTCATCCATCCATCCACTCATCCATCCAACCTGACTTTTCTTTATATGTGCATGAACAATAGAACAAATGAAACAACATGTGTGAATGAGACATCAGATTTTCTAACTTTTTATAACTTTGATTATAGCGTTTTATTTTACTACAATAAGTCTAGGATCACATCGTTAATCTATAATGTCTTAATTGTTAATTTCGATACGCGTAAAATGATTGATTTGCTTATAAAACACGTAGTAAATTATTATCATTAATTTTCAAAGAAATGTGTAGTAAAATAAAGATCTGCATTTTTTATTAGAAAAATATGAGGATTTTCATCGGTTTTGTCAGCCATCTGGACTGACACGACGTATGATGTAAAACCGTTGTCGTAATTAATAGTCGTAGGGACGACAAACCATTATTTAGAAATCATGCGGTTGTTTTTATTTTGGTGCGTTTAATTTATGAGAGTTGATGCATTTTTATAAATGAATTAATTAGTTATACCGGAGAAAGTGTTACAAGAGTACTCTGAAACAAAGATTTGTCTTATCTACAGGAGAGGCCCGCCTGATTATCTCAATTGGTAGTTAATTGAATCTACAGACCTTACACTAGTGAGTTCGAACCCTGTACGCGACATGTTTTCCTTGAAGATTCTGTTTAAGAAATTAAGGCCATTGGACTTCATTTGAAGAAATTGGCGATCACTCGCGGAGAACAAGTTTAGTGTTGGTACAAAATCCTAGAAAACTGGTTGTCAGAAATACTGTTGAAAACAGACGTAAACCACGAGAAAATACAATTTTTATCAACTGAAGAAATATCCTATTGGTAATATTCTGCTTTTTGAGGCCTGTTCGTGTTCACAGAACAGAACCGCGCTTAAATGTAGACATAAAACTAGACTTCTACGCGAGGAGAAACATATACTTTCGTATATATGTTTGTACATTTTTATCAAATCAAGACGTTTTAAACCAACTGAATTCGACATGCAGAAAAGATGTAGGCCTAATTATGAACACAATAGTTAAGCATTAGAGGTTGTGTCAATTCAATTAGACTTCAATTTCTACGAGCGATAATTGGCGTGACGAGAGCACATTCCCTGAGTATAAAAAGTTTAATAGTCTGTGTAGTTTGTTTAGAAACAGAAAAATGAAATCTGACACTGTTAATTACGATTTCAATCCACATTTGTGATTATATGTTTGATTGCAAAATGAAACTTTTTTGCATTAGCTTTTTCAATGCGGATTTGATACATACAGGATAACTTCAAACAGCGACCACCTCATTAATACGACCACATTGTTATAACTACCATTTATTTTCGGACCAGTTTTCAACAACTCTCCTATAATTCAACTTGATAATGAGACCACCCTATTTTTACGACTATTTTTCAGGTCCCTAAGGTGGTCTCATTATCGATGTTTTACTGTATTTCTATCTGATTTTCCAAGATATTTTTAGCATTTTAACATCCCTTAATTAGCATAAAAAGTTATTTTTAATATTTCTCTATTTATTAATTAAACTCTTTTTAATGTTCGCGTTCTATGATGCGATAAGATCACTAACGCATAAATGCATCACTAATTTAGTAACAGGCCCCCTTTTCTTAAAAGAAGGTCAAAGTTCTTCAACGAAGGAATTTCTAAAAAACAATAGTTGTATAATATTTACGCAGTTTATTTTCATTTAACATACGATGATCCCTTAAAGCGCCTCAAATTTACTTGTTTAATCACATGACAACCTTGACATTCAACTTCGATATGGTATATAACTATTCAGAACATACAAAATAAACATGGCGGCCAGAGGTTCATTCCGTCTCTTCCAAAATCTTAGACGTGGCTTTGTTGGTAAGTAAATAACCTTTGACAGTTCTGTTATCACTTAGCATGGTCGTCAATATATACTTTGCGCTAATTAGTTCCGTAAATATGCATGAACATATTGTTATTAATAGACCGGAAAGTTAACTAATCGGCGAAACGGGTTTTGTCTAACAGAAACAGTCCTGCGTTAAAAAATAGAACGCGTGCTGTGTTCAATGTTAAAACCTTTATTGTCACATGACACATTTTTATATCAGTAGCAGACGATTGTGCTTATTATCATGTTTCTACGCAAGAAAAAAAACGTACCTATCTTTGTAAATGTGTAGGATTTGTTTTTGCGAGTTATTGTAATATAAAAATAGCTTACATAATATTGAGGCATAAACGCTTCTTAGCTTGTAATAGAAAGCTATCGCTATCTTTATATACCTTGATAAATGGGAGAATTGCGTTATGTTTCATGTTTGTCTCGCTCACAATGCAAGTATAAACTACACGTATTTTGATGGCATACTTACAGTCTATACTAAAATCTTCCGGCATTACAAGATAATTTTAATCGAAATATCATCAACCTTAAGATCTTGAAATTCTCTCTAGCAGGTATTTGTTGATTGACCCATAGAAAATATGCATTTAGTTATGTAAATATATATATATGCTAAATGTAGCGTTTACGCATGACACTGATACAGAGATAGGGTCTTAGAACTCAGACGAATTCTTGAAATATGTTTATTATGGAATGAAAAGAGCTTATTGTTCTCTGTTCTCGATTTATGTGGAAGAAAATTGGCTGTATTAAATTACATTTGTTCAACTCTGTAATTTATCTGAAAAACTACTGTTTCATCTGATGATGGATTTGTTTTTAAAATTAATTACTTCTTTGTTCTTTTATAAGTATGCGTGTATTATTGATATGTTTAATCGACTCGTGAATTAACAAGCATACTTAAAACTTTCCTATTTATGCTTCAACTTTCAAAAATACTGTGTGACAGTGTTGCATCATATCAAACGCATATATATCATTATTAAATTCGTGGATAACTACATCAAGTTAAGTCAGCAGAACACTGGTTGAATATCTTAAAAGATAACTCTTAATGTAGAATACTTGTGGTACATGTGTTGTCGTGTTGTACATGTACATTCAACTCGACTTGTAATCTCATACATGGATATTGGACGTATCTTTACTCATTTTGACTTCAAATTGAATGATTTTACGGGTTTTTGTCTTCTAGTTTTTGTTAAAAGCGCCGATCAATGTCCTTGAATGTGATAAACAAAAGAGTACTACTGTTATTATGTCTGTGCATGTTACACTTATACAGCAATTATCATGTGTCGTTATTCAGACTTTACAATCCCGACACTGAAACCAAATCTCTCAGTCGTTTCCGCCTTGTGTATGTACGAGTTTTATAATTGTCCTTATATCACACAAACATGTTTTACCGTGTTCTTTGTCTCTGTAGTTGTAGTAATTTAGTCATATCGTGTTTTGAACCTAGAAAGTGTTGTTTGCTTGAAAGTGGGGACAAGAGGTAGAATTACAAATTTTATATTGCAATTAAGTACATAGTACGTATTTTTCCAGGACTGTTACCCCCCTCCCCCCCACAAACTGTACTATATTTAAAGTACTATCAAAACTGGATGTTTGAATGACTCAATGTCTATCATTTAAGATTATTTATAAATACAGCTATTTATAATTCTGAACATGTTCTGTAGATCACCAGAAGTATAATAAGGCTGCATACATGAATTACAATAACACGAATTATGTTACATGTAGAATGTACAATGGTGTATTGTTCAAACTACACCAATAATATTAACAGCGAGTCGAAGATAAAACATACAACAAGCGACGTTCGAAAATTCATGCGGATCACATCACTCATGGTTCATACCTTGTTCTTTCACAGAGTAGTATTAAATGTTCTTAAGTCATATTTATTTTATTAGCAATATGTCACGCAACGTTGGTTTAATTTCAATAACCTCTGTGTGTTTTTAACCATGACTTTCGACTAACCTGTATATTTTCATTCGTACGGATAGTTGACTGTACTCTTTAAAACTTCCCACAGATGAATGTACAGCTGGTTGAATATTATGACGTCGTCGACGCCCATTTTACTGATATCTGAAAGCTACACGGTCAACTGATATATTTGTACATGTAATAAATTCGCATTATTTGAAGTAAACGTTATACAATAACCAGGTCTATTATACATGTAGGTCCTATCATACCGGTCGTTAATTTCTTATATTTTGTGTCCATCATATGTTAGAATAGTGGATGTAAACTTGTTAATTGGACAGAGAGTTCATTTCGTGTACTTATATAAGCATTAATACACGCAATGATACATGTATAGGTATTTAAAAGACACATGTCCGGGTTTCGTGTGTTTTTAGGATGTAAGACACCAAAATCCGGTAGTACGTAACGTATGTTAAGCGTGGACTTATGTAATTCGACGGAATTTGATATGAAAGTTAAATCTAGCCTATCATATCATTGGTTGTGAGCAAAATCGTGCGTGATAAGACTCATTTTAATTGTAAATAAACTGTTTACGGACATGCACGCATTTTTTTCGTAGTAATCAAGTATACTCAGGTATTACCAGTTCTGTTTTTGTTTCCGCCCCGAACATGGCTGTGTAAAAACTGTTCTGCGTGAACACGACCGTATTCGGTTAATTTCGAATTTTCTATTCAGTTAAAGCAAATAAACACTCGTCAGATTAAACTCTGGTCTGACGTCAATTTTTATGCAAAAATATTGAACGCCATGCGCTTGTTTTTCATTAACGCTTTAATTATTAAGTAGCATTCATTGGTCGTTTAACCAGTTTGGAAACTTCTGTTTGTCTGCTTGCTTCTTCACAAAACGTGTCATTTCTACGTATTAATGTAACAATTTTTATCCAATATCAATAATGGTCGGAGGTTTTGGCAACTTTGAAAATTTGATGATAAAATAAGTATGATAAATTTCTTGTTAATGTTTTCAGATATCTTGCATAGATATTTTATTATGCCAGTTATTGATGTGAATGTGCAAGTAAAATATGTATCGGTATTTTACGAGGCGCTCAGAATGAATACTTACGGTTGGTTACTCTTCCCGGAGTTTCGTAAACGTATATGACATGACCCGTACAGTATTTAACTTAAACACTCGTGTATAAAACGCATACTTTTACCTCCAAAATGGGGTCCAAAAATCATATGTGTACAAAGATGTAGAACTCGATCCAGTTGTTCCGCGACTAAAAACAAAATCGGAACTACTTGAATTTATTTGTTTACTGGCGACGATATCTATCGAACGGCGTATTGCAATAACTAAGGGAAATAAATCTGTCATACTTTTTGTTAAACTGGTCCCCGCTCCATGCTGCAGTGCACCAAAGTTGTCCCTGTACACCAGAGTCAACGGGTACCAGTCGAACTATTTGTCTAAAACCCTAACGGTTCCGCTCTTTTCCTGGATTACGTAGGGTCCAGTCGTCTACGGGAGTTTGAAAGCCAACAACATGATTGAGATTCTTGCTTGCATATAAATTGTACAGAACATATATTGTCACATAATCCATACATCTCTACGGATGACTTGTTTTATGATCTGTTTCCGTTGTCATTCGGTATTCAGCAACATGCAAAATGTTATAACATATCGCTGTCATAATCAGCTAATGATATGCATGTTGCATAGAAAACTCCATTAAGAACATAATAACCGGAGAAAGGACGTTGAAATCGCTTTTAGGATATGTTTGGATATGAAAGCGTGTCATTTCCCTCGGTAAAAACAAATATAGAATTAACTAACATTATATATTTGTGCATTCTAGAATTATAGACTTGTTAAGCACTATTAAAATCCTACCATCATCATTTGGCTCATAAAATTTGCTGACGTGACGTAGCTGCAGACTAGATTTTGCACGTTGCCGAATTATTGGTGATTTCTAAGATCCACTTCAACATTGACAAAACTTTGTTTTGATTATGTTTTTCTTTATGTTTCAGCACCAAGCAGACAAATAGCCACTAAGAGTGGTTTCAATAAATCAGCGGTACCAGTTGTCTTGAGTACATTGGTAGCTGGTGCTGGTGGCTATGGTGTTTATAAATACACGAGGAAGGAAGATGTGTCTGCTGTTTTGGAATCTGTGGCCCCCAAAGTGGCTGCTGCATCAGGACCAACTAGTCAGCCATCTGTGAGTGAATAAAGTGTCACTGGAAATGTAATTTAACTAATTGTGCTTATAAATAGTGTTAGTCTGAGGAGTTCACTGTGAGCCAGTTTCTTCGTGTGGACAACAAAACTACCCATGAGATGTTCGAAACACTGAGACTGGCTGCTGTCTTGCTCAGATTATAGCCCATAGATCCTAATTGTTCTTATGTTATCTTTTCAAGTACATGTGTATATCATTATAAGGTAAATGAACTTTTGGTTTCTATGCAAACTGTTAAGTGAATTAACTAAGTATTGGTCCTGGTACAGACACCCCTGTATACGGAGGTCACCAAATGGAGAAGGAATATGACCTTCACTCTCAGTTGACCTTCATACAGAGGTGTATTTGCTCCGTTACATCTATGATGTATATAAAAGTGTGGACCATGTTTACATAATACAGGTGGCCATTTACTTAGGTTTTGCTGTATATTTGTAATTGTTTATTGTCACTTGTTTTGTTTATAGACAATTCTATGATGTGCTATTTGTCTTCTAGGTGTTTTCCCAAGGTAAGAACCACGCCCTGTATTTATGGATTGAATTAGACCCAAAAGCCAATGCCAAAGAGGTTGTCAAGGTAACCAAGAATTTGCAGAAGATGGTTGATCAAGTAACTGACCCCAGTATGAGAGATGAAGAAGACGAAATCTGGGCTGGTGTTGGATTTAGCCCAAACTTTTTCAAACAGGTCTGTACATAATATTACATCCTTTTTGGGGGGGAAGGGGTACATTTTTATTTCCCTTTTTGGATGGTATGCGTTGGTTGCGGGCATCCCAGGAGGTACTTTACATAATATTATATCTGTTTAGTTCATGAGTAAGTCTTCATACACACTTTAGGTATCACTGTGTTCTCATAGGGATCATTTTTATCATAAGTGGTACAAGGATGTCTGGTAAAATCTACAAGATATTTACAGTAGGTTAAAAGCCACTCACCCGTAACCTGTGCCCTCAAACATTGATCAGAGCTGTACCTTAGATAAGCATAGGTTAAGATATTTTAAGGAGCATAAAGTACATGATATCAGACAGCTGCAAAGTTGGTTGAATTTGTGGTGTAAGATAGATAGTAAATATAGACATGAGCAATTATGTCATTGTTGTGATTTATCCACCAATTAATCAACTGGTCCCTGTTTGTTAAATCTAACCATAATTTATTGAGATAATCATGGGTGATTATTAACTAGTTAATAAGTACTATTTCAATAGAATTATTTGACTTAAGTAAATATTATACATGTATGTCGTGTACAGTTGTATATCCTTTGTACATGATATTTAATAAATGGTTAATGTATTAATTTAAACGTCTAATACCCTTAGGATTAATTTTCAGATAACTCGAAAATTGATGAACTTAAGATAGAAGCACAATTATTACATGCAACAAACCTTATTTTGTCCTGCCAAATTTCAATGAACCATAAATAATTCTTGCCATATCATTAAGCAAATGTTTTGGATATATATCTAAATATACATTTGTAAAATTTAGCTCTCTTATTTCTAATTAAAACTTATTCTTCAGGGAACATTAGAAGTTTTATTGAGAGCAGAGTTGACTTAAACTAGGTTAAGATTGTGTGATATATCTCTCAAGTTTTATTGATACAGAAACTCAATAAATATTTCTATAGACCACACATATATTCAATACTGTTCATTGTTTATTTAAGTATGTATTTTTTCTTGCTAAGTACAAAAACGTGTAATATATACTAGTATGTGTGTTATATAACAGGTTGGTGGTCGACCCAGGCAAGATTACACTTACGCTCACAGAAGGGGAAATCTTGGAGAAATGCCAAGTTCTCGTAAGTGATAAATCATACATTTAAACAGTGTATAAAAAGATTGAAACATAAGTTACATTAGTGTCTGTTCCTTGAATCATACTCATAAAACTGGAGGTTTCTTTTTGTAACATTTTATTTGGTAAACCTGTGGTCTTTTGTCATTGTCTTATCAGATGGAAAAGATTATTTTGACAAGGAAATGGTTGATATTCCAGTAAATTGTCTTAGGCTAGAAAGAAATAGTGTCCAGTTACTTGACCAAAAAAAGGGTAGGTAGCACTTGCAAAACTGTTTCATTTCTCAAGCTTCCTACCCTATTTTTTCGTACTTATGAGCAAAAATTTGTCCCAAAATATTGTTGTAGCACAATTGTTGCAATTTTTTGGATTTTGCTGTTGGAAACTTCAGGCTTGGTGCCCAAAAATCGGGTCTGTCAGGTAAATGGCATAACATTGAATTGTGTAACACATAATATTGAATTGTGTATCATATAACATTGAATTGTGTATCGTATAACATTGAATTGTGTATCATATAATATTGAATTGTGTATCATATAACATTGAATTGTGTATCATATAATATTGAATTGTGTATCATATAATATTGAATTGATTTTTATTTCAGCTGGTGATGTATTCGTTCATGCAAAATGTAACACACCAAGCAAGTTGTTTGAATTAGCCCAAGCCGTCATTTCTAGTCTTCCAAAAGGCAGTGTGAAAGACTTTGAAGATATTTACAGCTTTGTCTTCAAGAATGGACGAGACTTATCTGGATTCATTGATGGTATATGATACTGCCAACTTTTCAGATTTGGTTATGTTATAACCATGGGGGGCTAGCATAATGAAGGGATGGTGTATAATTGTGTGTTAGGTCTAAAATGGCCACATGGAACAAAAACACATATATCATACATATACATATGTGTGTGTATGACCTAATACACGATTATACACCATCCATTCAATGTGCTAGCCCCCTATGGTTATAACATGGTGTAACTGTATGATAACAGTCACTGATATACAAGTACGGTAGATTACACTACCTAGGTCCAAAGTCATAACACTTGAGATCCTCAGACAGAACTTGACTCAAGGTTATAAATCTTTGTCAGGAAACTATTTTCTGTTTGAAGACTTGTCGTTGGTCAATTTAATGACTGGGCTCAGGATATTATCCAGTGTAAAGAAATCTTGAACTCTCTAAACTAGATATACATGTTGTTACAGTAGAACACGGTTGTTGTGAATTCTTTTTGATTTGACTTTTTACATTATTGTGTCCATAATTCACTATTAAAATAGAAAAAAATAATGAAAGGCATATTTAATAATATGCGGTTGGCAGAAAAAAAATAGGGTCAGTGCAGTTTGCAGAAACTGATTTAAATTAAATGTATTTTATTGAATACAGGAACTGAAAATGCTGCTGATGAGGAGAGCAGACAAAATATCGCTGTGGAGAAAGAAACGGGAGGAAGTTATGTGGTAAGTACAGTGCAACCTCTCCAGAATGACCCTCTATTGAGCAACCTCTCCTCAACAACAACATGATTTTTCCCACTTGTATGATTTAACTATTAATTTAACCTCCCAAGAGCAACAACCTCTCGACAACAACATAATTTTGCTACTTCTAACGGGTGTTGCTTCGGAGAGTTTGTGCTGTATTTTGTATAAATCATAATGGTGACCATATAGAGACAATTATTATGTCAAGTAACAGAAATTGGTAGAAAGGTTTTCGCATTGATGAGATAGCAACTAGGATGTCTTGTTTTGTTTCTGTAACAACCTTTCTTACCATGAATTTACTTTAGAAATTTGTTGTGATTTTAAACCCTTCTTGTTTGTAGAATTAATCTATGTCTTCATGAAGTTCTGTTCTATGATAAACGTTTTTTCTCTTTTTAGATTACGCAAAAATGGGTGCATAATATGAAATTAATTGAATGTGAAAAAGGTAAATTAATTGCTTGTTTCATTTCCTGTACATAATTGATGAAGCTATGTTTATTATAGTGTAACCTCACATTGAAAACACCTCAGGATTATGACCACTTCATTTAAATGACCAGTCTCAAGTTTTCCTTTTGATATCAACTTGATAATGTGACTACCTCAATATATAGACCACTTTTAGGGCTCCTAAGGTGGTATGAATGGGTTTCATTGTATATGAATATTTAAGTCTAACTTGTATCATAATTATTTTGGAGGTATCCATATAAGTTTATTTGAGATTGTATAAAGTTTACATTACATATTTATGTTATACAACTATGTATGATTATAATAAAAAAGATGTCACTGAAGTTCATGGTATCAAACATAACTCTAAATTGATTTGAAGTGCTTTAGCCATCATGGGCATGTACAGCAGATTTGTGCTACAGAATGTATACATTAGTATATAACATGCTTACATGCATAACGTTTATTACATTGCTTCAGCCAAGACAAAGGAAGGCTGGGTTGGTAGAACAATGGATGACAGTGTGGAAATTTCGCGCAAAAGTATTACTTCTCATGTTGCCCGCATGACTGGAGGTCAGTTATTTATATAAAATGTGTTACTACTGTTAGTGTGAGATTTAAATTCATTTAGAATTAGCAGTCTTGTTATTGACATACATATTGTTTTAACTCCGATATTAGGAATATATACAGTATTACATTAAGGCTATAAGTAGTGAGGCGTTGGTTTTTATATGATATTGGGCATTTTCTAAACTAACGTCCTGAAAAAGAGTTTTTTGTGATTAGGAATTTTCATAAAATTTTGTAATTTCAGGAAACGGATTCCAGCAAAAGAAACCATTTGAAATTGTGAGACAGTCCATGCCTTATGGAACCCTGAAAGGTGGGGCTGGCCTCTTCTTCATTGGATACTCCGCCTCTCCCGACAACCTTAACTTTATGCTGGATAACATGGTTGGAGCCGGAAAAGATGGGCCTCACTGCGATGATATCATGAGGCTAACTTCAAATATTAAAGGTACCTACTGGTATTTCCCCGGAGTGGAGGAATTGAACAAGCTTGGTTAATTAATTAAATCTTTGTTGTGTGGCTGATGGGAATCAAAATGTGGAATGCTAGAAATTTCGGACTGATTCTAGGTGATCTTTCTTTTGATGCAGTTTCATGTAAGATCACTTTTGTATTAATCTTACGTTTCATTTTAGTACAATTGCAAGAGTAGCTAGAATTTCATTTGAATAAAATAACTAGAGTAGAATCTGTCCATCATGATTTAGGACACTGGCTGCACATACGCTGCACAGATCTCATTTAATGATGACTAAACATTTCGTCATATAATTTAGCTACTAGTATGATGGATAGTTTCTATGTTCTAGTAGGATGAGGTGGTTTTGTTGCTTTCAAACCTAAGCTTTTTAGTGTCATGAGATTACATATCATTATAGGATATTATACATGTCAGTTGTCTCATAGACCATGTCAACATGTAGGAATTTGTCTCGTTTAGTTATAAATACCTCCGCACTCATCTTAAGCCAGTCGCCAAACTACTCAATTGGGAGCAATTTTTAGACTTTCTTGCAATGTCCGCTTTGCTTGATTTTTTTCCTTAATCAAAGGGTTGATAATTAACCAATTTCTCTGGCAGAGAAACTATTATGTTGTATTGTTATTTAAAAGCTTTATTTTTTGTTATATTTTTGAAATCTATAAATTCCAAGTGGAAATTCGTTCTTTGAGTGTTTGTTTCTGGTTATAATCACATTTAGCAATCAGAGTATTACAAGTGCTAATATTTGTATGTATGTGTTTTATATGTATCAATAAAATTAATGTATGCATGTAAGTTTTCTGTTTTGTTGCTGACATCAGTTATCCCAAATAGTATACATAAAACCTAGACCAGGAACCAAAAGGGGTAAAAAATATGGTAATCTGACCTGTCCCAAAATGCAACTTCCTCATTGGTCAATTTTAAGATTATTTGGTGAAATCAACCAATCAGAGTATCTGAAGGTATCCCTCCTACCGAAGATGTGCCTGGGAATTCATCATTTATTTGAAGTTATTTACGAATTTCGTAAAATTATTGTCAGTTTTAACTTGGAAGTCAATCTGTTTAGTACATGTACTTAGAATGCAATTAGATGTCAAACATGATTTGTTCAAATAATTAGTGGACACAACTAGGAGTGATAGATAAAATATGTAAGATGACATTTTTGTTATTTCATAATAGTTTAATGCATTGAAGTCGGTATTATATACATACATGTAATTCTACAGATATTTCTGTACATATTGCACACACAATAATTTACATCTTCTTCTGTACACACAAATTAAAACATAAATAAATAAACCCTCATAAAATTTATTCTAATTATACCAAGTATGACAGCAATATTTAAACTAAGGCCAAACTCCCTGCAGCATTATCTCCCTTGGAAGAACACAAAGTGCCAGGTTTAAACCAAAGCATAGATTAAAGGCCAAGTGGAACATATGTAGCAGAAAGGATTTGTACGTAAGAACAAAGAGTCTAAAACTAAACCAAATACAAGATTGAAGCAATATAAATGTAGGTTAAAACTGATACATATGGTATTGATATTAATTTCAATGATATTTTAACCAATGATATCAAGTGATAATACTGCATGATATCAAAAGAATGAATTGTGACACATTTTTACCCATTATTTACATTAACAGACCAAATGATGGAATCTGTTCCATACAAATACTTAATTTACTTAATTACTACATAAACATGGAAATGGTCAGTATAGCTGTATATATTTATATTATGCTACATGTCCATAGAATCTTAAAACTGAAGTACGCAGTTTCATGAACACAAACACTCAGCAGAATTTAGAAAAAAAAATACAATTAAATACACTGTTTGTGTATAACACTATACCAATAATACTCCTGGGGCAAAGACCATCCATACAGTACCATTGTATTACTAGACAGAACCAATAAAATTGGACTTCCTGGCTTTGCAGTGGATTTTCCTATCTAAAAAATCTAAAGCAATTGACACATAGATCAAATGGAAAATAAACCATTTATTCATCTAATTATCTCATCAACCCATCTTAGAAGTAGTGGGTTGTCCAATTACAAACTTAGACAGATATGTCAAGGTTACACAAAGTAATCATGTGATATAAATCGAGATTCTGGACAGTGTATGATACAACTAACAACATACTAATATGCATTATCATATATTATACATCTTTCTGACATTACAAGCACTCTATCAGAACACTGAATGTGGTATTTTTGGCGTAACTTTAAATAGCACTTAATAGTTACTTAATGAAATACTTAATAAAATAGACAGTAAATAGTGTCACAATATACAATAATTTAACTGATTACTAATCATTGTTCCAGAGGCTACTAGACTTTTCAGGTAAAAGATAATTGGTCAGGTAGAACATTGTTCACACTAGTAACTTCTGGCTCTATTTGGCATTACCAGTCTCCCATATCAGAGGTGTAACATTTGATCCACCCAGACCTCTGATGATATAGATTGTTTGTAGGTCACACAACAATCTACAGTGTGAATCACAGGGGGCTAGCACGTTGAAGGATTGAAGGGATGGTGTATAATGGTGTATTAGGCTTAAAATGGCCACACGGACCAAAAACACCTACATTACATACATACATATATACGAAATATGTATACATATATATGATATACATGTGTTTTTGATCCATGTGGCTATTTTAGGCTTAATACGCCATTATACTCCATCCCTTCAACGTGCTAGCCCCCTGTGGTGTGAATATGCGTAACTAAATGTTTTTATACTATTTATTGGATGCCTACATTACAATATGCATTATTGTGCAATAAAGCTCTTTACCATAATCCAACTTAAAATAATCTGAAGTCGGTAAAAACAATAACATGTACATGTAATGAAACTTTCAAAACTTGGATGTCTATGTACAGACAAAGTAATTATGGACATATAAAAAATTGTCAGAAACATCAGTAGATCGTCCTATCACATACCAAAGCACTATTAAAACCAAGATATTGGGACCATATGGACACAGTACAAGCTGTCCAATTCACTTAATAACAATTATTAATTAAATGACTTGGTTCAAACAACAATTTTAACAATGCTTATAATGTGATCATGATATGAATTACTTGATATATTACATATATACGTATTCTTCATCCCTCAATTTGTTGATGGTTAAGCACCAAAATCATCCATCATCATAACCCTTCATCATCACGGCGTAGGTGGCATCGTGGACACTTCCTGTATAATGGTTTGTTGATCTATGCTGATGTCACTAACAGATTTACGTACATCTACTATTATAGACCGTATCTACAAAATGTAAATGTCAAGTATATCAAGTCAATAATAGAAACGTATACATATGGAATATATCAATTACCAACAACGTATAACACCAGAACAGGATATTTTTCATTTTGGATTTTGGGCTACAATATTCTATTATTATAAAACCATTTTTCACATTTTCATCTATTTTAAAAGCTAGAACAAATCAATCACCCAGTGGCTCCCATTGAAGACTGTACTATTATCATTATTGCAATCATTATTCACACAATCATTTATTTTTTTCACTGGGTTTATCCCTGTTTTTCAATAATTTTTCAGTTACATATGGAGGCCAGTTCACCTAACCAGTTTTCCTGGACTGTATTCTAACCAGTACTGACCTACTCTTCCACAGGAGCCAGCAAATTCTCCACATTTGGAGGAAAACAGGCATTTTGTCAAATTTTCATAGAAGGGTATGACCTACTGAGACTGGGATTTGAACCTGAATCACCATATTACAAGTCCAGTGCACTATCCACTGGACCATGGTCATAGCCCTCATCATTCATTTATTACTATCATTGTAATTATAATTATCACTACTGTCATTCTCATTATTAACATCATCTTCATTCTTACCAGTTGCGTGAAGAAGGATGTCTCCTTTGGTTTTTCTGAGTATCTTTCAAACTGATCGAGGCTGTCTTGTAGTTTTAATGTCAGTGTGTCATAACTACCCCGGACAACTTCAAGTACCTAAAGTAGAACAATCATCATATCAGCTCGGTCAGGGAATCCTTTCTTATTTTAATTAATAAGAAAATATTCCTACGCCTATGAATGTATAATAATAGAAAAAACATATTTTTGTTAACTACAGGCGCCTGTGTCATAGACATAACCCTCCTAAGAATGCAGTTTTTAATCTATAAGACATTATAATTTATTTGATAAATTACAAAAACTGATTTCAGGGGAAATATATCACTCAACAATACCTGTTCCTCTGTGAGTGATGATAACTGGTTGTTAGCTGCCCAACTGTCCACTTTTGGTGTAAAATGATTGACAATAGCCCTAAAAACAAAAATAAGATATCACCAACAAAGAATTACTAGCCTTAAAGTGCAGCGTAACACAAAAATCAACTTCACCTCATCAAAAATGCAGCAAATATTATTAAATTTTAAATAAAAGTATCAGTTTAACCCAAGACAAACCACATACCTGTCAGGTTGTACTGTAGAACACATTTAAAAAAATCCTGGGGACATGGACAATTACATTATAGTGAAAAATATATAATTCACAAAATCTGAATTTTCACAATATCAGAGTTCACTGTAGCCATGTTTTACTGTAATTTGAATATGGAAGCAAGAAACACTCAGATTTATTATAGGACGAACAAACCAGTAAGACAGATAGATGTATCACTATAAGAGTTATACTACAGCTCAGATGATCCTCAAATAAATCAAATTGTTCGACAGTATATAGTGTTACTAACCTAACATTTATAAGATGATTTGTAAGCCTGGCTGCTGATTCCTTGTGTTCACCTTCACTTGTTGTATAACGTAGTGCTGAACAGAAAACAGAAAATAGACAACTTATCAATTTTTTTCTTAGGAAGTTTAATGTCACACCAACATCAAGGGTCATTAAGTGACTTTTCAGCTTTGACAGTGGAGGAAGACCCCAGGCTTACACCCGGGTAGAACCACCAACCTTCTGTAAGCTGGCGGGCTTCCTTACACATGACTTCAGAATATTCACTTCAAAATTACCAGGTCAACTTAAAATATTTGTTCTTTAAATACTCGACTTGTTTGCGTAGATCAATTGTAAGTATTTTAAAACATAAAATTTACTTAGTTATTTAGGTTCTTCTAAGATTCAACTTTTATAAGGTAAATTCAACACAGTGTATAATACAATAAGATTTATAAGGAAGAAAAAAAAGTAGAACAGTTAAACTATAAAAGACTGACAATATTATTATAAATTCTCAATATCAAGGCCACTTTTGGGACAAAAAAAGATCATTTTGATGTAGAAATGGTTTCATTAACAAGTTGAAATAGAGAGGAAAATATTGATATCTGGGGTGAAAAAAGTGGATGTTATAACGAGGAAATCTTTACATGGATGTGGTTGCTAAGAGAGGTTTATCTGTAGATATAAGAAGTACTAACCCATAGAATATAAATTATCAAATACTTGATGCATTCGAATGATTTCATAATACAACTCATCATAACTATTAGGGTTTGGTAAGAATGTATCTCCATACGTAATAAATAAGTTGAAAATATTCACAATCTGAAAATAGAAAGCATGAAACCTTTAACAAAAATTAACAAAGAAAAGATTACTATAGAATCAATTAACTCACACAGCACAATTAAATCAAACTCAGGCTTTTTTTCAGCATTTTGGGGACATGACAAGATGCCCAGAATTGGGAATTTTCATGACATTTGGACAAAATTGGGAAAAAGTCACGCTGCAATAAAAATAACTTAAAACAAACAAAACTAAAAAATAACAAATCAAATGTTTATATTTGTTTTTAGAAATAACTCTGTCATTTAAATGATTCAGAAATTCAATAAACATTTGAACTGCTGTAAATTATTTTTTTATTTTTTTTTTTCATTTTTTTTCTCATTTGAATTGGGAATTTTCGCCTTGCAAATGGAAAAAAATATACTTATTGGAACATGACTGAGTATCAGACATCAAAACAGCCCCCCCCAAAAAAAAACTGCACAAACAGTTATATTATATACTGGATATGTTTTTCTAACACACAAATATCAATAAACCAAAAAGTGTATAGTTGTATCAATGTCGTAATTTTGCCATTAACTAACATAATTTTTATTAAAAAGAAATTCTTTGTTTACCTTAGAGCATAAATGGAAGATGTTGGCTTTCTTCACCAGATGATTTTCATGTGAGAGAATAAACTTCAACAAGTTGATCAAAGCTGGAATTATGAAAATAATTCTGCGTTATAGCTAAAATATTCATATAGGAAATCAAGCCATAGCTTCTGTTTTTGTGTGATTTATTGTCATTGGGGTTTAATGCCGTTTTTCAACAATTTTTCAGTTATATACGGCGACCGGTTCACCTAACCAGTTTTCATGGATTGTATACTAACCAGTAGTAACTTACCCTTCCACAAGGAGCCGGCAACTCCTCCACATATGGAGGAAAATCGACATTTTTGTCAAATTTTCACAGAAGGGTATGACCTGCCACGGCAGGGATTTGAACCCAAATCTCAAGTTACAAGTCCAGCGCACTAACCACTGGACTATGGCCACGCCTCTATACATTATTTTACAATGAAACATGGTTAGCTGTTCTGATTGTAATAGAGCAATTATTACGGCAAAATAATGACAAAAATCTTTATTCCTGTTACTGTATGATACATCAGCATCCTATTCTACGGACCCTGAACTGCATCCTTTGAGATTGTGAGATAAATCTGAGTTTTATCATCTCAAGGACAGTGCCAAATAAAAAGATCAACTTTTAAATAAAATATTCGAAGAAGAGTTCACATAAATAGCATGGCATGCTATATATAAAAGCATAAAAGGTTAAATGGATTGAAAACAACTAACCTGTCCATAGATATTTCCAGGTATACTGTAGTCTAACTCGACATCTCTTTTGGTAACACAATACTCTATGACAAATTCCCAAACATCGACTGAAAAACATTGATTGTACATTATATATTAGAGTAATTTATTCAAATTCATCAACTGATCAACTCGCCAAGACTAGGTAACTAAAAAAATATCTTGTACAATACCAATAAAATTTCATGATCTACCAAACATTGAAAAAATATCAAAAAGGCAACCGAGATCAAGTTGCTATGGTCTCTGACTAGTAATCACTAGCCCCTCACCCCCAAGCTCAAATCCCATCCAGGACCAAACTTCAATTGTGAGTAAGCTGTCTGGCTCACTTACAGAAGGTTGTTGGTTGTACCCAGATGTATGCCTAGGGTCTCCCTCCACCATAAAAGCTGGAAAAGTCGCTAAATGACCCTGGCTGTTGGCGCGACATCAAAAACCCCAGTGAAAAAAGGTCTAGATGCATCCAAGCAAAGAAAAAAGTTACAGAATCCTGAATTAAAACAGTTCATCAAAAGTCCAAGAAAATAAAATATATACTCACTTGTATAATTCTAGAGGCATTGATTTCATCAAATGACTCATAATAAACTCTACCATCAGATCTGTAAAGAAGACAGACTCCAAATGATAAAATCACAAAACATGTAAAACTTAAATGAATGAAATAACAACAAAATAATGTTTAATATTGTTAATTATGCACAATTATTCTGACTGATACAACAAATATTCAACGACTGGAGATTAATCACTCAAGTAGGCATAATTATGTTAAATCCAAACTAAAAAAATCTTAATTTTAAAATGTGCATTTAAAATATGATTTTTCTTTCCATAGAAGTTTTACAGAAATATTTATAAAGAGTAGTAAATGATGTATTGTATTGTCATATTAAATACCAGAATATTAAATCTTATGGACCTTGCTGATTGCTCAGAGGTTCAAGAACCCATACTTCAATTCTGTATACAAAAATACTTTAATAGAACAATTAGACTACAATACCTAACAGTGCACAAGCCAGGGGCCTGGATGGAGGGGAAGCCTCAAACTTTACTTTTCTGTGTCGCATTGGCTGGAATAAACCGACAAAAATCAAATACTGCTATAGCCATTATCTATGAACAAGTCTGTAACTTAATATTTTACAGTAAACATAACACACAACCACACTGAAAATCACAATAAATATAGAACTGTGAGATGCTAATTTCCATAAAATAAGTCTTTCTTGCGCAAGGAATTTTATACACAGATTAGATGTTTTGGCTATTTTTAACTCAATACAATACTTTACAAAATCAAAGCCTTGATCACTGAATATCATTATTCATAAGAGGAATGTTTTGTATACTTGTATTTAAAAAATACAATGAAAGTAGGTTTTTTATCAAATTTTATTATAATTAAGTACGCTTTCAGTCACATTGATTTACCAGCAAATTCACACAAAAACTCACTTCCAATCCTTGTATTTATTCTACTTACAATTCTATGAAGAGGGACTCTGAAGTTCATGTTAATGTCATGCATGAGTGAGTTAGCATATTGATCTTCAGCGATACAAGTCAGGATAATCAAACATAATCTAGCATTGTTGTACCGACTTTGCTCTGAAAAATACAGTCATGGTTACTAACGACATGTTTTACAATTACTGATAACGGTAACTGATCATTCTGACCACATACATGAGACTTTCAACCAGAATGGTAATTGCATTGCACTAAATGTATTTCTATTAAACAATTAAGTTGGCTTTTCCATTTCAAAAGAAGAATGTAACATCAGTTAAATTATCTTAAGCAATGGGCATTGCCCAGATTCTGAGAAGGAACCATTCAACAAAAAGTCTAGAGTTTAACTGATCAAGCTAAAAACCAAACATAACTGCAAACCGATTTTTTTAAGAATGGCAAAATGAAACAGTATTTTGATTGACCACAGGACAAAAATGAGAATAAAACATTTATCACATCATACTTCTATTAAGGAGATGGGGTTTGTTGAGCTTCTACAAACATCGTGAACCTAAGTGTACATGATAAATCCTTATATTAACAAAAAATATAAAGCTAAAATTTCTATAAATCAAACAGCAAGTAGACTACCCATTGATTATGCTAACTTATACATACCTTTCGTGTCTTGAATAACAATAGAACTATACTCAAGGAATGTTACCAATAAATTAGTGGGTTGATTAGCAGGCTCTATGGACGTTGGAGAATTTTCTAATTGATTTACTGAAGATAGAAAATAATGATTATAAAAACATGAAAGAAAATCAATTTAACATATCTCAAACAAAATGGTTGCATCAAACTATTTTTTTCTTAAATAAAAGAACCCACTTGTAGTTTTTTTTCAATCATCAAACATAAAGATTTATACACTCAGTCAGTCAAAGAACACAACAGAATGCATTTTTAGAACCTAAATATAAATAAAGTGTAAATACAGTTAAAAATCAGTTACATACCACTTCAATAATATCACTACCTCATTATAACAATCACAATTTTAGGGCTACTTTTCAATATATCTTTAATATTTCAATCTGATATAATATATGAGACGAACTCAATAATACTCAGACTATTTCATTTGGTTCAAAAGCCGGTTTTCATTTTAAGACTATACAACATTCATGTGGTTGTTTACAATACAGAAAAACCTCACTTAGATACCACATCATTATTAGGGCCACCTTATTATAATGACCACATATTTTTGGACTGTGTACATCATACATGTTACCTTGTTTATCTTCTACAGGTGTACTGTCAGGTGTTGGTGACGACGGAGGTGTAGATGGAATTGAGGGCGTGTGTGCCTAGAAACAATAAATAATAACAACAGTAAACATAAACACCACAGGTGGTAGTAACAGACATGTGATAGGAAAATTTATAATCAGAATGATTAAAACACACCGATTCAACCCATTAATTCTCTAAAATTCACAACATGATAAAAATATGATGTATTTTAATGATATATATATGTATATATTCTACATCAATTTAGATAATGTTTGGATTAACTTTGGATGTTTTAAATTATTATAATTACAATTTTATTAACATAAGCGCATTCCTGTTACCTGAGAACATAACATGAAAAATTATGTCCATTCTTTTGAAGGTCTTCTATTTTATATAAAGAAACATTTACATAAATAAAGATAACTAAGTCATAGAAAGCATGTAGTATAATAGTTTCATAATGACATAAGTAAATTAAGTAATAAAGATTTTGACCATAAATGAAAATTTCCAATCAGGCCACTTTCAAAGTTGGATCAGACTCAATATAACATTACATAACATCAATTTAATGGGAGCATGCAATGTACATGGAATAAATAATGAAAACTCTTCAAAGAAATATACTGTAAAAATACTTACATGAGTAAGGGCAGTAATGAAGTTTCTATTTAAATGGATAGCTTCATATAATGCAAGCAACACAGAATCATTAGCTCTGAAAATTAAAGAACAGGAACAGTCACTAAATGGAAAAAAATACATCAAATACTCATTTTTAAAGCTTTAAACTTACTTACGTAACAAATAATTCAATGAAGTCTGATCTTCATACATTGAGGATAATATTTTCAATATTTGAATATTTGTTACATCAAATATCAAACACTTGACAGAAGCTGCTAACAAACAGATATACATATTTCTTTTTTATCTAAAAATCAAACAAAATCCCACAATATGCACAAAAATTCATTTAAGGGAAGTAACTACAATAAAACTTCTAAATCTCCACAGCTGTTGTCTCCCTTTACAAAGTACTCTATAAAATATTTTTCTAGACTTCAATTCCAATTAACAAATTTAATTTGGTTTATACATGAAACGTTTCCTATGACTTAGCTATACATTACTGACAAGCAATTCAGTCTAAGGCTGAATAAATAAAAAAATAAGAAACAAAACTTACCTAACGGCAGCATATTCCTTTTCTTCAGCCACGAACATGTTACCAACCTGAATGTAAGTGAACATACTTTGAAAAATACTCTGAATTATCAAATTGCACAGTTTTACAGTCAATAATAACATGATAACAAAACTAAAATATGATTTTTTTATTAATAATCCTTCAAGGGAAACTAGCAACAAATTTATTACCTCTTTGAATTACCTCCCTTTATCAAAAAATTAGATAAAATATAGGATTTTGGCATCAATTAAACAAATTTTAAATCTTTAGTTTCGTATTATGTAAATTGTTAAGTAACAATCATAAATGACAGTTCATAAAATTTCCTGTAAAAAAATTTAATTTAATTTACATTACTAGATGTCATATATATATACCAGTAATGTGCACATATTAACTGATCCTCCAAGGTTCAAAACCTATGATGAATGGGTTATCTTGCTTCATGCAAGAAACATGCAACTCTATACGTTACGACATTCAGCATGTTATACCCTTCTGAGAAAAGGTGGATCTTACAACCTACATTCATAGAATATTTTGTTCCATGACAAATTGGTACCAATGCCAATTCTTCAAAGCATACTTAACGAAGGAGTTGCAATGCTGACTCTACTTACCATATTAGCCAAAGTTGAAAACCATCCTGTTTGCTGTTCATTACTTCTAGTTTTATAATCTCTGAAAATGAAATACAGCAACAATATTTTAATGACTACAGTAATACAATAATATGCATAATACAATGCAGTAGCTATTTTAAAAAAGCATAAAATCAACATCATCTATTGAACAATAAATTTTCTAAAATCATGAAAAAAAAACATTCCAGAGACTGACACACTAAATATAAAATTTTACAATTTGATAAAGCTAACAAAATACAGATTACCAAAAGTGTAGATGAAGATCCCTGTGTAAAATGCTTATATAACCATACTGCCATGAAAATGTCCACACATAACTTGACTGATATCTCAGATAAATATAAGAAATCAGATACTGGTTTTAGCCAACAAAACACAAGACCTGACAGTTCAAAGTCATATTTTAAGTATGAATGCCTTCATAAATAGATCATTTCTCTCATCAAAATATGATCAAATAGATATACAATAAAATATACCTGTTAAAGTCTGAGAGAGCCACAGACACAACTTCAGCGTAACCCTGTCATATAAATTGTAAAAAATATTAAACAAATAGTAAGTGTTATAAATAAATATGAAAAATATAAGTTTAGAAATATCATTTGTCCTACAAAAAATAAGATACAAAGTCATATTTACTTCATTTCACTCATAACTCTATTAGTATAACAATAATATGGACAGTGTAATTCAATGCTGTAGCATACATTGTATCTGATTTACTGTTGACTACAATCAAACATTTAGGAAGAAGTAAATAAAGAATGAATTGATATCTCTCTCTTTGACTATTAATCCTGTCTGATACAATTTACATAGTATAAAATCTTACATTTTTATAGTCAAATGTTAAATATATTGTAAAACCTCACACAGTGACCAACCTCAAAAAAAGACCACCTCACCATAAGGATCACATATTTTCATACTTGATTCTGAATATTTCCTCTATATTTTAATTCAATACTGAGACTACATCAATGTCAGGACCAATTTTGTCATCCCAAAAGTGGTCTTAACATTGAAGTGTAACTGCAAGCATGAATTACTACAGGACAGATTAAAACCACCAAACATTAATAAAGTATTCACTTTCACAGTCAGACAGAGAATTAAGGTTTCATCTTGCGAGCAAAATCTATGTAAACTAAAACAGACACTTCAAAATCTACACAATCTAAAACACCCAGAAGTCCATCAATAAATGATTCATGACTACAAGATCAATATTCACCGACTCTTAAAATAGCACGGAAAAAACATTACAGCAACAAGACAACTGTAGCCATGAGTCTATTTTCACTCAGGAGGAATTGGAAATACCAATCTATAACACATAGCATTCAATACATCATCATGATAACAGTTTTATCTGGTAAATTAACCTGTAACCTACAATGCAAAAAAGTCATAACTTATTCTGTATGTATACAGAATTACAAGCTTGTTGAATTGATTAGGTAATATCATGTAAAACAAAATATGTCCGGACTAACATCCTAGACATACATCCTACCGTTAAAGCTAACTCGTCATCTAGTATTGATAACTTCACAATGTATGGATTTGCTGACTGTAAATAGAAACACAACAAGTAATAGTTAAAATCATTTATATCTATACACATAATTCCTCAAAAGATCAAAACAGAATCTCCACAACTGTTGATTAAATTAGGTAAAATGACCGAGCAGATCTGGACCACTATGGCTGAACATGATAATACAAACATAACATAAAAATTTATACATGTCACACCAAGGTAATACAGATTAGAAGAAAAATACAAAATGAGAACTTTGATAAAACGTGACTTATCAAAATTCTGAACAGTGGAGTTTATTAAGAACTGACCTCAAATTTTCTGTACTGTACCAGAAGTGTCAGGACCAAAATAGAATCTACACCGAGGCTCTGTCGGAGGACAGGGTTAGCAAATATCATAATCAGGGATTCATAGACACTGTTCAGCAGTATGTATTCCAGTAATGTATTCTGACTAATGTTGTCAGTCACCTGAAAAACAATGTCATAAAACTTGACCCTTACTTTTTTATTTTTTCACAAGAGTTTAAGATCACTCCAACAATCAGGGTCATTTGGCAACTTTTCAAACTTCAACGATAGGAGACCCCTGATGTACACCTGGATAGAACCACTGACCTTCCATAAGCTAGCTGGACAGCTTCCTCATATGTAAAATTTGGTCCTAGGTGTAATTCTAATACACAGTGGTAAAGGGCTGGTGATCACTAACCAGAAATTATCACCACTCGACCATGGAAGCCCCCAAACCTTAACTAATACTTAAAAAATGATACAAACAGAGGTGTGATTGAATGCTGACCAGAGATTTTTTATCATGGCACAGAATATAAGTACACAGCATTTTAAAACTAAAATAATTGGTATGAGTATCAGAAATTCAACAAAAGAATACAAGACAAAATCACAGAAAATGGAATGTGCAACATTTAAACATAAAAGCTATAACCTTAATTTAAATACTGATTTATTGAACATGATAGATCTACTGAATGTCACATGTAAAAGAAGACACTTACTGATGCTAAAACCAGAAGAAACTTAAGAACTAATTGTTTCAAGGACACAGGAAAATCTCCAGTCAAAATTCTGTTCAATCCTTCAATCAGTGACTGAAATACATAATCAATCATTAAAAAATGTGTACTTGGGCTAGTGGTGAATTTTTTATTTTCAATAGCCCACTTACAGTTTGAGCCAATGCTTTAAATAGTTAGTTCGAACACAGCACCTATTGAATTTTTTTCTACATAAGACCACAATCAGTTCATATCTAGATTTATAATGGACATAAAACTACAATTAATTGTAACAGCCCATGCTCATTCATATCAATGACAATAGACATTTTCTGCCAACTCAACATGAAATTACTGTCAATATACAATTAAATAAATAATGAATAGTATTTACCTGAATAACAGATTCTGCAGCATCAAAACCAATTAAAATGTTAATGACATCAAAACCGTAATCCTTCAATGTTTTTCTGTAAATACCTCTTGTTAGTGCACATAATGTCTGAGGGCAAAAATGAAATATTATATACAAACTTGAATTTGTATTTTATACAAAATTCATTGATTCCATAATGAATTCTGGCATTATATTGCAATATAGTCATATAAATCATTAGATTTAAATATCTGAATACACACCATGTATCATACAGTACTTGAGCACAGAAAATCACAGCAAGAATCAGCTTCCAACAGATTTATCCAAGTTTCCTTTGTAGTGAAAATTTAACTAGACCATAACAAACATGCCATAAATGATTTTTATTGTTGACAAAGAAAATAACTGCGCTAAAAATCAACTTACATGTATGGCGTTAACTGTACGAATATGATTATCTTGTTTCAATGTCTCTACAGCTTTCAGGAACATCAAATTAAAATTTTCCTGAAAATAAAATGGTTAAACACAATCATGCGAAAATATATTAAAGTAAACCAACAGTAATATACATGTAGTGTGTTTTTGTAAAAATTTCAAAGAAAATGAAAGTAACTTATGAAACCACCAAGAAGGCAGAGGATTATACTGAATAACAGAACTATAATAGGGGCTGTTCAATGACAGATCTAAAAGCAATGTCATATTAGAGAATATAAAAAATATTGGTAGTGATATACAAGTACCTTCAGGGACATTAGTCCTTCTCCAGACAGTTTTTCACATTCAGTTTCAATAAAAGTAGAGTTCACCTGTATAAGTAATAAATATGTAAATGATAAGCAGGGATTTTTTCACAATACAGGAAAGGGGCCCTTTTTCTTAAAATTGGGTAAAAATAATGTGGTGTTTTTGCAAAAAAAGGAAGAAAAAACTTGATGTAAACTGAATTTTAGGGGAAAACTGCATGATTTTAAAGATTTTTCCTGTGGGGAAGACATATAAATGTTTGATAAAGAAGGGAAAATACTTGAAAACAATAAAAAATATTGATGTTTTACAGAACATACAGTGTAGTAGATCAATTTAAGTGATAAACAATGTTTTGTAACATCTTATCTTAAATTCACAGCTTTAATTAAAACTGGTGTAAGTGCATGTTACAGCACAGTGCCTCTTTATTAAAATTTACTATATACAAACAGGACACAACGCAGTAGCTTTAGTTGTCCTTATAATGATTGTTCCAAACATTTAAAAGTGATGTTAGATCTCATAGATATCAGATAATAAAGAATTAATATATATGTGTATAATGTAGAATTGTTTTATTGTTCAAAAGTATTAAAATCACAGTCTACATACCCGTAACAGGAACAGTTCATCCCAGAAATTAGGATTGCCAGCTGATGGATCTTCACCCTGTATAATAATTACAAGACAATTTCAGCAAGCAATGCTAGAACAGTAAATAATTCACATAATATAAGCCTACCAAACACTTAAGGAATACAAAGAATACATGTCTAACAAAACACAAAAGATACACTGACAGCATATTATATTTCATCATATTATGGATTTGTTATAAAAACAGTCTTCACACTAACCCACTAGCCAAAAGCCTGGGACTAGTAAATTTCTAATTAGGCAAGTGGACTTTCTCAAAATTTAGTATTTGGGATAGTGATAAATTGTTTACTTTCATATTTGATAGCTTGAGCTTTAAAAGAATAAGTTCAAACACTGAAATTAATGGAATGATCAGTCCGAACAAAATTAGACAGTAAATTGTTTAGAAGAATTAAATAGTATTTGCATGAATGAAAACTAACATCACAGAACATTAAAATTTACCTGGAAAAAAGCTTCATAGATCTGGACAATCTTTTCCTTAAGTGCCATCCTGCTTGAGGATCCTTTACGTAACAACACAGAATGACCTTTCTTACTGTCTCCTTGACCTCCTTCCTGACTCATTCTATATTGGATGTCTTATATCCCTCCTGTAAAAACAGTATTAAACTTAATCTAATTAGCTGAGATACAAGATCTGGAAGGTCTAATTCAAATTCAATTGCAATACAAAACCTGGACACCTGGACAAAACAAGTACACTTTAAAATATACTCCAACTAAGTATACTTTTTTCTTGATGTTTTGGCATAGCTTGTGCATATTCAGCAGTGAAATCAGCCAACCAAAGAGTCAACACAAATACTGTAGTTCTAATGAGTAAATGACCACCTTTAATAGGTTGAAGACTCAGTCATAAAGAGAGTTTACTCACAAAGAATTAAAAAGTACGGGAAAATGTGATTTATCATTTGGGAATGTGTGTCTTTGGAGGGATGATTTAAAGCATGTACAGAAGGAGATACAGCAATATTAGGAGGAAGATTGTGATATATGTTGGATTTCATTCAAAATATACATTAATTAAGTCAAACAAAATTAATTCAGAGAGCACAGAAAAAACATGTCTAGACCTATTTGTTGTGCTGATATATTTTTAAAAAATCGAGAAATTTCTTGATGAGCCTTCACAGAAAATCAATAAACATGTGGCATTGCAAAAATTCTGTTCACACTGGGCGTTAAAAGTAAAGTTTCCAGTCAGCATGAAGACTTCCATCTAGATCACTTCATCCATCAGAATTTCCAGCCCCCAAATGCCAAGAAAAATGAAACCAAATATCGACATTTACCTTCTACAAAGGACACCGATTTGACCCTTAAAATGGTAATTTGACTCTTGAAATTAGTAAAATAAAGCTTCTGACTCGAGAATTAAAACAATAAGGTCAACTTTACAATAACATTAACAGAAAATTTTGGTGACTCTTCCAATTTTTATCAGCAAAGGGTCAGTTTTGCCCCTCAACTTTTGACGTCTAGTGAGCACCCTGCTACAAAAGATCGACTTGCACGTTCATGATGAAGATGATGCTACAGTACAGGCATTTACCCCACCCACACATTCACGCAAACTGAGTTGAAAGAAAAATAACCAACCAAATAAAGAGACCGACACAGACTTCCGATTGTAGCACTTTGAAAGACAACGAACAATTTCGTGAATCAATACATTCCTATATAATAAATTCCATAATAACATGCGCTTAAAAAATGTTTATTTCTTCGTGTCAAATCATATAAGAACGAAAGTATTCCGAATGCCCCTGCCTGTCAGATTTTGGTTCCCGGTTTCCAGAAGTCACATGACCACATCATCTCAACGAAAATGGCCGATAGTAAGATTTAAAAGTAGCTATTCAATTGCGACGTAGAAAGTGTTTTTTAGTGGCACATTCGGACAATTTGAATGATGGTGTCCGCAATTCTATCAAGAGTTGTTATGTACGTATTGATTCAACTGTTACATTTGTATTGTTCGTTCAGTTTATCGATGTGTGGCTTACATTCATTTAATGATTAATATGGGCATTGCTCAATCATTCATCAGTTAGTGTTTCGTGGATACGGTGTTGTTCCTGCATTTTATGTATCGCACCCACCTATTGCTGTATGATATGTATATCAAGTCAGAAATAGTGAGCTATAGTTTTCTTGATTTACTTAGAGTATTATCTGAGACCATGTAAGTTATAAATGTTTTAAATCGTACCAAATGATCAGGTTCGCGACAATAAATTCAGGATCTGGTTTTCAATATGCTGCCATTTGCAGATCTATAGTTTCATGCAGTTACCTAGTTGATGTTCATTACAGAAGGAACCACTGACTTAGGGGTCCAAAGCATTGTTGCACCAAAATTGAGGCAATTTGTCAATGGATGCATAAAAAAGTAGTATATCTATATGTAACCGTTGAATAGTAATTTTTTAATCTCTAATGGTGTACAGTGCAGTTAATTTATAATGACTATGATGTTTTGTTAAAAATTTCCAGATGATTTTATATTTAAATCGAAAGATGTGTGCTTAGAAATCTCCTTTTTCAAAGTACTGACATGTATGTAAATACTAAATTGATTTAAGTTAAAAAGTAATTTATGCAATTATTAATGTTGGAAAGAATCACAGTGTATTTAGAAGACAATATAAATATATACTATCAATGGACCTGAGGACTGACAAAATTTAAAACATTACTAGACCAGGCAAAATATTTCTGGCCCACAATATACATTGACTTTTAAGTTCATTCTTCACTAGAAATAAAAAAAGAAGTACTGGACATGAAGATCAGTCTGATTTTTGCTTTGACTTAACACGTTTGGGTTGATCAGTGATCATTAATTCCGAATCTAATTAATGATAATAAGATGAGCTGCTGTCAATGTGAAAAATTGAAAGATGGATTTTTTTCTTATAATTCATTCTTTATTTAATTGATGTAGAAAATAGTGCTAGTCTCATTTTGATGTCAGTCAATTATGAAACACCCAGATTGTACAATTCTTTCTTCTTATTATGATGAACTATTGTATTGTACTATAGTTAACAGATGTGATGTGTTGATAAACCACTGAAGGAGGCCATTTGATTAGTAAGCCTGCATGCATCACCCTGGGTATTGATGTGGGCCCGCTAAGACCTACTAGCCTTGCTTTTCCTTGGAAGTTTCTTACAATGACAAAGAGGTGAACTGGTTATCAGATTTTGGGTTCTTGATGCAGGGAGATATTGTGATTGTTGCTGGATTGTATTTTCTAAAGATAGTTAACAGTTAACTTTAATGTCGAAATTTAGATGTATGTATTCATGAATACTAACATTAGGGAGTCAAGGATTTATGTCTTATATTTGGCATTTTATCTCATTAGTTTATTACAGTTTGAAAATACTCTTAATGTTGCATAATTGGATAGACAGGTCTTAGGGAACAAGTAATTGTATGTAATCAACCTGATCAATTTGTTTGGTGGTTGAAATAACTTTTCATTGTTGAAATGATAAAAATATGGCTGCTGATTGTCAGAGCCGGCCAATGTTTATTCATAGTCAGCCATTACAACACAGACTGTTTGTCAATTAGAAATATAGGAGTGGTCACTGACTTGTTATCATTTGCCTCTTACTGTTGCAAGTTTGAATCCCACCCAGGACCAAATTTCACATGTGAAGAAACTGTCCAGCTAGCTTCTGGAAGGTCTGTGGCTTTACCCACGAATAAGCATGAGGCCTTCTTCCACTGTTAAAGCTGGGAAGTCACTAAATGACCCTGATTGATGTTGTGACATTAAACCCCAGTGATAAAAAAAGAAATGTAGGTATATATAACCATATGACTAGATTTTAAAATTGCTGAAGTTATGTAAATCGGAATTCCTAAATTTAGTTTTCAATTGTCCTTCCAGTGAAGTTGCATAAAATATGAAACATAATTTAGCTTAACTTGATATGAGGTATCTCAGTCATGCATTATTAAGTGCTCTCTAGTTTCCAGTTGTGACAATGTTAACTCTGTTTCATGATTGCCATTAAGTGGGGGTATTAAATATGCATTGTTCATTGTTTCATAAACAAATTTTCAGTGAATTTAAATGAAGTGAAGGGAAATGTCATCATTAATTTATGTTATTTTAAGTATATTTGATGCAGTATGTATTTTTTTAACTTGACACAAATAACGATAGATTATACAGTGCTACTCATGTTGCTGAAATGTGATCATGGTTAGTGGGTAATATTGTCTATGATTATGAACAGATTCTTCAAAAATTTGTTGAAAATACTGAGACAGACACTGAAACAATTCTTAAATCTTATTTTCCTTATAAAAAAAATGAATCAACAGTTTTACGCATAGTTTCTATAGCAACATAAATATTTAATGCTGAAAATGGTTAAGATTCAAGTTAAGGATCAATCAAATAGAGAAACGAAAATATACATCTAGTTGCATTAAAATTAAATTTATTTTTAGCTGTAACACTCAGAGGGGCCTCATTGTTGTTATGGTTTCTGACTAGTAATCACTAGCCCCTCACTGCTGAGGGTTCAAACCCTGACCAAATTTCACATGTGAGGAAACTGTCCAGCTAGCTTACAGAAAGTCAGTGGTTCTACCCAGGTGTTAGCCAGGGGGGTATACCTCCACTGTTAAAACTGGAAAGTTGTCAAATGATGCTGTTGATGTGACATTAAACTCCAATGACTAGTAACTCTCAGAGTTTGAAGATGGGCATGTTTAAAATTTGTAAATGAAATAACATTTAATCATAGAATAAATTAAAATAACTGACTCAAGTCGGAGACTGTACATATATTGATATAACATCTGATGTGAAGCCACTGATTTAAGTTCACTGTTAGGATCTAAAATTTGTCACTGGATGTGAAACATAAATTGAATTACAATAAATTATTTCAAAAGTTATCATGATTAAAATTAGCAGTAATTAGAAATTAATTAATTTAGAAACATTTAAAAAAAAGAAATTCGAGACTGATCTCATCGTCATGCCTCTGAGAGGAAAGTTTTATTAAACAAGTGGTAGACTTAAGTTTTCTTGTATACATTATGGAAGTTATGCTAACATTTTATTTTATTGTCCTGGTACGGTGTATATTGATGACTGTATCTTAGAGATGTTATTCTATTTGTGTTTGTTGATGCATATTGTCGGAATATTGACTATCTGGTATCTTAAGTAGAATTGATGACATGCAATCTGAGAGTATTGGTTAAATATGCATAAAGTAATCCTACATATTACTGAACTATGTACGTTGTAGGCATGATGAGGTCATGTGACAGACACATAGATGTTCTTGTTTGAACAACGGCCTGGTTTCCGCAAATATAAAAACCCCTATTTCTGACAATCCAAGATTTATTCCTTAGCTGACCATAGACTTTTTTTCAGTCATTGTTTTTAACTTGCCATTATTTTCATATGAACTAAATCTCTGACCTAAAAGAATCAGTATGGAAAAGTGCCTCCAATTTACCGACCCAATATTTTGGGGTATGTCAATGGAATCCAGATATTTATTTTTTTGGCCTGATAGTGAATGATCTGATATGTTATAGTGATTACAATTTCATAAACAGAGTATTGAATTGTATAAACCTTGAAAAACATTTGAATAATACTACTTCAAAATTGGCTTTCAAGTTGTTTTATCATAATTTTTATTTAAAGATAAACATCGTGTTAAGTGCTTTTTGATAATAGTGTTGTGACACAGAAATGCACACTTAAAATAATAAGTTCGCTGTCAAGTATTGTGAGTGTCTGTGATTTATAATGTGAAGTTAGGGGTCATCTATGTGTACAGTGTACAAAAAATAATCTTATGGATGATTTAATTGTACATGTAGGTATTTTGACACTTACCTACACTTACCTGTTTATATGCTGGCAATAAAAACTTTGGCAAGGCAAAAAAGGATAATGATAACATCACGAAAAAATACAGAGTTGACAGCAAGACAGAACTTCTTTAAAAAATACTGTTGTTCTCAATTGTAGATATAATTCATATAAACATGAAAATATTAGCACTAAAATAATCAACTGAGACTAAAATAATGGTCAGAGTTGGCAGAAAAGAGATATAGTCAGTCAGGTATGTGGAAATCTGGAACTTTTTATGCCTGAAAGTTGATTCGTGGTCAGCGTTTGTAGTTGATAGTTTTTGGGTTAACTGTTCATGTATACAAAATGATATAATTACACTTAATGGTATGTCCTCTTGACTTACTGTGGATAAAAAAAGCTTCAAACGATGTGCTGTTATATAAATTTGATGTGACCAGACATGAATACTGTTAAATATTGTTTGTTACCTCAAGATGTTATGTACAGAGCTATATAACTGCCCTCCATGACAGATCCTCATGTCTGTGTGTCAATAAACACTTTGAAAGGATGCCTGTATGTACATTGTATTCAATAAATGTGACAGGAATATTGTTGAAGATTGTACAGTTCCTCTAGATGTTTCTTCAAAACTGACATGGCATACTAATATTAGACCTAAAAAAATAAGTTTGTTTCCGGTTAGCCGACTGACTCATCTTTTACCAGGAGACTCAAAAGTTTTTACTGCATCCAAATCTTAGTACTATATTGTAATTTTCACAACAGTGTTGCCAATTTATGTAAAAAAACATAAAAGAAAATAATCCCTACCTACCGACCCATATTTTTTGGGGCATGTAACCAGAAACAAACCTTTTTTTTTGTTTAGGCCTTATGTCTTCTTCAAAACTGATACAACATACCAACTTATGTATGCTTACAAACAATTGAAATTTGTTTTACTTCTTGTTATACACAATTTTTGAACTGCGCAGTTTGTGAATATTGGTATAGAGGTTTGTACAGTTAAACTTCAAATTGCCGCCACCTCAATATTACAACCACCTCATAGTGACCCCTTCGGTCTGGACTAATTTTCAGTATGTATATCATTTATATTTGAACTTCGTAAAGAGACCACCTCAGTATAACAACCACCTCATAGTGACCACTTCGGTCTGGACTAATTTTCAGTATGTATATCATTTATATTTGAACTTCGTAAAGAGACCACCTCAATATCATGATCACTTTCTGGGTACTAAAAGTGGTCTTAATATTGAGGTTCTATTATCTGATATTATTCTCAGTGATATCCTTTCTTGTAGATTGTTATTAGTATTGATTTGTAATTTTCAACATTATTTCTTAATTATCACTTGTCTGCTGTCTGGGACAAGAGGAATTAATTCATGGTAAATTGAATTTGAAAGTTCTTCTGTTTTAGGGTATACATTGTTGTATTCCAACTTAGAATTAGTCTGTTACTAGTTTGAGTACAGTCAAGTGCTAAAACCAATGTTTTATCAAGATGCCTGCAGTAGATTCATTTCAAATACGTGCCTTTGGAGTTGTTTACATTCAACTATTTAGTCTTTGGAAATATCTGGATACATTGAATTTGTTCGAGATTTTATGTCAGATGGAATGAAAATTTGTCCAAGCTGAACATGTACAATAATAGTATGACATGTCTGACAGTCGCTTGTCGTACTGTGATGTATGCATGAATAATGATGAAAAATAAAGAAAATTAAACCTTTTTTCTACCAGTTCAACTACAAACATCGAGAAATGTGAAGTCACCCCAAAGTTATTATATGCATGTATGTATGTATACTGTGTGTTTTGATGATTGATAACATAAATGTTTTGTTGATGAATTACATAAACATTGTATAAATGTTTCTTTCTTAAACAAATGTATCTTTGAATTAGCAAAAATAAAGAAAATATGTCAATTTTTGTTAATGCTTTGAAAGTAGAAATATATTGAAACTCAATTAGCAACCACCTCAATATCATGACCACCTCATTATAACAACCAAATATTTTTGGACAAGTTTTTCTATATTTCCTATCTATCATAGGTTAACATAATAACATGGCTTCAATATTAAGACAATGTGATGTTGAGGTTTTACCATATTTCACTTAAAACTTCCTTTACTGAAACATCTTCCTTTTATTAATTGGCAGCCCTGAAATTGGTATCTGTAGTTATGTATTTGCCCTGAAGTGAAAGTTAGTGACATTTGTATTTATCTACTTATCTATGACAATGTAATAGGTTATGTATATGTACATACATTTATATACTGTACACTATACCCTTAATGTATCACATAGCCTGTCTGGTCTGTTTTATAGTACAGTAAAACATGGTTATAGTGAACTCAGGTGTAGTGAAGAATTTGATACAGACTGTGACGTATTTTTTTTTCAATAACCACATCTTTCTTTATTTCATTGTAACTTGATTGTTATAGATATTGTGAAATATAGATATAATAAAGTAACTATTCACAAGTGACTCATCAAATTATCATCAACCAAGGATCATTTTGAACGTTTGATAACTAGTGAGCACCCTGAACAACAAAGATGGAATCATGTATTTTATCTGGCGTTAGCTGGCTGGATTGGACAATTCCTGACCTGGAATTTTGGGATCGACCATTCTGAAATATTCTAGTGAGAATGACTGAATTCATTTTAATTGACAGGGCTTGACAAATCCAGTCATAGTTATGCATAAAAATTAATTCAGGATGAGTTGAAATTGCTGTAGAGCTAGTTAAAATTCTTAGCTGGTTGTCTTAAAGGACAAGTAGCCTGAAAAGAATTGCCAAGCCCTGATTGACTTTACTAATTTGATGGTCTGAACTTCATTCTATCTATCAGTAATACTTTTGACTAGTACATAGATCTTGTACTACATGTAGCTATGAATGAAGTCAGCATCCTTGTTTCACATTCCAGGATGATATTTTACCCTGACTTCTCCCTGTTACTTCAATACTTCACAGTGAATGACTGATAGATTAGTGCTGCTGAACCAGTAATAGCTTATTACTGCTAATTTGTTTCTACGTCATATAGCATGTAGATGTATGAAATTCAGTATTTTGTATCTGATTATCTTATTATTAAAGGCACTAGACTCCAGATTCATTTCTCAAATTTCTCAAAATCTAGATGTTTGATTATCATATTATAAATTGAATAGATTCCTGGGATTAGTTTCTCCAAATATGGAAATATCTCAAGTTGTCTGATTATCTCAATATTCTTCTGATTTCTTTTTCAATACTTGAACTTCCCTTCATTTGATTGTTATGACAATAATATTAGAATCAAAGGTTCTTCATGATTTGAATACGTATATACATACAAGGCTTGCTTAGGTCTACCTGCTGATTGTAGAAAATCAACTCATACAGTTAGTGTTAGTTAATGCTGTAAATCTATGCTAACATGATTACTTTTGAAATCTGTAGTGTACTGTTTTATGTGTTCATATATATAACATTGACAAAATCAACTGTTTGTAATTACTCTTGGCCTGTAAAATGACTTGTTTTATAGTTTTGACAGTTACTATTGTGATTTCTCTAAGATCAATTTTTGGAGTAATTAGTCCCTAATTGTCTGTAATTACTATTCATAAAAAAGACAGAAAAATGTGATGATGAGGATTGGTTTTCTGATAATCTGAGCATTTTTTTTTGTCACAAATTTTTACTTGACCTACATTATAATTGTATACTATTCCAGTATACCAGTCAGTGTATGTATAGTAGTATGTTTGTAACTTATGAAAATAATCTTTTCTTTCTGATTGGTCTTGATGTTAGGGATTAAAATCATGCCCGTAACTTTATTGTGGCAGATTGAATGGCAATGATTTAGTCGTTATTTCACTGTTGTAAGTCCACGGTCAGTTTGTGTGACGGTCAGTTTTGTGTGACGTACATTTAATTTTATTTTGTCTGTTGTGTTTGGCCTTGTTAAATGACCATTATTATCTGAAAACCTACTACAGTGCCCAAAATTAATTTGAAACCTCATGCACCACTGTCCAAACATTTTATCCTAACTGAAAAATACATTTTGTCAAGACAAATGTTCTACTGATCTTTCGACCTTAATTTTGGGGGATTTGAGGGAAAACCAGATAATTTGGGGGTCTTAAAATAACTTAAATTCTGCTAATTACTTTTTTTAATCAACCTTGTAATTAAATATTTAAGATTGCTATTGGGGTCTTTAAAAGTTATTTATTTTGTCTTTATCCTTATCTGTTTATATACATAAGCCAGTCTTTTAACTTGCACAATGTTAAAATCCACTGTTTAAAGACACACTCCAATGAAGGACAATTTTACAAAGATTTGTTGTTGTCTGTACAAGAGAAGGTTTACTGTACGTTTATCAATAATTCCTGCCTTCTGATAGTGTCAGATACAGAATTTATATTGTTGTATCGACCAATTGTGCTTCGAGTTGAAAAACAGATTTTTTAAAAAAATATGTCTACAAGTGAAGTAAGATTCAAAAGGATTCAGAAATATTGACATGTAGGAGATATTTATCTAGTAGTCCAGAGTTTTAGATCCTATCAAGTCAGTAATAAATTCAGGGGTGTAGAAATGAACCAGCTATTTGAGAATTTACGTCCACTACTTTTTTTGAAACACATTACTGTATTGAACCCCCAGACCCCCCACCCTTCTACTTTTAGTAGCTTACTGGCTTCATGAAAACATCTCTACGCCCCTTTAAATTCTATGTATTTTTTTCTGTGTGATACCATGGCTATGGTTTGTAAGTTTATATAACATTTTACTGTCACTGACGATGACTTGATTCTAGTAATGTGTGTTACTATATGACCTTCTCCAATGATAGATCTGATGTACAATACAAACAAAAACATATGATCAGTTGATGATACACTTTACTGCATTTCTAATATTTACTGTATGATGAGTCCAGTACAAAGGTAGTCATGTTTAGGGATACTTTACCAAAAATATAGATGGGTTGGCCAAAAAAATTTTCTTTTCCGATTTCTTCCTCTAAAAATACTTTTCATACTTTGGAGGTACAATTTGTCCCCAAATATTTTCATGCTTTGGAGGTACAATTTGTCTCCAAATATTTTCATGCTTTGGAGGTACAATTTGTCCCCAAACATTTTCATATTTTGGATTTTGCTATTAGAATCCTATTGTTGGTGTCAAAAATAGGGTTGGTCAGATAACCAATAAACAAAAATTATTTTTTCTTGCCTATTGATTAATTCAAATGAGATCACTCTTCATTTATAGAAAAAATCATTTTTTACTGTTGTATAGATCGATTATTTACGTAGACTGTGTTTTATATATACAGCTGATATCATGTGTGTTTATACCTGTAATAATCTATAATGCTATAAAAAACAGCTGTTCTTTGTACTTATAATGTCTGATAAGTTTTTACACAGTCATATAACTGAATAATATTTTCTAGAGTTCAGTATACTTCATGCATACATTTGTAGGTACATTCATACTTTCTCTGTGCAATATAAGTCATGCTTAAGGCCTGCATTACCGGTATAAAGTATGATTTCTATAAAAAAAAATCAGGATAAACTTCATATTTACATATTATGATGTCATATTCCTACATTATTCACCTTTTTATTATTCATAATCTTTTATTACACAAGTGTTGAGTTGTAGAAAAAAGATTTGTGTTTTGATAAAATTGTAGAAACTTAATCTTTTCCTCAACACTTCCCAGAAAACATTCACCTTCTAGATATATGGTGTCTTTATGATGTAAACATCAAACTGTTTTCACAAAAAAGGGGCAAATATTTATAAATCTTGATACATGATACTGCTGCCGATATTTAAGAAAATGAGCTTGTTTTAACCTTTATCCTTACAATTAGCATTTATATGTATACATAATACATTAAAAAGAACCTTATTTTCAAATTGTATGGAAAGATGTTGTTATCAAGGCTCTGAAATTGGGCTAGGGACAAATAGTATTTATAGCTCAATAATAGAGGATGGGGAAAAGCAGTGTTATGATAACTCAGAAATTTGGGTTTCCGTAAGATAGTGTTATGACAACCCAGTGATCAGGGCTATGAAAAAGTAGATTTATGATGACACAGAAGTAGGGTTAAGGAAGAAAAAGTGTTATGACTACTCAGTGATCAGGGTTATGAAAAAGTAGATTTATGATGACACAGAAGTAGGGTTAAGGAAGAAAAAGTGTTATGACTACTCAGAAATGTGGCTTATTGAAAAAGAATGTTGTGACGGCTTAGAAATATAAGGTTATGGCTCGGGACAGCATAGCTTTTATGATTGTATTAAAGAATGGACTGTTGCCAGTCTAGATTTACTCACGAGCTCAATTTAGACTCCTACATCTACTACCTGTACATTCTGAGTCTCCAATATCTACCTGTACAAGGATTTTGTCTAGTGGTCTGATGGTGTTCATATGATTTCCAAGGAAACCTGGAAAAATGGTTTACCAATCTATCAATATTGTGCGAGCAATGTTGGGATGTATCCAGTCATGTTAGTGTGTTTACTGTTTTATGTTTTATCTGAACTGCATTGTAATAATGGAGGACGTGTTCAGTATAAAACCATATGTTGGGGAAGCAGTAGTGGGCTGATAATCAACATAGATTAATTATAGTGTACTAAGATGATATTTTATCCCACCAGGAGGTGGCTGATGTTACTTGTCTGGTTCCTAGCACTCATTCACAGGAATCAATTGCTGGACTGGTTCCAAGTTGTACAAAGATTACAAAATACCAGCATTGTTTTTGATAAATTGGAACTATCATTAGCAAACTGTTAGAATTCTAACCTTAATTAGCGGAGAGTAGCAAAAAAGGTGGAAAAAGTAACCTGTGGTTTTTGTTCAATTATTGAGTGCCTGCTTTGGTATGTTCTTTGCCAGGATTTAAAAAAACCTCTACTTCGGATGTTAGACATGAATTGTGGAATGTGAAACTGTGTTATATTCATTGAACTTAGTAGTATGTGACTGTCTATGTGGAGGATATGCCGGGAACCGTATAATAATGGAATAGACAGAAATATGTATTGTGGTTAATTGATTATGGCTTCAGATATTGCTGTGTGTATTGTTTCTATGAAAATGAGAAACTGTTACACAATTTTTGGCATCCTTAGTCAATTAAAGCAGTACACACCATTTGGTGTTGATTGATTGATTTGTTAAGTTCAAGGCCATTGGAAGTCGTGTATGTGTAAATGTGATAACTTGATGACAGGTCTTGTCTTCGGAATTTCTGGGACAATGAGTGAGTTATGATCATTATGACTTTTGCCAGACATTTGTGGAGTTGTATAGGGTGGGTGATAAAGTCAACCTGGAAACTCCCTAAACGAGTCAAGTTTTTGATGACAGTGGTGTTTTTAATGGTGTATGTCGACTGGTTTGCCTCAGAGAAGAGTGTGTATATTGGACGAATCATACATCGACATACTGTATCTATAGCCTTAATCAGTATACAGACTTTGTTACCTATTATGTATATATTTTGCAGACTGGTTTTTGGTACATTGTATCCAGCATATGCCTCATACAAAGCTGTAAAGACGAAAAATGTAAAAGAATATGTAAGTACTGTAACCTTATAATGACATCTATAGCAATAAAATCTTGGATCAGTCTATATAACGTTGGCCAAGCAGTTTTGTCATAATTAAGTATAGTGCTTGACTGTTGTAAAATGCATGTTCCTGCTGTATTGATTAAATAGAGATCCTCGGAAATGTGTCAGTGTGCCTGAGAGCCATTCGTTACATAATTTTACATGTGACCATGTTCTATGCCCTGCATGCACAAATAAATCACATATATTAGGCCATTATTGAACAATTGTTGGTTTGCTATTACCGACCCATCAAGAAATAGCTGATCTCAATTTTTTAAATGATTTTGATTCCAGTTCTGTGTTTTCTGTATAAGCATGTAATGTTAAATGAGTAAAATAAAATGCCTACCTACATACTGTAATGTTTGGGTAGTGTAACCACAAACCAACATATTACTAAGGATGGCCTTGAGTACTGAAAAAATGCTAATAAACAGAAACTTAAATTCATCAGTTTGATGGTCATTTAAGAAAATTACTGCTACTGGTAGTTGTGTAGCTTAATAAGTTTACAAATGTGTGTTTGTTTTAGTAAAATTGATGTAGCCGACCGTGGTCCAGTGGATAGTGTGCTGGACTTTTAACCTGGCAATCCAGATTCAAATCCTGGTTGCAGCAGGTCAAACCCTTCTATGAAAATTTGACAAAATGTTGATTTTCCTCCATATGTGGAGAAGTTTCCAGTTCTTTGTGGAAGGGTAAGTTAGTACTGGTTAGTTTACAGTCCAGGAAAACTGTTTAAGAGAACCAGCCACCATATGTGATATAATACATATATTGTTGAAAAACAGCATTAAACACATTGAAAAAAGGAGTAAAATTGATTAAGTTTTTGTGTGTTTTCAGGTGAAATGGATGATGTATTGGATTGTTTTTGCACTATTTTGTGCAGCGGAAACATTTGCTGATGTCTTTCTATCATGGTAAGAAGGTTGTTTTTGCATATTGTTGGAAACTTCCATATTCAATCAATCCACTATCCAATAAATGCTTCATTTTCTTTGTACAGTAATGCATTAACATTAAGACTACCTTTGGGACCAAAACAATCAGTTTTTACTATTGAGATGGTTTTATTATCAAAATGAAATATGCATGGTTAAAAGTTTTCCGGATCCTCTGGTTTTTCCCACGTCAGGACTTTACTGGTTTTTATTGTTTCCGTAGCACCAAGGTTAAAATTTCCATTTTTTTTTTTAGTTTTCTGTCTTCACCCATGAAATATAGAGACAGTATACATATACATGTCATTGAAAAATAAGTTGTGGTTATAATGAGGTGGTCATAACTTAATACTAAGGTCGTTGCTAAGCGCATTTGTTCTGTATTAAGTTCCTATATGATTTGACCCCTTCATTAGGGTTTAAAATTCTTGGCAGCTATACTAGCGCAGTAAAACCTGGGAACACAGGTCACCAAGAAAGAGAAGAAATCTGACCTTATTTATTTTAAAATGTACAGTTGTCCTTTATTCAGAGGTTTGCTTGTTCCATCATACCAGTTAGTATGTTGTAAAAAGAGTGACCATTATCTACAGGTGACCATTATCTACATGTGATCATTATATACAGGTGACCATTATCTATGGGTGATCATTATCCACAGGTTGCTATTAACCCAGGTTTTACTGTATATGGGGTAATAATTGCTGATGATTTCACATAAACCACAATACATGACCTTATTACAGGCTCTGGATTGACTGAATTTACTTGCCTCAGTCTCAGGACAGTACTGACCCATCATTTCTTTCTGAACTGATAAATGTTTAAAGTAGTTATCAGCTTGTAGAAGTAAGCTGCCAATTGATTTAAGACACTACTGAAATGTTGGCACTTATCTGAGATAACCTTGAGGGTAATTTCTAAATCCATATTACCAGTCATAATGTACACGTTTCAATCTGTGCCAAAAGATCAAATTTTGTGGTGATTTCCTTATATGGAATCCTGCTTCTGTTATTCATTTATAAGCATTTACTCGCATTAATGATTTCTATTACTCAATGGATCATGAAATATTTCATACTGAGTGTAAAATGAAAACTGTAGTAAAACGGTGGCTTTTAACTGAATTAATAAACATGCTTCAGTCTGGCTGGTATTAGAAACGAGAGTGTTCTATCCCCAATCAATATCTACTAAGTATTGACAAAATTTCACTGCACGGAAGCGTGGAACCAGTCCTGAGCAATTAAATATTTGGATCTTAAATAAAAGAAATTGTCTGACAGGACATTATTTTAGATTGGTTTTGTTGTCTGTTTTGTTCATTCAAATCTGCTCTTTTAATTATTTTAATGTCATAGTTCTGCTTTATGTATTATCTGTGGGGTTTACTGGATTTTAAGAAATGAAAAAATATGTGTGCATACTATGTACAAGAATCTGTGACTCTGTTCTTAGAAATTTCTTCGAGACTGCTGTCATATATTATTAAAAGATAGCAAGAATCGTATAAGTCAGTTGCCTAAGATACCTGAGGACTAGAATATGTGAAAAGGCATTGAAGAAAATTACGGGAAAATCTGGGTTGGGCTGGTGGCGTCCACAACACTTGTCCACACTCGAAGTTGAAGAACTCCCATTCAATCTTCCATAAATTTTATGAAAACTTTTATGTATATGATATCAAATATAGCAACTTATTCAGCATAAAGAGATTAAATACACCTTGTCTGCTCTCTTAGTCACACATTTACTGTCTAGTTTTCTCCTGATGATTTTCATTGTCATATTTTCTGACAGTTTGGCTGTCTTGTTCACACCAATTGTATAATGAAATAACAGAATTTAACAATTTCAAACCTCTAGTCTGAAAAGCTTAAGTTACACACTGTCCAATTTTCAGTCTACAAGCTATGCATTGTGCAACCTGTCCAAAGCAACACCCTTTGAGAGAAGCAAAATTATGTTGATGTTGTTGTTGAAAGGTTGTTTCTCTAGAGAGGTTATATTAAGTCACATATTGGCCAATTTTCAGTCTACAAGCTGTCCAAAGCAACACCCTTTGAGAGAAGTAAAATTATGTTGTTGTTGTTGTTGTTGTTGTTGTTGTTGAAAGATTGTTGCTCTAGAGAGGTTATATTGATAGTTAAATCATACAGTAGGAAAAATCATGCTGTTGTTGAAGGGAGGTTGTTGCTCAAGAGAGGGCTATTCTAGAGAGGTTGCACTGTATAGTTATATATCACTTCTAATTTCAGGATTCCATTTTATTATGAGATTAAGATTATATTTGTATTCTGGTTGTTGTCACCTGTGACGAGGGGTTCCAGTTTTATATACAGAAAGTTTGTTCATCCAAACCTTGCCAAGAGGGAGAAGGTATGTATAGCTGATTAAAGTAAGGTTTTATCCAACCACTTTCCATTAATTTCTTGACTGGCAAATTGATCATCCCACCTAATAATTATCATGCAAATTTGGATTCCCCTTTTTTGTCTCACAGGAGAAAATTGCTTGCTGGTTGTGTGTGTGGGAGAAATTTATGAAATTTTAGGATATAATACATCAGGTCTGGATTTTATGAAGTTTTTTCATTGTTATGTGAATGTTTACTTAGGCACAGTAACCTTTTTGCTGCTTAATTATTTCATGCATATAATATAATGTATTATATGCCATTTGGGTACTCACTAGGTGTCAAAAGCTGAGGGTAAAAATAATCCTTAGCTGATGATAATATGAAAGGGTCAACAAAATTTCCTACCAATGTTACAGTAAATTTGACCCTTGGGGACCTATTCTCAAGAGTCAAACGCTTTATTTTGCTAATTCCAAGAGTCAAATGCCATTTTAGGGATCAAATGAGAGCCCTGGTCATTTTCATATTAACATGCTTTCAGTATTTTTGTTTTGTTGGATGCCATCTACAGTTATGACAATGACGATTTTTTTTTATATGACAACACATTTTGGATGATCCTGTGACCAAAATTTTCTTCTATCCTTAACAATATAATTAATAAATAGCCAATAAGTTAAAGGGTAACCTAAGACTCAGTGTTGCGTTGATGTAATTGTGACACATACAGCAAAGGGTCTCTGTGGTTGAGTGGTTATAGTCTATCACTAGTAATCACTTGCCCTTACTGCTGTGAGTTCAAGTCTCGCCTAGAGCCAGACAAATTTCACATGTGAGGAAGCTATCCATCTGGTCTACAGAAGTACAGTGGTTCAACCTTGGTGCACGCCTTGGGTCTTCCTCCACCATTAAAGCAGGAAAAATTGTCAAATGACCTTGGTTCTTTGTTTAATGTTATACCCCAGCGATAAAAAAGATGCGTGCAGCTGATAAAACACAGCTTTCACCAAAATTAGCCTTTCCTCACTGAAGTATTTGTTCAGAAAAACTGGTTATGGGTATTTTCTCTTATTGTGTTTTTATGCTACATTCCAGCTTGTAGATTTGATGCATAACATATGTACCCTGATAATTATCCCCGGAGAATAACATTCTACAGGCTGTTTTTAGCTCACATGAGCACGTTGTGCTCGGTGAGCTATTGTCATCAGTCTGTCTACTCCGGTGTCCAGCATCCACACCTGGAGGTTGTTAATGCTCCAGTGGTCACACTTTTGAGTGAATCTTCATTAGACCTGGTCAGAATTTCATCTCAACAATATCTTGGACAAGTTCGAACATGGGTCATCTGGGGTCAAAAACTAGGTCAAATCACTGGAAAACCTTTTTGACCCTCTAGAAGTGGCAGTTTTTTTTTTATCTTCACTAAACCTTGTCAAAAAGGTTGTCTTAATGACATCTTGGTTAGGTTCGAACATGGGACTTCTGGGGTCAAAAACTAGGTCACCAGGTCAAATCACTGGAGTACCTTGTTAAACCTCTTGTGGCAACAGTTTTGATTGGATCATCCTCAAACTTTGTCAGAATGCATGTCTTAATGATACCATGAACAGCTTTGAACATGGGTCAACTCAGGTTAAAAACCAGGTCACTAGGTCAAATCACAGGAAAACCATAGAAGTTACAATCTTTACTCAGGTGAGCGAAAAAGGGCCATCTTGGCCCTCTTGTTTTTATTTGCTGTGACATTACTTGAGTGATTTTTAATGCCATACAATATTATTTTAATGATAATTCAGTTATTTTTAACTCAATAAATGAGATGTCACATTATTTAAGAGATAGGGGCATTTATTTGGGACTGTTTGGTATGTATCTTATTTCAATGACTGTGTGGTATGTATCTTATTTCATTGACTGTTTGATACATTTCAGGAGATAGATGAGGCCATTGCTCAAGCTAGAACTAAAGGTTACAGTACACTGATGACCTTAGGTCATAGAGGACTTACATATGCTACAAATGTGGTAGTTAATACAGCTATAAAGGTATCATTATGCAACGATCTTTTACCTGATAAAATAGGCGCCAGTAAACGGACCCATTTCCAACCTAAATAGAAACCGTTTTTTCCCAATTTCAGAATAAAAAAAACTTAAAGATGAATTTTCAGCTGCAATATTCAAATATTTCACTCATGATTTACTCAATCAACATACATTGTCCCTGTCTGGTTGGTACTGGCACCTGTCTCAAAATGTGATAAAAAAACGGATATGTTGTAATTGACAATGATATTGTTTGATGTACCTATGTTGTATTTAAGCCCTAAGTAATCACACTGACCACAAACACATTTAACGCTTCAGGCCTAAATTCACCTTTGTACACATTCCCACAATATACCAACCCCTGTGACAAAGTCAGTGAGATATGTATGTGTTGTGTATCTTTATAGATTAATCAATAAAGGGATAAGTTTAGCTGGTATTATTCATTGTTGTAGGATCATATCTCTGGTTTACTGACTTCTTTTCTTTGCTGCTTTTGAAAAGGCAATGAATACGCATTAGTCACTACTGTTAAACATGCATTTTTCATCTTCTGTGAATGTTGTATCAGTATTTAGTGAAGAGATTCATATCTGAGATTATGACCAATTAAGAATAAAGGCACTATGTGAATAAAGGCTCTCTTTAAACTTACAAACAATCATGTGATAAACCATATTAAACTAGACCCTATTAAAGGCCAGCCATATATAAAAGCCCTATTTGTCTTCCCTTTGATGGCATTTCTGGGCAGATTTTTCTGGACTTTCCTTGTTACTAATAATTACTAATTTAGTACTGACTGGTTAACTTTAACAGATAAAAATAATATTAATAATTACTTCATTTAGAGTGGGTAAAATACTTGGTCTAAATCCAATTTTTGTATGGTCCACATTTCTACAAAGGTGCATTATTATTGTAACTTTCTTCTAGTCTGCTGACCAAATAAAAAAGAGCTATAGTACAAATGATTTACGAGTGAGGGACTCTCGAGCCGCTCAAGATGAAGTTGACAGTGTTCCTTATATAGATGACAGTGATGAAGAATTTGGTATGTTATGAAAAGTTCATCCTATAATCTATTATCAAATGATAATTCACATGTTTTCATTGTGTACTGAGTTATTAAATTGATGATAGAGCAATTTTCATTGGTTGCTGAACTGTTGTGACAGATTTGCAGAATAGTTTCTATTTAAGGGATGTTAAATCTTTTGTGATTGGTCATATGAAGATAATTTCAAATTGAATTGATGTTACAGCTATTTTCATTGGTTGCTAGACAGCTTCTTTATAGGGGATGTAAACTCTTTTGTGATTGGTTGTAATGTTGGTGACATCATATAGTGTCAGTAGTTGCTGTTATTTTAATGAGCATTTATTATCTGAATGTTTCTCATTCTCAGCTCATACTTTCATGGATGGAACATGGTGGAATGTTGAAAATTTTGTCAGATTTTTAGCATTTTTTATTTGTGAATTGGAGCAACATTTAATTAATGTCAGTTCATCTAAACCATGTTTCAGGACTTGAAATACCAGAGAACTCACTTGAAACTCATAACATCAATTCTAAGTCAAGTACGGTCAATTCTGAGACCAAACCTTCAGGGGATACCTCAAACAATATAACTTCGGGTGATAACAAGGCAAAAATCACCCAATCACGACCAAGCGCTAAAATCATAAAACCAGTGACCAAAGCTAAGTCACTTCAAAAGAAGGGACCTGGTACTACATGTTTTGCAATATCACTTCCATCTGGTTTTTATACTTTCACCTGAGTTAAACCTCTACCTTTTCATTAATATGTTGTTGGTTTTATGTAAATTAATTAGTCAGGTTGCAGCATTTTGGGCCTCGTTCAATTTGCTTTTTTTTCTTCATAAATCGTTTGTAGTTAAAGCTTTTTGTTGCTTCTAGGTTGTTGTCTGTTGATTTTTTACTAAGTAAAGATTTAATTGAGTGCCAAACCAAATCAGTTTGATGAGAATGATTTGTTATACGAGAACATCAGCCTGCTGACGTAGATGTGTAAAGGGGCTTTACTTCAGATTGAAATCAAAATATTATATTACAGAAAACTTACAATTTTAAGACTTTTTAAGGGTTTTGTGTCATTTATAAATCAGGGGTGTGATTTAATCTATAGATCTGTGGATTGGATTATCGTAATGTCCGTAAGTCCTCTTAGGGGCATAGGCTCTTGGCCATTACTGCTGGATTAAACAAAAAATGTCTTCTCCTTTGATCAGTGGTCAGTCTCACCCCTGATAAATGTACAGTTTGGTTAATTGTTATATTTATTAAATTAAAAATATTGTTTAGATCTATCTTTATAAATCCAAAGCCTTATGCATGTGTTGTAGTTGATAAACACTGGATTTTAATCCTGGAAATTCCTTATTTCATTGTAATTGGTATCAAATGATAGGAAGAATAAATCATTAATCTGAAGTCTGGTTCCTTTAAAATGGTCTCATTTATATTATTGTTTGTACCAAGCTAGTGATAGGAGAATTGTTTGTCATTAAGATCTGAATTTGTTGGTTAAAACTATGTTTTATGTAGGAGAGGCTTTTCATTTAATCGAACAAACCAGTGCAAGGCTGCTATAAATTCAATATTGCAATGTTTCCCTGAATTTCTGAGAATTTTTGCTTCATTTCCATTTAAATTCTCATTTGTGATTGATGGGATGAAAACCCAAGCATACATTTTAGTTGAACATTCTCTTAGAACTAAATTCAGTGATAAATTCATATTAAAATGTCTGCTTTCATTAGAATTTGTGTTACCGTGGATAATTCCAAATCTGGGGGGGAGTCGGTTCTCGTCTGTATATCTGGACTACTGTTTTATTGAACCAAGCCAAGGAATGCTTCATATTGTTTTATTGATGCATGGTGTTGTCTGTTACGTTACCCAGCATGCAATGTTTTATCAATAATTTGTTCTCTTGTTGAAATCAGTTTTGATTTTTCATCATGTATTTTGTTTTGTTCCATTGTTGTCATGGGTCATCAGTTTATGGCCAGTTCATGAAAACGTATTCACAATCACATGTTCCTATATATATATATATGTACATTGTACTGTTACTTGTAATCTAATCATGGCTTTGGTAAGGGTATTGTACCTCGGAGTGAAAATATTAGAATTGGTTTGGTGACCAGTGATAAAACATACCGGTATTATACCTGACATTGTTCATTCCTCAGGGGTGTGATTTTTACACAGGTTCCTGAATTTTTGCAGTATTTGAGTCATTTAATGAGACATGTTAATCTATTGAGAAAATCTGATCAGGATATGGTGGGAGTTAAACCCATTCTGCTCAAATGCTCGAGTTTCTGAACAAATGTTGATTCATTGCTATGGCCAGTACAATTACTGACTCTCATATCTGCTGAATCAATCTATTTTTAGGATGCTATCTAGTCATTTTCAGGCTTTGAAAAAGTCAGTATGACAAAAAAAACTCCTCCCTTTGATCATCAACCAATCACACCCCTGTATTATCATCCTGTTGCAATCATTACAATCATCTTTATTTAAAACTCACTGTTACATGGATGAATGAATTTATTGCAAGATGTTATGTGATATTAATGAGTTTGAACAATTGAATGTATTCGACTGAATGTTAGAAGCCAAAATTAGTCACATTTTGTTATTTCACTTTAGGCACCAAGAGAGGTATATTTGAGACATCTATGTAATTATATATACTCATTTAGTTGCCTGAAAGAATTTTGTTTCCTAGTGTTCGGATGCTTCATATTGTATTTGTCATTCAGCTGTTCTTAAAAGCCACTGTGTATATATGACACCTCTATGCTTCTGCTTTAAGTAAATTTTATTAATAGGTTTATTAGGCTGAAAACACACATTAGCACTTTAAGCTTGATGTAGCCAATTTTTTAGAAGCATTTCACAGGCATGTTATTAATTTAGCTGGAAAATGAATGAAATAATTATTTATGTGTTCCCAGTAAATACATATATCAGTATGCCTGCAATGCTTTAAAGCCATATGTGCATTTTGATTTTAAGTTTATTTCCTAAACCTGAGACTGTATTTTTCACTAGTCACAGAATTTATGTTCATTTCTTAGTCTTTTTATTAACAAATTCTAGCCCCTAGAAGCATTATCATATTTAAAGATCTCATTAATTTATCCATATAAGTGACATTTTTTTTTTCGAAAAAAATTTCATTTAAATGTGTGTTTATGCAGAAAACAGACTGCGAGCAGATAACCGAGAGTTGGATCGGCGTGAAAAGCAGGATCAGGAAAAACAAATGCGGCGCCCTCTATCTCGAAGTAAGAGTGATGCTAGCGAGACCAGAACAAGAAGAGCACGACCTAAGTCAGGTGCATGATAAATGGCTGCCATTGTTTGCACTGTAGCAGCTTTTTGTATAATGCTTAAACAATGTACTGTCACATTGTGATATTTATTTAGCATTTGGTTCCCTTGTTAGGGTGCTGTTAATTTATTAAGGATTACAAAGGCTATCAGTGTCTATCAGTGGTTTTTTAGTATGCTTAGTAACTCAATTTTTCAATGAGTATGACTAGGACATCTTTAAAAACTATAATTTTTAATTGTGAAAAGGATATACCTGGTCGCTGGAAAATTTGTCTTCAATGATATAGTGGAATGGCTATGCTGTATGTGATAAGGTCTTCCTTATTATGATTTGTGGAGATTTTTGGGGTTCACAGGTTGTAAATAGGGGCTGGTGTTACTTACTGCTTGTTACCAAACCATTCCTTGAACTGCATGAACACAGAAACCTGGAATGCATTAATTTTGTGAACCAAAGCACGATAGATTGTATATTTTGTTAAATGTTGGATAAATATAAGATTCACAGAACAAGTTCAAATCTACCTGAAAACATATAAGAAGAGAAACGAATAAATCTTACTTATGTACATGTATGTTCTATCGTTTTAATTAAGCTATATGCACTATAGGTGTCCTACTTATTAATACAATATGATATTTTGACTGTTTCTGTATGTAAGTTGCGACTTGCTTGGTTGGTAATGATTTTATGTAAAACATTTGACTTATTGTATAAGTTATTGAACCTATTAATCTTAACAAAGTCTAGATATAAAATGAAAATTCAACATTTTTACTTAAATTTTCTTACAAAATACTTATATATAAATAGTACTGGTGAAGATGCATTTAATTGTACATATTTATCTATAACAATAACCATTATACTAATAATACAATACAATAAGAATGTGATTTTTATAGCTTATAGTTGAGTCACTGTCATTAAATATTTATGCTCTTGTATGATGCTTTGTCCAATCCTTAAAGAATAAATGTAACAAAGATATCCTATTAAATATGACAGGTCTGACTCGTGTTGAAGAAGTAGAGCATGAGAACTCGCTGTTAGAGAAACGACACGCTGATGATGAAGAGGTTGAAACTTTCACAGAGGAAATCATTTATTACTCACCTCATAAATCTGGACACTACACTAGTAAAGAGGTAAATCCACTTTAAATCTATCCATCAGATTTTTTAAACTAAGTTTTTCAACATAAAAACTGAATATTTGATGTGGTAAACTCTCTGTTTGCTTAGGTGACATCAACTGCTTTTTGTTTAATAATATTACTTTAGGTTGTCCTATTGCTGCAAAACTTGGTATATAGAAAGATTTTATGGAGACCTAGCTTGAGAATATACTGGTATTTAGGGGATTTGGGGTCAATAGATGGTCACTTGCTGGAACTAGGAAAAAGGTTTCTGCTCAATAGACTGTTGATGTAGTACTGCAATTCTTGATAACATTTAAATGTCTGTCATTTTATATGCTTTTTTGTGGAAGCTAATTATTAATACTGGTAATCTGAAATAACATTAACAGCATTAGTTAGTAATAAGGTTTAATGAAGAACAAATTGTGAACATTTGTTACACACAAACTGATTTTTTTAAAAAAAAGATACATAAAATTATGAAAAAAATTGAAATTTAATCATTATGCTTTTAGTCATTTAACTGGATTTTATAAAGGTATTAGGGACCTTTGTTACAAACATTTTTGTAATAGTGATAAATAAGAGCTTATGTTATCTTGTTACATAGTTTTAATTTTTAAATATGTGTATTACTTGTAATTATTATTTTTTAATCAAAACAAGTCAACATTCTATGATTGTTAACTGATTTATTTAATAGTTGATTGTTTTCTTGTGAAGAATCATGCTTAATTTTACATCAAAATGAATGAGAGTTTTTTTCAGTTAATTCATGTTACAGTCCTGTAATTTTTTTAAATTCATAATCAATTTTTTTATCTAGATTCGAACATTTTTTATTCGAGGTAGTATACTGTATATATTTTAAACACGATTAATAATTTTTAACTTAAATATTCTATCGTTATTATTCTATAAATATACATATATGTATCATTTCTATCAAGAAAGTTTTGTCACATTAGGGGTGAAGAAAATATGGGAACCCAATGCATTTAGAGAATCTGCAAAATTGTTGTGAATATTTAACAATGAAACAGGAAATAGTTCTTACCTGGCAAAAAAATGACTTAGTAAAAATTGCTCAAGGCTAATGTAATAGCTTAGTTAACGTCTGTTACCATGGTTACTGTTTTATCAGACCTGTTGAAATCCTGTCTGATGAATTGACCAACTTTCTTAGATCTGTGGGTACTGTTATATCTTCCCAACCACCAGTGCTTGAAATACTGCCTAGTATTTTAATATATATCCATATACAGTAAACTACTCAATGGTGTTGCAAATATCTGTCCCTCCAACCTTAATCTGACAAAACATGTGCTTTAGTAACATTTCAAGTTATTTGATGTACTGGTTAATTATATCTAATCAACATTGGTGTTTGAAATGAAGTTTCTATTAAAAATTAAAAATATTAAAAAATATAAAAACATTATTAACTTGTAACCCTAATTTATCTCCACCAGAACCAAACAATGAAGAGGTAATACTGCCACTTTGTGGTGTTTCATTTTTATCCTTTTTTCTTGCCTTGAAATCCCTTAACTTTGGGTGTCTTGTTATCATAAGTCTTGAAAGTATCCTAGGTGAGGCTTTAGCATTACTTTGTGTTATGATAGTGTTAGGGCTCGGCTATTCTCCTTTGATCACTTAGTGTTTTGTATTATTTTTTCATTATCATCATCCATGTTCACCTAACCTTTATGGAAGTGTGTCTCATTGTGCGCCTGATAGATTGGTTTTGTTGGTTTATGTGATGTGGGCTATAATTTGATACTATCTACATGTTTTAATGATTAAGCTCATTTTATTTTTACAGACTTGAGATACATACTATTTTATCAAAATTACACTAGTTTTCATATGCAGTTGTTTGTGATGATAAAATTAATCAAAACTGTTGAAATATTTTTTTGTATTATTTCATTTTTTACATGATTTTGGGTGGTTTGGGTCAACTAAGTACATAAAATGTGTTGCCTATTAGAATACATCCTTAATTAATTAAAAAAAAATAAGCCCCAAGTATTTCACTTTTTCTACAAAAATTTGCTAGTCTTTCATACCATCATACCTCAGTCCTCATTGTCACTAGTTAAATACTTATGACCCTATGTAGTTATATAGGAAGTGTGATTGATTACCTAACATAATTATTTATATATTATCTATAATCTTTCACATAAATATATCTGATACAGACCATGTGATTCCTCTTTTCTAGATATTTTTGTTCTCTTTGATTGTAGAAATCAGATGTATAATTTTAATTAAAGCTAGTTAAATATGGATGTATATACATTGTTAATACATGATACAAATTAAGCTTTTAATTTTATGAATTCAAATTGGCATTGAATACATATGACATTATCATGTAGTGAAAGGGTTTCCGTGGTTGAGTGGCTATGGTATCTATCTAATAAAGACTAACCTTTGTGAGTTTGAATCCCGCATAAGACCAAATTTCACTTGTAAGGAAACTGTCCCATCTTGGGTGTTCAAACAAGATTAAAGCTGGAATTGATGCCAAATGACCCTGGCTGTTGGTGTGACATTAAACCCCAATAAATACAAAACTAGAGGTTTTGAAACTGGGAGTTCTAACATTTTGAAATTTTGTTATTTTACTGCATATTTTTGTTACTTCTATGAATGATGTTAGTGGCTATCAGTGTGCTTAATTGTTTTTAATTATTATTAATTAATATGAAAACTGCCATGAAAAGATGCATTTTGAAGAGTCGGGCATAATACAAGTTTTTTGGACAGTAATAAAGTACATTTATTGTATCAGCAGTATGTAAGAACAAAGAATTATGAATGTAGCAACGAAAAAGATCAATTTGTCTTTAAATAATGTGGATTAAGTGAGGAAACAAGTTTGAGTTATAAAATGGGAAAACTGTTTTTTGTGATTCTGGTTCAAATAATCATCAAAAAATGTCATAAGAATACTTAGGGCCCAGTTTATGCAGAAAACATATCCTATGGTCGATTTAACAACTTGACATATTTTATGTTACAATTTTTTGCACATTTATTCTGATTTATTCCAGGTGAAGTCTGACCCTTATGCCACATTACCACGAACTCGCTCAAGACAAAGGCCAAGGTTGAATCAACGTTAGTCTTATGTCTAACATACTGTGATACATAATATAAACATTGAATGCTTGATGATTCCTGAATGCTTGTTAATTATTAAGTGGGTGGGGTACAATATTGGCTTAGATTGTTGTGTGGTTAATGTTTGTGTGTTGGATTTAATTTTTGCTGTAATTACTTACTAGTTTTGTGCCATGTTCTGTAAGTAATGAGACTTGTGGTTCTGCTTATAAATGGCATATGCATTTATAGCTTTCATGTTTTCTCAATTGAAGAGCTGTTGTCATAGTTTGATCTGTGACATCAGAATTGTTTTGTTAATATTAAATTTGAGTCTATCACTCATTGATGGTGTTGAAATTAGTCTAATGAATAAAATATAAATATAGATAATGAAGCCATTTGAGACATGTAGAGACATACTTGATCCATTCTCTTGTTTTATCCAATCATTCAATATCCACACATATAACATGTACCATATAAATTCACATATATTTAATCTTTACACTGTTCTTACTCTGATCTCAATAAGATGATGATCAGTTATACTGCTTATCAGTAAAACTGCAATCGTTTGGATGATGAATATAAATCCTGAGTCAGTTATATAAACCACCTTTTTCTTAATCTTATTAACATTTACTTTAGCCATTGAGTTACACATGTAAAATCCTTCATATCTGTTGGTTGTTATCACTCATTATGATTAAAGAAAAGAGCTGTATTTACATTTTTTATCTTGTGGTTAAGTAATAAAAACTTTCTATCCATGACACATTATATTTTTGGAAACAGTGCTGTTATTATGACCTTGACCTTTTTCTGTGATTATCAATAACCTTGACATTATTCTGATCTTAGTTTCCATTGAAATTAGCTATTGACAAACTCTTATAACATGTATTTTATGTGTGTTTTTTGTAATGAAATTCTGGCATGTAGGAATGTAGCAATGAATGTTATGGATGAAATTTTTATTTTACACTTAAATGATTATTAAATTTTGAAAAAAAAATACATATGACAATGCACTAACAAATATGTATTTAATATTCATCAGTAGAATGTTACACAATTGATATCTGTGTATTGAAAATACACTTGTACAGTTTGGTAACTTATTCACTGTTATGATAGTTACCATTATGATCATATAATTATCATATCAAATTTAAGACCACATAATGATTTAGAAGGACTGTAATATATAATAAAAGTTAAACTTTCTTCCTTATAAAATTTATGGTGTGTGTGTTTGTTATGTAATTTTCATTGTATTGGTGTGAATTTGTTTAACAAGGCTTTTTGCTAACTGAGCGTGATGATATTATTTTTTTGAATGAATGTTGATGATATTGGACATACGATAGTATGGTGCTGCGGTTGTTTTTATCTTCAAGAAAATGTTCCATAATTCTGTTTGTGATTTGGTTCCCAGCTTAGAAAGATACCTTTTTTGTTTCTGGTACCAGTTCTATTGGGGGAACCAATTATGTTGATGCCTTAAAATACGTGGTAGTGCATATAATTATTTTAGTAATATCCATCAGACATGTGTAGTTCTGATATCATCAACTGAAAATAATGAAAATATTTAATAAGTTATTGAAAAATTCCACTTTGACTAAAACCAATTGAAAAGCATGGCTTATTTTACTGTTACAAAAATGTACCTTGACTAGTGACTGTTTATTTTCATAATTAATATATTAAACTATTATTGAAAAAAAATGGCTCACTTAGATTTAACGTGAAGAATAACGTTATTCTGTGGATTATTTTTGTGTTGTTTACTAAATAAAAATAATTATTACAATGGCATTCTTGATTTACCACATTGAATATTTTTATTGTTAAATATGGGTTTGGCTTCTGTCGCTTGTTGAACATGAAGATACCCTTTGTCTTTCATTGCTTCCTTAGTTATGCATGGGTTGTGTTTTTTCTCACAGTTCACAGTTTTTAATAGAAGTGAATGAAATGAAAAGACGTGCATTTCTACGTGTTACATTATACTGACTGGTCAGAATTATATATATTGAATTTTAATGTTTGATATTTTATGCCCAGTAATTACTAGTGTTCATGATATAGATTTGTTTGTAAATTATTTCTTAATTAAGTCATCTTTGTTGTTCATTAGTTGTGTGAGAAAAGAATGTTTGTTCTGAGGACTTTTCATTAAGTATGTAGATTTTTCTCAAAACTGGGGTATTTTTCAATATTTTTATTCCAAATATCTGCAATGAATAATTGAACTATTCCTTCAACTGTGGTGCAAATTTGAATGATATACAAATAACTTGTTTTAAGTTACACACAGTTGAATTACATCACTAACTTCCACCCAGTGCATGGCGGAACATTTCTTTAAGTCAACTTGACGTGATGTCAAACTTTCTCCCTAAACTTTTTCTGTGTAGTCACCCCCCATGCGAACACATTTCGTATGTCGGTAAATCCATTCATTGTAGATGTCTATGTAGAAGTTATCATCAAAAAAAGACACAATCTTCATTGTTTCTGTTACCACTTATTGCATGCTTTTGAATCTCTGACCACATACATGACGTCGTGCTTATGGCAGACGTTATTTGGTATGCAATTCGCCTTTCTTAGCTGAGTTTTTTAGCATTTTATATGAACACATACTGTTCAAAGGACTTGTGTGCCAGATAGTGTTACTGGTTGTCATGGAAACATTAATATTTGCACTTCTAAGCGACATATTGTTTTATATTGTAAACCATGAAGTAGAATATGATTAGTAGTTTCTCTATGCAAATTATCATTCAGTTGTCATGAAAGACTTCGAAGTTATGAGAAAAGTCTACATACATTAAAGGACAGCCTTCGTATATGCTAGAAGAGTGTCTTTTAGCGGATATTTTTGTATTTGAATTTAACCAGACAATGTGATTATTCACCTTAATAGACATCTTGAAGTATTGAGCTATGATATGTTTATCAGTGTTCCCACTCACGTAAAATCTTGCGTAAATCCCGCAATAAAATCGGAAATCACGCAACACATTTTGATCTGGTGCGAGATCATACGCGTACGAATATGTTTAGGGACGAATCTCCGATTATTTGAAAACACCCATTACGATGCATGCGTATAAATATATTTTTTAAAAAAATGTTCATACCCCCAAAATACTTCTCTTGCCCCCAGATTTCAGACCTAAGGGGTAAGCGTACCCCCAATTTCAGAAGTGAGTGGGAACACTGTTTATGTTTTATGAAACATATTATTTTTTGGCATTTTTTTGTGAATCTTACCTAATATGAACTCCACATTTTTGTATTCTTTCTCTTCGGTGACACTTTGCGTACAAGTATGACTGTACGCTGAGATTATGGGCTCATTTTATTTCCTCTTGTGTAAATTTGGCTTTTTTATGAAAGAAGTCTTCCATTCTACTGTGTGTTTGTTTTGATGCATTTTGTTGAATGATTAATTACAATCAAGATGAGCACAGAGAGAATAGTTTTGTAATTCAGTTATCAACTTTTAGTCCATAGAAATGTTGCTTATTATCTTATGACAATGAAACATGAATTTATTCCTCTGACTTTAAAACAGACATTTACTTACAGACTGGTTCAAATCATTACGATTTTCAATGGTTGGTTGTTCTTAGCATAAAGTGACAATATTTGGAGATATAAATCCATCCTATATACATAACTATCATTAATTTGTTATGAGTTGTACTATGTTGCATATTTTACATTCATTTGTGGACAGGCTTAATTTTCATGCGCAATTGGTTATCCATTTATTCCGCGCAGTAAAACCTCAATATAAAGGCTGCCTTGAGGAAATCTCATCAATGAGATAGTCTGGTTATCAAATTAAAAAGAAAATATTCAAAAACCAGTCCGAAAGTAAGTGGTCTTTTTGAAGAGGCTGTGTTCATGGTGAGGTGATTACTAAGTGAGGTTTTACTGTATATTAAACAAAAAGTTGTCAGAAATTTTCTATCGAGGTTTCAATATCATATCAATATTCTACTGTATATCTTGTGGATTGGTTTGTGCTTGCACAGTTAAAAGTTTTCCAGAATTTTCCAGAACCTCCGTTTTTCCGCTGTTAAGATTTCCGATTTTTAGAAAATTTTCACCTGTGTGCTTGCAAAAATAAACCATTTCCTATAAGATAAAACACGATTTACCTCAATTTAGCTATTTGTATATACTTGAAGTTGTTTTTAATTGTATTTCTTTTTGGTTGATGGCATTATGCTGAAATCTTGCTAAGATTTGAACTTTTTTTGTATATTTTTAGTTATTCCTCAGCATGAATAGTTATACAAATTTCCCTATTTTAGGCATTGTTTTGTTATGTACAGTACTTAGGGTAAAGATGTTTTCACTCAATTTATTTGAATTTCAGTGTTGTCCAGCGATGACTGTACTGAATGTATAGGTTAAATTAGTTGATCGAAGAAACAATACTCAGTATATGGTGATTGTCATTTGTGAGGTTCTAGTATGAAAATTGTTAAATCTCATGAAATAGTTAATTGTAATTGTTTGTTTAGTTTGCAAGAAAATTGAAGAGTTTGTGTGTTGATGTCTGTTCATGTTTTTTTTTTGTTTGAGGATTGTTTTGTCAAAGCTTACTTCGTGAATTGTTAATACCATCATTGTGTTTTGTTGATCATTTTCACTTTTAAAATTCCTGAGAACTGAACCATTTGCCCCATAATGCCGTGTTTCCCCACATCTGAAGCCGGTGGCTTTTGAAAACATTGTGGCAAAAAATGTCATTGCTTGTAATGAGCAATTAGCGTTGAATTTGGAAGAGTCCAAAATATTCTTATGAGGCAAAGGGTTAATAGAAAAACAATAATTCAGTGGTTCAGACATTACACCATAGCTGAAGATTTTACTGATTTCAAAGACTGTCTGGAACTTCTTCAGTTTTGATAGTCTTCATAAGTCCTTGTAATTGAAATAAATTCTCGCAATGTCCTCCCTTTATTGTTTGTTTTTAAACAGAAAGTCTTTCAATATATTTTCACCTGACCTGTTTGGTACATATTTGTTGGGCAGAAATGACAATGTCATCTCTTGACTGATACAAATTCAACATGTATCTCAATTTTTATCATCTAATTTATTATAAATCTGTGACCAAACTTGGTTTAACGGGAATCACATTTTTACTTCATTGTAACAACTTATAAAACTTTTTCATTATAATCAATAACAAATATTTCTTATTCATACCTGGCTATGTCACACCTGGCTTTATAAGCTTTGGTCTTGTGCCAATATTTTTATTAAGAAATCTTAGTTATTTATTTCCTGACTGACTTATAGTTTTGGCCATATTATTTTTTGACATTCCTGTATTTTTTTCTAAAATTTTTACATTTTTTTTTGTGTAGTTTTTTACACTTTGTTTCTTGATTAAATTGAACAATTATTTTCATGATTTGTTGTTTAATTAATCAAAATACGGTATATCGCTTCTAAAATTATAAATGATAATTGAGAAAAGTCATTTTGTAAATTCATTTTTTGACTTTTGCTTCAATTGTATCTTTGCTTTTGTTTCTTTTCCTTTTGCGTAATTTATTGTGTGTTCTTTGTTTGGCTTACACAGTTAATTTCTGCATTGTTTGCTTTGAGTTTAATAGAAAAAATGATGCATTCCTGCAATGTGCTCAAATGGTTTGTCCTTTTTTTGATATTTTGAACATAAATGTTCATTTCTACCATATTTGTGTTTTCAGGCTCATGGTCTTATGTTATAATATCAACATCATAATTCAACTCCGTGTCCTTATCTGTGAAAAATTGAGAATTCATGAATATAGCTAAATTCATAGCCTGGTTTTTATCAATAAAGTTGTTGCTATTGTCTGAATTTTCCTGTAAATGTTCCTCATTTCCACATTAAGTTTGTTGATTTTCCAAAATTGTTTGAATTAGATATTTTAAATGCTATTTCATAATAAAAATTACCCTTAATATCTATCAGTTTTTATTATCTCACCATTTTGTTCACCATTTTCCATCTTGGAATTTTTCACTGGAATATATCTTTACATGATCAAGTTACAGTGTACAAGTTGGTGGTAACTTGCGGAGAACTGGGTCTGTACTTGCGTATAATTCAGGAAAACTGGTTGGTGTAACTGCTGCTTACTGGTGTATAATTGAACAACATGTACTTCATTGACTTGATAAAAAAATTATATAGCCTAAAAATGTTAAAGGTTCATAAATCATGGTTCTTCAACATTTAATATGCATGGAGTAAAATAGTCTTACAATTCTCTGAATTAAATATTCACCTGTTTATGTTAAAATGCACTTTTTGTACTTTCTGTTTTAAATCGTTATGTTTCAATATATGGTGAGGTCGTGTATGTAGACATTTTTATGTAATATTGATTATGTAAGCATATTTACAATGCAGTTTGTAAATAAAATTGAATTTACATTTCATTTTGTTGTTTTTTTTCAGCCATTTTGAAATGCTGGTACTAGTAAGAAATGACAATTATACTCTGTATATAAAACTTAAAACATCAGAAATTGTATTTATGTCTTATCAAAATAGCAATTTATGCATCAGGGTAAAAATTTGAGTTCTTTCACTGTCTATGAGATAGAATCTTTTCTTAGACTAAAATTTGTTTATACATCATTTTGATAATGTTTCATTCTTTTCTGAAAGACCCAGTGTCATGAAGTGGCACATTCATACATTTACCCAGTATGGGGCTAATATGTTGTGAGAATGGTGTATTTAGACCTAAATTGCACCATTATGCTACATCCCCTCAAGTACTGGCTCCCTGTACAGAAAGAAGATTATCTACATTTGAAGCGGCTGTCATTTATCTTACACATTTCATTCATGATTAGTCACTTATTGAATAACCAGAACAAATACAGGTTTGTTAACATGTATGAAACAAACACATACCAGCAGTGTGTATATATTAGCCCAAAATCGCTAATTTGGTCGGCAATATTCAACACTTGTACAACTTCAGATTTCATTAAAATTTCGGCTAAGAAAACTATTGCATCACTGAAGTAAAAAGATGAAGTTTGTTCATCTTTAGAAAGATTTTTTTTATAGATTCAACAATATGGACAGCAAAGTTTTACCAGAGAACTTAAAATTGCACTACACTGCTGGCATGTATCAAATAAAAAAACAAAAATAGCACAACAACAAATTTGTGTTCAAATAATTTTATATAAAATGATCAACATTTACAGGACAGATAGTATGCATAAGTACAAAACAATTAACAAAAAAATAAATCTTAACAGTGACAGACTAATACGAATAAACAAAAACATCGATTGATATTACTCTTATTTTCTAATGGATGGACTGTTTTTAATGTTAGAATTCAAACCACATTAGTTCAGTCCATGTAAACCTGTGAACAAAGGGAGAAGAAATGTAGTCTTTATGCACAGTTGTCCTTTATTAAAAGGAGAGAAGAAATGTGGCCTTTATGCACAGTTGTCCTTTATTAAAAGGAGAGAAGAAATGTGGCCTTTATGCACAGTTGTCCTTTATTAAAAGGAGAGAAGAAATGTGGCCTTTATGCACAGTTGTCCTTTATTAAAAGGAGAGAAGAAATGTGGCCTTTATGCACAGTTGTCCTTTATTAAAGGGAGAGAAGAAATGTGGCCTTTATGCACAGTTGTCCTTTATTAAAAGGAGAGAAGAAATGTGGCCTTTATGCACAGTTGGTTTTTATTCAGTTTTTAGGTCTATCCTATCAATAATTGTAAGCTGAAAGAGTGGGTATAGTTTACCAGTGACCATTGTCTCAGGATTTACTGCATAATTATGAATGTTGCACATTCAATACTTAAAAGATGGTGCTATTTAGTTCACAACAACTTGAGATAATCATCCAAACTGCATGAGTTTTAATGATATCAATACAGAAACTTAACTCTTACATCTACATTGCTCAATTATAATAATGGTTTGCCATCATGTACAGTAAAACAAGGTTAGAGTGAACCTAGATACATTTAATAATCAGATACATATGAAGTGAACTGTTAATCCCTAACCGAGCCATTCTGTATGATAATGTAATAGATGTAATGAACTAATCATTTGGGTCCCCAGGAGTTCGCTATAACCATGTTCTACTGTACATGATGACTGCATGAAAAGAATAGTACTTCTTATAGAAACATTTTATGACAGTCACACTATAGGCATGACAGATAAAATCTTACAACAGCTTCAGTAGTAATATAAATGAAAACTACACATTGGACATTATGGTGATATAATTCCACCATAAATTTAATGTAAGTATTCATTCTTTCAGCTATTATTTTAAAGGCAATTTTCAGACTAGACTAGAGCAACATTATGGCAGCACTGTGTGTCAGACAACTGAAGTCAGAGTAATTTTCAGAGTACTTGACCATAGAATTAAGTCTATACTTATCTTTATACCACATACTAATGACCACACAGCAACTCATAACTACTAGTATCATAAAAATACAACATTTGGCAAATGTCTACAAAATACACCATACAAGCGAGATAATTATTTCAACATCCCATCAAATGACCAAAGCAGCTTATACTTATTGTATTAATGACATATTTATAACATAAACTCCACATCTATAACTTTTCAAAATTACATACAGTAAAACCTCACATAGCGACCAAGTCAATAACATGACCACCATATTATCACAACTAATTTTCAGGCCGGTTTTCAATAACTCCTTCAAAAAAAAAAATTTTGGATCAGGGAGTTTTTAAAAAAGTCAGTCGAGTAACTGCAAACCAACCATTTTTAAGATTGGCCTGTAAATGTAATGAAAGTATAGAAGAATGGAAAAAGTATTACAAAAAGCAAGTGGTTATGACAATAAATAAATAGCTAAATATATTATAAAAATCTTCTAAAGAAACATTCATAGTAACTGATTTTAAACACTAATTACCAGGTACTTAGCTGAATGCTGGAAAGATTAATACACGTAGTACATAACTTGGCAAACAATGTTGAACCAGCAAATGTACTTGGAAACAAATTGTGAAAATATACATATATTATTAACAACTTTTTTGATCAAACAGGGAGACACAGGGGTGTGATTACACAAACACTTGAAGGGAGGAGATTTGGCGATTTCGGACCGAAATTTATAGAACGTTTATGGACCGATTTTTAACAAATTTTCACTCCTGAACTCGGTCCGGGAACTTGAAAATCGGTTTGGACCGGCAAATTTTCGGTTTTTCAGCGCCCTGGAGGAGAACACCACAACAATCTAACAAAAGCATCAGGTCATTCTGTTTTTTTTTTTTCATTTTGTTAAGCACAACCACATTTTGCAAAACCTAGCCACCTATTCAAAAAACACATGAACTCATTTTGAAAAAACACATCAATTTTCTTGACTTTAACAGAAACATCTGTTAAACATATTAAAAAAGAACAGCAGTCAACTGACTAGTTTAAACTCAGAATATAGAAATCTAACACTTCTGATTCTGATTTTGAGAGAAACTGAATCCCCACACTAGAATACTAAACAATTAAAGAATTAAAAAATATCGCAACTTAAAATAAAAATCTACTTAAAACAAGATTTGCAAACTACATCCGTTAATCTTGGAAGCGGTAGAATCTAATCAAGAAACTATGAACTTGAATAAAATGGTGTTTCTTTTTATCTGATGGTGCTCCAAACCAAGGCACACATTGACACTTAACAAAATAATAAAACAGAATGGCCTCATTTTTTAGCAGATCTTACTGGATCTGCACGCTTGTTCTGGACAAAAATGTCCTGATAGTCTGATAAAAGCGGGGATTCCGCTGCCATTATCCAGTTTCGCAAATGCCGAAAAAAATCTGCAAGTGGCGAAAAAAATCAAATTAAGCATACTTTTTTGTACGCCCCCCCCCCCCTCATGGACCCTACCCTCCGTACATGTGGTGGAAAAAATATAATATCCAGTGGAAACCCTGGGTAAAAGGAACCCCCTGAATTGAGGTTAAATCTCAACCCTGTACGTCAAAGCACTGTTTGTCAACAAAGGTTTCGTAATTATTGTACATCCTGGAGTATTACAGATATTCCAAATGAAGCTCCATGACCTGTTTTAAGTGTTTTAAATGAGTCATTTACCCGTCATATTAATAATATCTCCACTTAATGCTCAAAAATAAAAAATTACATTGATGCCAGAATACCTGACCAACTATTTGTTTCATGAGTGGACCATTTTTTACAATCTGTAATTTATGCCTCCAAATCACAACCTATCTAAATAACAGGATTATTTTTTAAGAAAGACAAGATAATTAAATAGAGAGCAATGTGATGCAGGTTATATAGAAAGACAAAATGCTTCATATTTAATTCATAGCTTCATATTTTCAGAACAATTTTTTTAGATGGTATGGTTGAACTGGTGTGATGTGACAAACAGCTACAACACAACAAGCTGTTCATTTCATAAAATATTCCAGCAACTATTCTACGACAGTATAATAGATATGATTTCTATTCTATAACACAAAGTGACTGAGTACCCATACCACCAACATATTGATGTAGTGATTCCTAAGTATATTTACAATCTCCGAATGTAGAAATCTATAACAGTCTATAACTACTAGTACATACAACTGAAATGCCTCAAGAGTTCAAGACTATTACACAGGTATTAAAAATCAGACATGTTTTGTTTCATTAAAAAACTTGTTACTTGCATTAGCTTGTCCCTTTTATCTACAGCACTTAAATTGTGATCAAACACTCAATAAAATATCAACAGTCATAAGTATGATGGAGACTAGCTTCTTAATGCTTCTAATTTTGCCATCAGATCCTCAGCCTCATCATCACTAACAGCAGCAGTAGCTCCCTCTGGTTCTTGTTGGGCAGGCAATGTGTCAGTCACAGCTGTTGGTGCTTTACCAAGCTCACCTGTAAAAAGATGAAAGTTGGACTCAAAATAAAATATAATAATAATAAATAGTACACATACTACTAACAACCAAACAATTTTCCAACTGAAATATAAACCATAAGCACGTAGTCAATATTTCGTAAACAACAACTCCACAGGGCAGTGCAAATGCTCATCTGTTTTACATCATTTTATTTAATAAGCAATTTTGACCAAACTTCTAAGTTGAAAAGGAGCATAACTAAAAAAATATAGCTTTCAGAATAATGTCCCTTGTCTTGCAACTGTGCTTAATCATGATAATCAAGTATTCCAAGTGTCATGTTGATATTTTTAAAAATGTTTGAGTAACGGGCTACATTTAAGTTTTTGCATGAAAATGACACAACAATCATAATGGCAGCAACCATGTAAATGTTACCACTTATCCTAAATTTATTGTGAAATTTAAACAATGACATTCTGTTCAAAGTATGTGGTAATGATCACTAAATGACAGTAGGGACATGGAAAACCAGATACATTTCAAGTCCTCCTAGCAAGATCATCCACACATTAAAAATTGTAGCTGTAGTATTTAACAGGTAATTAATTAACCCAATGTCCTGAAAATGCACATCAGGAGTAGTTTACTGTCACAAAAGACAGTCAATCACATGTAAATGGTTATTAGATGGAAAAGTACATCAGTAATATATTAAACATACACATACCAGCAGTGAGTTCATATAAAACTTTGTCCACTTCCTCTTGGGCTGCTTCTTCTGTTTCTTCAGAATCGTCCAGACTTTCCATAGTATCTTCTAACATCTCTTCAATGATACCAGCCTGTAAAGTTTAACCCTCAAGTCTTAATGACGTCATTCTAAAACAGTCTGCAATACTTCCATTATATGCCTAGAAGAAACTGACCCATACATTATTCTACGATAAAACATGGATGGGTTTATACTTTACCCATACGATTGAAATCTTGCGATTAAATAAATGTTAAATTTTGTTTTTATTTGTGTTATTTACCTTCATCATTTCCTTTGACATCTCCATCATTGTTTTCTGTATATCAGGAACTTTAATTAGGGCTTGCATTGATTTCATGACATCTGTACTTTTCTCCAGCGCTCCAGCAATACGTAATGTAGCTAAAGTAAATCATAAATAAAATAGTCAAATCAGAATATACACATTACACCAGTACATGCAATACACCTGACAGCATTTTATGGTTATACATAATATTACATTTTATATTCAAATCTTTAGAAAACAAATGCATTTTCAGCATCACATAAATTAATAGGTTAATTAAAACATACATCTTTAAAACATCTTTTGAAAAGGTAATAAACAGAATCATTCAAGGAAGTTTGTCAGCATTTGTAAGTATTTATAGTAACTGTTAACACTTGGGGGTGCTGACATTCAGTTTTTTACAAAGTATCAAAACAGATCAATAAAGCCATCTGAAAGAAGATGAATTATCAAAAACATTATAATTCAATTATGCATGTATATCTATAACTTGCTTATACATTTACATACTTTATTAAACCAAATTCACACTTTCAAATGATAAATCAGTGTATCAACCAACGAAATATGTCTCTTTACCATCATAGCATCTAACAAAACTGATTAACAGGACATACCGAGCTGATTTTTCATCTGCATTGAAACAGAATTCATTTGTGCTTTAGATGCATATAATCTGTTCACAGTTTTTCTGGAATTTACAATTTCCTTGGCCAGTATACTACAAGCTGCTTTCTCTCCTTTCTTGGCAGAATCCTTTAACTGTCTCTTAGTCTTCTCTTCCTCTCTCTGTATGTCTGATTAAAAAGTACCATCAAATAGAGTAGCACATTAGATCAATTAATAATTTTAATAAAATTGAAGATTCAATTTACCAATAAGCCCTAATAAATTATGATTAATTCATTCTTAGTATGCATACACAATGACAGTCATTCTGGAAACCAATGGGGATAATGCAAGCAAACTTTATACTGGCATTTAATATTCCTATTAGATTACTTAACAGTTGCTTTAAAAAACATGAAAGAGAGTCAAGTTTTTGTTAAAATGGAAATTTTACATTTTACCCTCACAATTGAAATCTTGCAATTAAATAGACGTCTCAAAATTCCATTTTACAAAAACCTTGCCATGTAATTCCATGAACGGGGAGATAAAAATAAAAGAAATTAAAAAATCCAACAGAATGACATTGCCATCAACAAATAACACTCCAAAGCATATGTAATTCATGTTTATCATGTCAGTGAACTAACAAAAATCCTATAACCTATGCTTACGTTTAATTTGTCTTTCAAGGACATACCCCTCTTTACGTAACTTGTGATTCCATTCATTTACCTGCAATCAAACAGAAGTGTACCATAAACTTCTCAAATCAAAAAATGAGTAAAAGCAGAAAAATACATACTTGTAAGCCTTTCAAGTTTAGGGTACAAAATGGAACAGTCACATGAATGTATGACATCATGAGAATGCCATTCATAAGTGCAAAAATGGCAGCTCATCTTAAAGTTGAATAGTAAATACAGTGACTATGAATAACAGTAAGTTATTCCTCATCATATACTCAATATTGATCAAAAGTACCAACTGCTGTCTTTGTGCTAACCCATAAACCATATTAAAAGTCAGGGGCTAGTAAATTTCTATTCAGTCTATCGAACTACCTCAAAATCGCATATTCGAGCTAGTGGTATTTTTTTATCAACAACCCAAATAAAGTTTGGCCAAGTGCTTTTGTCACAGGTTCGGTTTTTGTGTGTTTGTGTTGAGTTCCTTTGTATGACTATGAATGATCATTTAGTGTAAAGAATGAATGGAGTACCTAATAAATCTGAGATAAACAAGACACAACACATTTGAACTGAGATGAGCCAAGTATTTATTTAGTGAATTTATAAAAGTATTTTATATTTAATTTAAAACCTAAAAAAGATACTAAATTGATACTTATAACAAAATGATGATAATTGATATTTAATACAAAACGGCAAATCAGAAGAAGGAAGCAAGTGGGTTACACTCTAGTACTGGAACCTATATTCCAACAAGGTTTTAGACCCCAAGTCTAAGCAGAGAAGCTTACCCCGAGAGATTAGATCTCTAGATAATGAATATGATGATTTGTGCAGGCTTAAAACCCTGTTGATGATGATGTAGGTATACCATTAAGTACATAAAGTTTGATTGGTTCAACAACCATTGGTCAATACACACACAGGTAGATAAACATAGTACAGTGTAACAACCAATCATAATGAGAGACTCAAATCAGTTTCATAACAGAATGGTTGACGGTGGGAATATTTGATGTCAAGAATAACAATAATCGAAACCAGTTATATTCAGTATTGATTGATCGAGAGTAACTTGTAGATGTAGATGAAAAAAGTAAGATCTGTTACAGCCTTTAAAAAGCTAGTTCAAAAACAATGATGTACAGAGAAAGTCTTGGAAGGAGACCAAGAAGAAAAGCAAAAAATTCTCCATCAAAGCATTTGCTGAACAATTTATGTAAAAAGTATTAGGTCAGATATTAATCTACTTGTAGGCTAATGTTATGGTAGTGAAAATCGCCAATGGCACCAGATGGCAATATTCTAAGTATGAATTAATTTGGAAGATATTCTACTACTTAAAACATGTACCAATGAATTAATAGTTAAGTGTAAAGCGATTAAGTCTGCAGTTATTTATAATAATCATGTGAATGCTAACAATAATACCCCACCCACATCAATATCCTACATAACTGTGCATCTAGAAAGATAATCGAGGGATAAAATAATAAGGATAAATGATATTTACCATATCTTTCGGAGACTTTTGATTGTCTTTGCCAAACAAACCCATATTTGTAATTATTGTTCATTTATTTGCGACAGAAAGTAAACTTCCGATAAGGGAGACAACTCTAATTAAGCAGACGATGATAAAAATAAGTCTCCGGTCTCATAGATGAAATATGACCGAACGACTACACTTTAGACATTTCAATTTCCCGCGGTTTGTACACGCGACTGTGTTTACTTTTTTGTTTCAAGTTGGTTGAAAGTTTTCTGTTTACGATGCCAAGTATTGAGGACTGGATTAATAATCCACTGGGAATAATACAGACTTTGTTCGGTAATACCAATCAAAATCCTTGACATTATTGACTGTCGCGGTATAATCTCATGATTTTATCATCATTTTTGTCTTAAGTGTTATCCGAAACAGGGCTCGTTTAAATTGTGTGCACTTGATAGAAGTTATATTGAAAAAGTTCGGTTATTCATATAAACTTTTTTTGTTTGAATTTTCGGTCTTTAATTATTGTGAATGTCATCAATATGTTTAAGGTCAGTTAAACTGTCAGTGTCTGATCATGTTTGTTTTCCCCCATCATTTCCTTGTTTGACATAAGTTTCATTTACTGGAGGGTCATTAGGTGCAAATGATATGATAGTTGGGTACTTTTCACATTTTTTTACCTTCGCACATACTTTCATTTAGACATCAAGTGAACATCATTGCTGCTGCTGCCAGTCACTGCCTATAGGTTGTTGAAAACATTATAAAAGAGGTTTCACCATTAAAAAGCTTTGATGCTGTGCATTTAGCATTATATATATATGTATTGAAATATATTATTGCAGATAAACATAAAGACTTCAATAGTTCCCATGTTAGAAATTACTTCAGTGACAAGCTGAAAAGAGAAAATGCCATTACATGGGTAAGATTATCTCAATTCTATTTGTAATGAGTCCCTGTTGAGTGAACTCTTCTTTACCATACAAATTTATGTATTTTTGTTATTTTGATGGTGCTTAACACATAACGTAGCATAATTAATGTTTATGTTATCTGTCTTCATTTTAAATACAATTTGTCAGTTATGTTGTTTGAAACTTTGAACGAAAATGAATCACTATTGTCATAGTTGTCACTAAAGTGGCTGTTGTTAAACATCTTCCTTATGGTTATACTGAAAATGTCCCTTTAGTTCTCTGTAAAAGTCATTGAAATTATGCAGTGCTGATTTTTAATTTGTGTTCATACTATTCCATATTCTTATATTTTCTGTAAAACTACATTTCAAAAACATTAACAGATTTCAAGCCTAAATGACACAGACCTTCATCATCTCAAGCCAAATTCTCTGGTCAGATTCCGATGTATGGTACAAGATATGTATGATCCAGAATTTTATCTTGGAAAATATGAAGTTAAAGACAAAAGTACAGGAGCTACAATGCTAAAGCCAGGAATGTTCAAAGACATTGCTGAATGTGGGGTAAGCTAATCTCATAGTTCCAGTACTTCTACTGGTGTTGTAAACATTTGGTTTTTAACATCTATATCCAAGTACTGTCATATTGCCAAAATCAGTATTATGTAGATCTCACTGTTTTAAGATTGTGTTAAGTTTTTGTTAGACATCATGGTTTTGTAGAATGTTCTTCTTGATGTATTGCTTTAGAAACAGCAACTTTAACTGAATAAAATTCAATTCTTTATATTATTAATTATCATTATGGGTTCTTGGTCCTTACTTATTTACCTCCATGTTATGATTAGAAGCTAAACAACATGTGATTCTCTTTAACAAATAGGTTGAAGGTCTGACTCAAATTTTGTTAACTATTTTTTTCTCTGAGGTTCTATATCACACTGACAGTCAGGGTCATTTGGCATCTTGTCCAGCTTTAACAGTCACATAAGACCCTAGATGTACAACTGGGTAGAACCCCTGACTTTCTGTAAGCTAGCTGGACGGCTTCCTCACTTTTGAAATTTGATTGAAGTCAGCAGTGAGGGTCTAGTTATTACTACTTAGGTCCCTCAACAAAACAACAGAATGAACTATCTTGCTATAATTTGTATGATGTTAAGACGGTTTTCTTATATCCTTATTACAATGTAATGTTTCTATTGATTTCAGTCCAATCAGATTATTGATGTTGAGTCTAGAAATAATGTAACCATGGATAGAATGACACTATACTGTGTACCAGTACCTGGAGAGTCTGACTGGGTCAAGAAAATATCCTTCTTATAACTACAGTGCTTTGATATATAGCAGTACTTAACATATATGAAATTATGAACATTATTTTTGTAGTAATCAATTATCAGGTATTTGTTCAATGAAGGAATATTATTGCCTAATTTTTTTAAAAAAAATGATTTTGTTTCAAAGAAGTTTTGTAAAGTTATTGGCAGGTTTTATGTACTCATTCTTTCTAATTATCTTTTATGGAATAAAGTTTGTTTACAACAATTAAGTTTTTAATAGACTGGGCAATATGTGTAATAAATGATACATTACTTTGGCAAAGCAAAAATTGTTACATGTATGTTTGATGTGAGTTTTATCATAGAAATTTCTCCTTAATTGATAAGTAAGGATACTCTGATATGAGCAGAGTAAAAACAAGAAGCTACCCTTCAACATCTGCACCTCCTGCTCGCTGTAAGAGAAACCTTGAAGATGAGTCCACTGCTGATGAACCAATGGAAGATGGTGGGTCAACAAAGATCATTGATAATGCTTGTGATGTTGCTATGGAAACAGAAGGATCAAACCAAAAAAGACAACAAACTGACAAAAAAGGTATATACTGTATTATGTAAAATAATGTTGTCTCTATCTATTTATTCATTTTTAGCTCATCTATTTGAAAGAAAAAATGAAGCTATTATGATTGTTGTCATTCATAAACTTTATTGTAGCCCATTACTCATAGACTCCTAAAGATATAAACGCAAAACTTGGAATACTTGATTATCACGACCAGGTGCAGTTGCAAGACAAGCAGCATGATTCTGAAAGCTATATTTTTGGAGTTATGCCCCTTTTTAACTTAAAATTTTGGTCAAAATTGCTGATAAAATAGAATGATTTAAAGCGGATGAGCATTTGTTCACTTTGTGGAGTTCTTGTATATAGCTGTACTTATATACTATGACATGTTGGAATGTATTTCAGGTAAAACTCTTTAAATGATTCTTAAATAGTGACTAAATGTTTAAATACTGGTTTAGGTTTACTATGTATAACAAAAAATTGAACAAAAATGCAAAACTGTTATGTCTATATCTTGATGTTGTTGATGAGAATTCATTCATTTTGTGGTGTTATATGCATTAATTCAAATGTATAATGCTACATTATCAATGTTAAGTGTTAGTTTTGTATTGTAGAGACAAGACAAGGCGGTGTACCTGACCTCAATTTTCCCCTGCCAGATGAGACTGGACCAGCCTGTTTAGTAAAAGTAAGTTTTTCATTGTCTCCACATTAAAAGGTGTCAGTGTTTGCATTTCTATATTTTTAACTATGTTAAGAATCCATTTCATCGCTCTGTCCTTCAAACAAGCTCGATGTAGTGAAGACTGCAAGTTTATTATTATCAGTATCATATACTGGATGGTTTAATGATATTTAATTGTATAGTATGAAAAAAGAGCTACCTGAGTTTCTAACAGTCTTCTAAGACGAACATGTTCTCAATTGGACCATAATATTGTCAGAGTTGGGTGCAAGCATATTCCTTATGAATCATTCCAAGGACCTCCCTGATCAAGTAATTATAGCTTCGACTAGTAATCACTAGCTCCTCAGTGCTGTGAGTTCGGATCCCACCCAGGACCTGACAAAATTTGCTTATGTGGAAACTGTCCAGTTAGCTTACTAACCATGGTCTGTGGATCTTCCCAGGTATACACCTTGAGTCTTTCTTTACTGAAGAGTCACTAAATGACCCTGGATGTTTTGCTACATGAAATCTCAGTGAAAGAAATATGAATCGATTCTTTATTTCAGGTATATGATGATATGGATAAGTTTAAAGTAAATGATATTTTGGAGTTTGTAGGTGTCTTGTCTGTTGATCCAAGCTTGGCCAGATTTCACAATGACGGGTACGTGCTGTTAGGAGTGTAAACCTCCATTTTTTCTCTGGAATTAAGTCCATTTTTATCTTTAGCCAAGGGTCATTTTTACCCTCAATTTTTGATGTCTAGTAAAAAACCTGAGATTTGTAAACTGGAAATTTTCCTTCTCACCATTTCAGTGCTGGTGATAACATGATGACTGTTATTGAAGAAAATCCTGAGGAACTGAATGCTCATGAACCTCCCCCTTCTCTGGTTCCCCGACTTCATGCTGTGTTATGTAACAATTTGCCACATGTTAATCCACTGGTTCCCAGCTCACCTGATGATTATAAACATGGTATGTATCAAAATTACATAATTTAACTGAAAGCAATTAAATGACCTTAATACTGCTTGCATGTATTTTCTCCCATACTTATTTTTTCACTAAAATCAATTGAAAAAATGAATAACTGATGAAAGATGATGCAAAGAAATGAATAATTAGCTCTACTACCCAATAAAGATTTTCATTATTAATTATATGCTATTTCAAGGTAATATATTCTTATACAATTTTTCACTGAAGTAATTTGATTATTACTAATAAACTTGATTCCTGTTAAGCTATTTCACAATGCTGCTAAATCTCTTTTTCTGTTACTTACGACTACTCATGATAGCATTGTATATTGTTAGTTCTAGAAAATGCTCATGGAGTTATGACAGCACTGCGTGAGGAAGTATTGTCCGTGTTAGAACATGCCTTGTTTGGTGACAAACTGGCTGCCAAATACATGCTATGTCACTTGCTAGCAAATGTGTAAGTTTAAAGTTGTTTGGTTTTGTTTATTTTGAAGCCATGTCTCAAACTATTGTTTCGAATAGGTAGACTTTACTTTTTACTTAAATTTGAATCAGTCTTTTATAAACCTTTTGACTTTTTACAACTGTAATGTTTTCAATAATTGTATCTAACATCATTCTGAAAGAAAAGGGTGCCTCAGTGGTTGATAGTTAAAGTGTCTGGCTTGTAATCACTAGCCCCGCATACTGTGAGTTCAAATGCCATCAGGGGACCAGCAAAATTTCACAAATGAGTAAATTTTGCTGCTAGCTTGCAGAAGGTCAATGGTTCTATCCAAGTGCATGGTAAGGGTATTACTCCACTGTTAAAAAGCTAGAAAATGAATGACCAAGACTGTTGGTGCAACATTAAACCCTGGTAAAAAAATAGATCTACTTGTAAAATGACTGACAAACAAGGATTCAGACTTGCAGAGTGTTGCCTGATATCAGCATCTTGTACGTACTTGTCAGCTTAGTGCCTGTTACATTTTTAGACTGTTTTACTATGACTGTAACATGTAACATGATTTCTTTTATTTAGATATGGTAGAAGCGATGTTGTACCACTGGGTAAATGTTCCATCAACTTTAGTAATTGTCCACATTCTACAGTATATGCTGATCTTCTGCATCATCTTGTGTCCAACTTTGTTACACAGGTAGGATTTATATCATACTGTACAGCTAAGAATAGGTACATTGTATTCTAATGCTACTAAATTCTGTTGATATAACTGACAGACTTAAATCTTGCATGTGAACACTGGATTTTAGTTTGTTTAAACTTCAACAGAGTTCCTCAAAAATATATACAAGGGCCTGTTTTTTCCGTGAATTCTTGTACCTTTTCCAAAAGAATGTCTTATGGAAAAATATTTTATTACATAAACATGACTATTGCCATGTATTTTCAACATTAACACATTACTGTAATGAATGTTCATGTGAATATCTTTATTTCAGTCCCATATTTTACACATGTCCTTGGACAACATGAATAAATTACGTTTTTCACCAAAGAAGGATTACACAGCTAACAGGCTGTGTTCTGGTATTCTACAACTTGGTAGTCAGACAAATTTTATAATAGATGAGGTGGCCTTACAACCTGGACAGTTAGATGTTAATGGTTTGTAATGTTTGTCATTGATGTAATTTTGTTTATATTTGTTAAGTTCATACTACCAAACCATTGTCAAAATCCAACCACTTGATGCTGTAGGTAGAGAAATAAGTTTACAGACACGTTCTCTGAGATAATTTGATTGTATACTTTGCTATTAATCATGGTCATGTATATTGAGAATTTAACAGTTACTTGCGGAGAACAAGGTTAGTTCTGGTACAGATGCCATGGGAACAAGATTGTTTAACTGAAATACTGTTGAAAAGAGGCATAGAACACACAAAAATTAATTATCCACCGTGTCTCCAATGACCTATCAGAGAAGATGACCTTGTAACTTTAAAGTTTGTATTCTATTATTAAAATGAAATTGGACAAATAAGTCCTAAAGCATTTTATTATTGAACATTATTGGTTCAATTCAGACATCCCAAAAGTTGCCTGACTATAAGGTATGTCCGGCAAATTCACATCAATCTAACTTCAATCTGACAAAAATTCATTCTGCACACCACAGCAGTTGCAATAAGTCAGGATTAAATTCCTGAATACTCCTGAATTATTCATTATGAAATGAAATAATTGTAAAACACAGTTACTCTGTTAATTTATTCAACAATTGCATTTTCAGTCCATATACCTAATTTCCTACATAGAATTCATTGTACTCACCTTTATTTCTTTAGAAGCCTTAGATAATAGTTATGAATACCTAACTTTGGATTTAAACAATGAAATTCAGTATGAAGAGGTCATGATAAGCCCCCATAATATACCCAGAGAAGTCCTCAGTGGTTGTCCATTTCAATTGGTGTTAGTTCATTGTGTAAATTAAGTTATGGGTAATTATTGTATGTCTTAATTCAAACACATAATTTTTTCATACATGAAAGACAATTGTATCTTTCCAGGAGTAAAAAACATCCAAGCATTGGGAAATTTAATAAATTGGCAGAAAGTGGAGTATGACTTTGATTTTCATCGACAAGATTTCCTATGTAATGTAACAGCGCTGGTTTTGTCTGAAGGACGTTCTATTTTACCTGTAAGTTATACAATGTAATAAAGTTTGACAACTCTATTTTAATAATATATTATATGAATAACATGTTAGCTTCAAAGACTGGAAAAAAATAGTCATATTTATGGTTACCAGACTGATTGACCCTATTTCCCAGCATTCTAAAAATGCTTCTCTCTGAATAACAACATAAAAAGTTCTCAAAATATTTAAAAATCTTCAATTCTTTCTTGTTAAATTAAAAATAAAGATAATTAATTAGCTTTGGTTCAGGCCCCACCTACAAATTATGAGGATGGTTACCTTGCCTGTCACTGTTGTAAAAAGGTTGTTTCCTGTTTGCAGAGTGATTACTTTATACCACTTCAAACAAGAGGGGAACCAGTTGATATGAGAGAATATTTTCAACAATTAGATCCAAAATTAACAGATGATTTTCTTGTCAAGTGTAGAACTTACATTGGGTTGGCGAGACATTTAGAATACAGTTTATCTGATGATATACAAGCGGTATGTAGCTTGAAAGTTCAATCAACTATGCTGTTAAACAAACCTCTTTGTATAAGAGACTAGACTCCTGATCAATTCTTTAAAGTCTGGAAACCCCTTTTAAATGATAGTACTAAGTGTAATAGTAAAAATAAATGTAAGTATGTATCAATGATTTGAACACTTTTTATCGAAACTTTAATGAGAATTAACTTACATAATGATGCCAAAGTCACTTCTCTCAATGTCATAAAGAAACATTGATGTATACATTCAACTTAGTCATTTTTATTATTATAATCTGTAACAGTAAAAACAGGAAAAAGGAATACTGATTGGTCTTTTAAAAAAGACAGTAAAATAACTTGGATTACATTCACTGTAGACAATAAAACAACAAAAGAGGTGCTTAATTTTAGGCTCATTTTTTATCTTGTATGTGTTATACATGTAGTATTTCTCCCTTTTACAGAAAATGCAGGATAATTTTGTTTCCATGAGGAAGGAAGACCCCAAGAGTATGAGTGTGGACGATTTTAATGCTTTGTTAAATCTTACCAGGTAGGGTTACTTCATAGAAACTAATTTTATTTAAGACTTTGGTTCCGTCCAAATTATTGCAACTGGTGGTGATCATGTCTCAGGGCTTTCATTTGACCTTATACTTCGACTCATATAGTGCATTGATAATTTTGTGAAATTTTGTTTTTAGATATTTCTGCAACAAGATGGTTCAAAATTAACTTTTCAGGTTATTGAGTTTGTCAGAACTGAAGTCATGTCCGACGTTAGAGATTTGGAATACTGCTAAAGTGATGGAGAATTGTAGAAAACAAAGGATCTCGGAGCTACCACTGCGGCAATAAGCCTATAATAAAATTTATCAGTGTTTCGGAATATGTCTTCAACTTGACATATATTTGGTCTAAATGCCCTGACCAAAATGTGGGGACAGTTTTTGTTCTTGTTGTTAAATTCGTTTTAGAACTTTCATTGTTTAATTTTGTCACTGAATTAATTCCTGATAGACAAACTAATGTTTTATGACACAGAAAATTGCCAATGAATGGTTTAAGTTAGTTTTAATGGTTGTTGATGTTTTGTGTTTGTTATCATGAAATCAGCATGTTTTATCATGAAATAATTGATGGTTTCTTTGAATCAGTCTTCACTCCCAAATAAGGTCATCAGCTATCACTTATGCTCTCAACATCATGTAGGTGTGAGGTACTGGTTCTTCAACACTTTCCATCATTTCTGTGTATATTTTTACTTGTTCTCTTGTATATATTGCTTGTAGTTCTTTTTCAGAGTTACATTCTTATAATTGTGTCAATATATGGAGGTATTAAAAATATGAGCATGTTTCTTTTTGTGTTATAGTTGTTTAATGGGTTTTGTTTCTCATGCAGTTAGTTTGATAATGACATTAAACTTATTGGACCTACATCTGGTGTCAGTTTTTTTTACTTCCATAGCATTGGCTGCTTTTCCCCTAAAATTAAGTTAACATCGAAGTTTTTTCTTTCCTATTTGCAGAAACACCATGTTGTTTTTCCACAAATTGAAGAAAAAGGCCCCTTCCCCAACCTATGAAAAAAAAGACTCGAGAGTTATATCACTCTAGCCTTCAAACCAGACGTGTATATAATAGAGTCTAAATTATTGATATTTATTTTTCGTAATTATAACAAAGAACAACAAAAATTTGGTACAGACAAGTAAAGAAACTAACAATTAGCAACAAGAGACCAAGGAAACCTGCCGCCCATCAGATATTTTCAGAATTATAAACAGAAGGACATTTAACGGAAGATAACAGAACAAATACTTGAAGAAAATTACGTTTGTAATGTTTCTGAGCTGTAACACAGGCGTTTCATAGTCAAATCTCATTTTTGTTCCACCTTATTTCAGACAAACGTGTATGTTGGCAATAAATGAATATAAAGCTTTTGATCAAGTTGTTTTATAGGTAGAATGCTGCTTAAAAATATTTATGTATTATCATCCATAACTTGAGATTACTGAAAATGGAAAAAAATGAGATTTGAACTGATGATCAAGTATCAAATTAGGGGCCAATTGACACCAAGCCACAAAGCCACATGATAGAGTCAAGGTCTCCAGTTGTTAAAATTGTAGTCCTAGCAAGGAAAGCAGCTAGTCAAAATGATTGTTTGAATAAGAAATATGTAATGGGTATTGTTAACGAACAGCAAACACTTGATTCAATTAACTCACAATAGTCGTCAGACCAGGTAGATGAAAAATTTTAAATACAAACTATTTGATTTTAACTTAATAGAGAACATATGAAACTACCAGTAATGAGCAAAACCAAGTGGTGTCCATTCTTGTTAACACAACAATCTCATGAAAAAAAATCCAAAAACCATGGACATCCATTTTCTATGCTATTAGGCAAATTTTTACAGAAAAAGTCATGGGACCAACATGAAATGCTCTAACCATGAAGATATTTTCAATACAAAACTATATACATATTTGCACCCATTTAGCTGAGGCCTTAAAAATCTTGTCACTCTGTTTGTAAATAAGAACAGTTTTATCCTAATGATTGTTTCAGGATCTATTGTCAGCTGATTAAGGTTAGTCAGAAATATGAACCATTCGCAAGATTTTTAAGTTTGGAAACTGCTATCAAAGCTGAGATATATCTATGCCACTTATGGCGGGTAGCACACCTGTTCTTATTTTCCTAATTAAATTATTTAAGCAATTATTTCATACAAGGCAAAATAATACGAATGTCAAAAAAGATAACATCAAGTCTTCATTAAACAAAACCAAACACATTGAAATCACAAACAAAAAGATAATTTTGTAAAAATTAACTATATAACTAACATCTGAATTACCTATCATGGTGCAGAATATCACTTAAATACAGTCAACTCTCATTATGATGAATTATGAATGACCAAAGAAATACTTCGCAAAAGTCAGAATGATTAACAAGAACTTCCAGAAGCGAGCTTAATACTTATATCAGGCTTCCCGAAAGTTGCCGGACCGTCTGACATGTCAGGCAAATTTCTAGCAGGTCCAATAACACTTTGGCGAATACTGGACCATATGTCAAACAGTCGGGCACGATTTACAACATTTATCACTTAGATTTTCATTTGGTCAGACAGAATTTCTATCTTTGCCTGACCAAATGACAGGCAAGTATTCAAGCAGTTTCGAGAAGCCTGTTATGTAGCTTTTTATAATTATAATTAAACTGGACTGAAATGATAAGTTGGACATTATAAAATGGCAGCTTAAAAATTTCACACTCTACAAAAATTTAGAGAAAGCATACAAAGATATGTATGACACATAAAGACTTAATTTGTAATAATCAACAGCATTTCTTATACTTAAATTAATGCCTCCACCTTCAAATGATGCTTTGATTGAATATATAATAATTATTTATTCCAAATAAGTCACACGTTTCCTTTAAGCATAAATTTTGATGCAATAAATAATTTGACAAAAAACTGTCTAAATCAAATTTCTTATGAACAAAGAATCAGGAAAAATGAAGATTCAAATTCAGTATAACTTGCCAGAAAGTACCTCATAAGCTAGATATGTCATATTGAGTGTTGACTGTATGAGTGCCTAGAACTGAATCTTAAAACATAAACATATTTACATACATGATAAAGTTAACACAGCATTCACAAAAAATATCGCTGTTACACATCTCACAAGGTTTAAGGTACAAATGTGTCTTTGTTCACCTCACATGGATATGACTTCCTGAATGATGTAAGTTTTAAGAGTGATATTATTTACAATATTTGCACATAACGTTGCAATGGGGATGGTAGCAAAGTCACTAAGAAATGGAATTTCATGATGAAAATTGAAATATGACATGAAAATTTGTACGTCTAATCGCCTTAATGTAGAATATTCAGTTATTCAATTGACTATGAACTGACAAAGAGCATCCATGCAACACATGAAAATGAAAGTCTTTTGTTCTTAGAGTATATAACACTGTAGGTTTCCACATTGCAGTAGCCAGATCAAGTTCTAAGTTGACACACTTTCACTCTACAATAGTAATATTTGTTCAATGCTAACACTTCGACATGATGGTAGATGCACTAATGTTCACAGTTCATACACTTTCACACTATGATGAAGAAAGTTGACCACAAGGAGTCTATTATCTTTTGTTAGATGTATCCCAGAGGGTCTTGTTATAGATTCATCAAACTCTATCAAGCCTGTGTATGCACCGTCATGTCTGTATACCTATATATATAATGGAAACAATGATTAAACAACAAATTACTCTGTCAACATGTCTGGCCCTGTCAACATGTTTGGCCCTGTCAACATGTCTGGCCAGGAGTTCAGTCTGTGAGTCAGATTAAGCATGCGTCTAAATATTCTTGCTCTGTTTTTTATTTAATGTTAACCACTTTGTCTAATACTTTTATCTTTTTATATTCTTTAATTAATTAATTAATCTTCTGGCATAGTTGGCGTTTGTCAGTCTTAGTCTGGGGGCCCCCATGGTCAAGTGGTTATGGTCTCTGACTTGTAATCACTAGCCTCTCACTGCTGTGAGTTCGAATCCCATCAAATTTCTAATGTGAAGAACCTGTCAAGCTAGCTTACAGAAGGTCAGTGGTTCTAACCAGGTGTAAGCCTGAGGTCTTCCTCCACTGTTTAAAGTTGGAAACCACCATATGACCCTGTTGGTGAGACGTTGAACTCCAGTGAAAAAAAAACAATCTAAGCCCCAATCAGGATTTGACTATACACAAGATAAACAGAGCAATTGCACAGCAACAAATAAAGGAATGGTATAACACAGTTCAGCAAATGCATTTGGCAACCAGAGTGAACAATGAATGCTTTTTTTATGATAGTAAATAATCCCTCAGCCGATACAAGGGTAACCAGATTAATTCAAATAAAAATAAGCTTAACCTGTATACGATTGTTCTTGCTGTCTCCTATCACAACATTTCCATAGATATCTACAGATAACCCAGACGGTTCACAAAACTCCATCCTACCAGATCCAAATCTACCAAATGTTCTAAGAAAAACACCTTCAAATGTCGTAATATATATCACACTTAAACCTGAAAGTTACAAGGTTAAATCCTAGCAGTGAGTAGAAATAGCACAATAGAAACATCGGCAATATCTCATTTTTTTTGCTAAATCATTTTTGGGTGTTGTCTCGGCCCTTTTCACCTTATTTGATATGTATCTTCCTCTTTAGATCTAGTCAAAGTTAAAAAACAAAAGTCAAATAAACTAATTCCACAACATCTACTGGAAATGCTTATTTTTTAATACATTGTTACAGCAGTTTGAATTAAAAAATAGTTAATATATACCCATATTTTATCAGTTGATAAAGTATGGACAGGAGTTTGGCTGCTAATGAATTAAATCACACAGTGCAAAGCAACTGTGATGTAATAGTCCACAGTAGAACAACTAACTATTGTTGTCCTGAAGTATCAACAAGTTATAATGCTGACTATTTTCGACAGAAGTAAGTATCATGTTTAAAGAAATCTAATATTTGTTCAGAAAACCATTATTCAAGGTTAATTGAATGTAAATAAAATCTTCATACAGACCTAGATCACTAACTATGACATTATTTTCAGAGACTGTCAAGAATCTGCACTTGCTGTTGGGATGAGCGGTAGTCAATGGGGTGTATAGGTATCTCCACACCTGGGAACCATCCTGAGATATGTGTATAAGAGCAGGGTTTCTTCTGTCTGTCTCTAATACTAACAGGCATTTTGTTGGTGTTAGAACAAGGCCTGAAACAATGAAGCAAAAAAAACCCAAATAAATCAAGCCGTCAGAATAGTCCACCATTGAGTAATAAGAACAAGGTGTTTGCTAACAAGTGGCTTCTGTATACAGGTTCTAATTAATTACTAATAGATCAAAGAAATCGGGAGACCACTAGAGAATATTTGTTAACCCAAAACGTTGTGTTCCAAAGTCAATATTTTTCTCACCCATAACGTCTCAAACTATGACACTGAACTGAAATTGCGAGCCTTCCATGGCCTCATTGTAACTATTTAGGCCAAGCTCTCAAAAAATTCTGTAGTCCATATGAATCAGTATATCTCCCAATAATATTAACACAACATAAACATACACATTCACAGCTGCTACATTACACCGGTCACATATTGTTAATCAGAAATTTTCTTACCAAATGGTTTGGAGAATAATTTCAAACCTATGGACTTAACATATTCTCCTGACTGATCAAATAATCGAATAGACAAATCATCTTTAACATAGACATAATCAAACTCATTCACAACAACAGCTGAAGGTCGACGTAAGGGTGGAGTAACCTAAAATTAAGATACAAAAATTTATCACAAATAACACCAACATCATACTCAGTTTTGATTCACCAGCTTGAATGTTATATAGACTTACAGTAAAACCTCGCACAACGACAACCTTAATTTTAGGACCATCTCATTATTATGACACTTATTTTGGACTGGTTTTTAATAACTCCCAAATAATTCAACTGGATAATGAGGTTTTACTTTATTTTTGAAGATCTCTACCTACAATCAACACATTTACATTTTCAACTTGTAGCAAATTAACTTCTCTAACCAAAGTGATCTCATTAGGAATTTGTTGAATGGGCTTAAATAGAAAAGTATTAAGCTTTCTAGGGGGTTCAGGGCATGCCTCCCCCCCAAAAGAATTTTGCCCAATTTAACCCATCTGTTAGTCATTCAATCCGACCTTTTGGGTTGGCAGCCAGTTCCAAATGAGAACACTGTACAATGAGTAATAAATTCACTCAAAACCAATTAATATAGGCCCTACGACACCAATGACTATATATTATCAAACAATCTAACCTCTGAATATTTATTACTACAAATAAATTTTAACTTATTCATACCAGTTATCCTTCATTCTCATTATTTTATCATCCATTTACATGGTTAATACTCTTTCCTTCACTTTTTATTTTAATGCACACTACATGACCACTAGATGTTGATGTGCCATTAAACGTCATTAAACATTAAACCTATGAGCAAGGGACATCAAAAGGGGAGAATAAGAAGGTCTTCATGTTGACTTTCATTCAGAGATTCATTTGGTCCGGTATAATAGCTATGGTTATACTGAAAATTGGTTATGGTTTTCAGTTATTCACAGGCGGCTGTTATTTAAAGGTGACTATTATATCAAGTTTGACCATAATTCAAACTTAATAACTCTCATTTTGCATGATAACTATTCAAACGATACCTTTTTGCCAAATGTTTTCAAAAACTTCCCCTCTGAGTTGAACATCTTGATACAGTGGTTTCCAGTATCCGTGACAATAATATCACCACAAGTGTTGGTAGTTACACCAATAGGATAATGAAAGTCACTGGAACATGTAAACAAATGCTTCGCTTTTACATCTGAAATATTTACAAACATGAAAACTACTTTTTATTAATGTTCCGACATGTCATTTGCCTGAATAAAAATTATTATCATTAGCATTAGCATTATCTACATAATTAACACACTGTTGATAATAAGAATTTGAAATCTATTATAAACATCAAACCAGTAACTACATATCCACCATCCAGTATTAATGTCACACTACTTGTACTGTGGCTACTTGAAATGAAAACATTTTGAAGACATCGTGTCTTTCACACGTTTGTAATACAAAAAATTCAATATACCTTGATACAAGCCAAAAGCCATACTGTTCCACAAATGATTAATATTTGCATTTAGATAAATTAACTAAAAAACACAGTTCTTGAAAAATACTTAAATGCATATATCCTTGTTACAAACAGTAAGAGTTATTTCAATATTATATACAATATAACTTACTAGTTCCTCTTCTACCAACCCAGTGTGCTTGAAGGGCACCAAGCCTTTTTGTATGCGATCCATGTGATCTTTTACTTGTATCTTTCTTGTCTGCTAAACACAAAATTGAACATGGTATACTTGATAAACAATGTTTTTAAAATATATTCAGGAACGATAGAAAGAATACCATAGCTTAAATTCTTTTATAATTATACCCTTTCATAACCTGTCAATATCCATTGATTCAAATAGGAAAGTGAGCAGTAAAAAATCAAACAACAAAATTACAATTGTAGAGCTAACATTTAGCTTCAAAAAAAAAAGCTCTTACAGTTACCTAAATAATCTTTGATGCTGCTAGTGATATTCTGTAAACCAGGTTTCCTACCCCTGTCATTCATTTTTTCATTGTCTTTAACAGCATTACAAGTGGCTACTGTTTCAGGAGCTTCTTTCCTTGCACTTTGTGCTACTTCGTCTACACCATTTTGTTGATCCTCTTCTTTTTGTTTCTCTATCTCTTTTTGTTTGTCAGTTTCTTTCTGTTCATCTACTTCTTTATCCCTCAGTTTTGTGACTTCAGTTTCATTTAAAGTATGACCAGCATCAGATTCTTTTTTATCCTCCATATTAATTTTCACTTCATAGAAGCCCCTCTCCGCTCCTGTAGGACTCGGATTGATATCAGATACCTGTTTATGTATTCCATTAACCTCTTCAGATGATTTTATCTCTGTGGTAGCATTGTCAGAATTGTTACATGAAGCAGCAAATTTCTCATCTGTTAAGTCAACTTTTTCAGATTTTACTTTAATTGTTAAAGCAGTAACATTCTCTTTGTCCTCTTTTGTCTCTCTTTTTATGTTTGCTTGTTTTTGTTGCATATAATCTTTAAACCAACTTCTTTGTGCAAGTAAGACTTCCTTATTCCTTGTTTCCACTTCTTTCTTAGTAGGGGGATAATTACGTGACACAGAGTTACTCAATGTCTGAACACTTGGACTGCTGATATCCAATAACAGTTCTGGAATTTCATCACCATTTCCTTCAGAGGTTGGGATGCAGTTAGTTTCAAAGCTGCTGTTATTTATATTCTTAGATGCATTTAATAAATCATCTGTCAAATGAAAAGGTTTTCTTAAAGGCTTGGGTGAAGGACTTAAAAAGAAACGTGTTCTATGATTAAAACTTTCTTTTAAACTATTACTGACAAATGGGACAGGCTCTTCATCTTGATTGCCACAACTTCTTATTTCAGTACTTAATATCTTATTGGCATCTAGGTCTTTTAATTGTCTATTCATGTCCTCTTGGTCAATTTCACTTGGTTCCATGGCACTCTCTGCTTCATCAGTTCTTTGAATGAAGTCAATATTGTCTTTTGTCTCCAGCATTAGTGCTTTCTTTCTCTTAACAACAGAATGCAGCAATTCTGATGCCAGTCTAGATTTGTTTCTTTTTTCATGTTGAATATCTGATTCATCAAGACCCACTTTCATTCCAACAACTTGCCTCTCAATATCATAAGAAGCCTGCACACCATCTGTGTTTTCAACTGTCTCAAACATTCCTTTTGCTCTGACACCTTCTTTTGGAGATTGTTCATTAGTACTTTTAGTATCAAAGTATTTCTTCGGACTGTCCTTTTCATTTCCCAGCTGCTCTTTGCTGATATCATGATTTTTAGACATAAAGGAGTTCCTCGGATCAAATAAATCATCAGACATATCAGTATTTTTTTTATTACAGAAAACTTTACTTTCAGGTGCAGGACCCATTGGTAGAGGAATTGTCTGTACACATAAATTTTCATTTTCCCCAATTTTGCGAACATGTGAATTCTGTTCTAACGCTAGAGACTGCAGCTCAGAAACATTTGTAGCTGAATTCGATAGTGGGACTGAATGCTGCTGAGCTTGGAATGTGAAATTGAAGGGGCTCCCATTATCACCAAACTTATAAATGGCTGGGGCTTGAGATTGAATAGGTTGTGATAAGGATAAATCTTGTAATGGCTTCATATACATTGGTGAAATGGTGTTTCTATAATTACCACCCAAAAAGAAAGGGTTTATTTGCATGTTCATTTGCATGTTATTGACAGGAGCATGGGCACTGAAGCCTGGTGGTGGATTCATGAAATTTACAGATGGAAATGTGCCACAGACAGGTTGACAATTCATTCCTGGTGGTGGTGTAATTCTTGCACAAGATGATTTTGACTCACTGATACACACACTACTATAAGCATTATTGTTCTGATCAGTTTCAACATCGAACATGTTAATTCTATTCTCTTTATGAATGCAGTCATCCTCAGTCTGAGTTGCCATATCAACTGACACAGTTGATTTCTTTTCATCAGACAAATTTCCAGTGTTTTCATGTCCACAATCTCTGGAACGTAAAACAGACAAGGCAAATGAAGGTGGCTTGTAAGAGGTTCCAGCAACAAGGTCACCAAACATTGGAGGTTTTATCTCTGAACTTTGTAGTGCAGGGTAGAATTCTAGTTTCATTACATCAGCAAACTGATCATTTTCAACAGATGATTCCTCCAACATGCTTCTGAAACAAAGAGAGTACAAAATATTAGTCAGAACATACTAACATTGTCCCTTTTAGGTTAATATCATGGTAAATTTTTAATTGTTCAGACATTTTGCATAATTATTAAGGAAACATACTGTTGTAAGTTGCACAATGTGCAAAGTTATTTTAGGAATTTGAATTTGCAAAATCATTTTTAGCATCTGAGATCTGAACTGGTTTGGTTACAACTCTTTCATTTTATTCCACTCTTCAAGTCATTGCAAGCTGCACAAATACATACATGGGTATTGTCAACAGCAGCAAACAATTTTGCTCTCAATACATTCCACAACTGATTTAGAAAAGGGTATTTCATTTATTAGTAACTAAAATTGATCACACATAACCCAGTCTAACTGATATAGGCTTCTCAAAACTGCTGGAATACTTGCCTGACATTTGATAAAGCAAAGTTAAAATTTCTGTCTGACCAAATGAAAATTTGACAGACCAAATACATTATAAATAAGTGATAAATGCTGTAAATCATCCCAACTGCCAGGCATCTGGTCCAGTATTCAGAGAAATGTTATTGGACATGCTCAAAGTTTGCCTGACATGTTCGAATGTCTGGCAACTTTCAGGAAGTCTGGGATACTAATGCAAGGTTTCAAGCACACCTAACAAGCATACAACATGTTGTACTTGCAGAGTTAACACACAATCACAGTATATTTGTAGAATTAGTAGAAACTTAAATAAAAAATTTAGACAGATAGTTACCCTACTTCTTCCTAAGTTTTTCAGAAATACATCACAATCCAATAATATTGGGAATTGTTTGTATGAAAAAGGGCTATCATAGGAAATATTATTATCAATTTAATAACAATAAACAAATAACAAATCTGGTATGACACATTCACATATATGTTTTCAAAATGGTATTGTGTTAATTAAATTTGGGGGAAAAAACCATTTTCTTTGTCAGTTGGAATACCATCGACTTTTTACAATAGAACAGCCTGGAACGTCACCCTTGATACTTACTTGAATGACTCAATAAGTTTAACAGCACACTTCCTATCAGTCTGTGATTCAATCTCCCTACCAAACTGTGTCAGTTTCTCAGCTTCAGAACAAAGTTCAAGATAACAGCTAATTCTCCCTTCAAATTTCTCTCGCATTTTGTCCAAATCATTCACCTTGGTATTTAATGCTTCTCTTATAGTGAGAAGCATCTCAGATCTAAAACAAAGACATTAAAATAAATACCTGAAATTAATTAAACATAACTCTATCACCAGCAAAATTTCAAATTTATAAACTTGGAATCAAATATTGTAAGAAGGTAATTGATTTCATTTCTTTACCATTATCTTTTACAATATTCAGCGATTTTTTCTTCTTTGTTTGGATCCCAATAAAAAATAAAGACATTTTTTCCCCCATTCCCAACCTAAAAATTCATGATTTTGACATCACACCAAACATTTTTTCCTAATTGGACCAGACCCAGACCCTTTCCTAAAATTGAAAAAAAAATCATAGAGATCAAGTTTAAATTTCTAAAATACAGACAAAATAATGACTATCGAATGCATAATACTATGGAACTCTTACAATAACACCTCAGTGACAACATACAATCATTTTAGAAGCTGAGTACTTCAATATACATTCACCAAATAAACTTACCGAAAATCGATCAATGCTGCTGATAATTCATTAACATAGCTATCCAAGTCCTTCTTGGCCCTGTCTCTCCGCATCCTAAGTACAGCTTGTCCGGACTTCATTTTACATATTGAACCATGGAGTCTACAACATTCTTTTCTACTTTTGCTCAAACTTTCATTCAGCATTTCATGCAGAGACTGTTTATTCTGCAGTCTGTATTCCATTGTGTCTGAAACATAAGTCAAAAAAGTGAATTATGTTCTTATTTTGGACCAGCATACTTCATGATAAATTTTATATTACATTGTATTAGTCATCTACCTTCAGGCTTCAAAAAGCTGGGTACCGGTACAAATAAAATTCAAAGGATTACAACTTTTCCCAATAGAGGCATAGTATACAATTCAGATATCTTTTGTCCAACTGTGCGATTGATTTTATTATTACTCAATTTTTTGAATTCTGATACTTTTTATCATGTTTTTAATCATGAACAATGTTACCAATAGTCCTGTTAGTTGGAAATTATTCCATTTCTGATATACCTGTCCTCGAAAAGACCAAGACTTCCAGAAACAGTCGAACTGTTCTAGGTGCGAATCGCGTCTTTTTTTCCAAGTAAACAATATGGAATAAACCGGTTACAATAAACACAGAACTGTGCATTAAGTACACACCTACCTAATAAAAAGATGTGGGAGTTAATTACTAGTTGTCAAGCTAATTACTGCACATCTTCGTGGATTTTCGTAGTGTACAATTTCGCACGCTTTTCTGGAAGTGTTTTAGTCAGAAAATCCCCCATTGGGTAGTCAGGTTGTTGAATACATTTGAAATTTTAATTGTAACGCCATTAGTCCGCAAATAAATTCTAATTTCAACTTAAAAGATTGCATAATAGTTTTGGCGTATACTTCATCAATGTACCTTGATGCAAGTATCAAATATTTTCATATCCTAACTTGAATGAACCCTTGATTACCAATGGACGAGTCCAAGCTTGACCAAGATGCGTATTTTATAGCCCAACCGTGCCGTTCCGTACATTTCAGTGCACTGACGTTTAATTCGTGCAAATTGTGATTGTCGATTTTTTATTCAATTTTTTACTTTTCACTAGGATATGGACACCCGTTACCATTATGATACTACCTTGTGGTTAAGATTTTCTAAATGTCTTTCGTTCCTCAATTGCGCACCAACCACAAAATGAACCCTGAATAAGCTTGCATAAGCACTATTTTGGGGCAACTTTTAACTTTAAGGTAAAAGTACACGAATAAATAAACAAATAAAGCCATATTCGATAAAACTCAATACCGTTTAACTGAAACATCATGCTAAATATTTTGGCAAATCTGCACAATTTCTGCTGGTTACGTCTGATATATACACACCATGTACATGTATCTGCATGTCTATTGATCCCAGCTGCTGTTGAACGTGATGTGTCCTTTACAAACGTTCGAATTAACTGCCTACAAGGAAAATACAATTCAATTTGAGACATAGACATGTAGTTGATACGTTTGTTCTGTGTAAAAGACAAATAATATACGCTGAACCTCGTCCTGTAGACTTATATTCTATAGCCATTTTTAGTAGCCTTACCTATTCGGCTTTGAGGTAGTCCGATTTCACAAACGAATTCGGAAGGGCCATCTGTGAGGGTCGGGGCCAAATAAAAAAATGTCTTGCCGTCACAAACAGTCTAATTAGTTGGACCACATTTTTAGTAATCGAATTGGTGTGTAATTTGATGATAGCTGACCGTAACTGATAACTAATTATGGATGAACTTGAGACATATGAAATTGTGTTGGTTGTTGTTGTTAGTTGTAGATAAGAAAATATCAAAAAAATGTATGCATGTATCATAACAAGCACACAAGAATATATTCTTTAAAGCAACAAAAGCTGTGTTTGCACTGTCACTATATAACGTCACATTATCCATATGCGACAGAACCTCGATATTAGAACCACCTTAGGTACCAGAAATAGACGATGTTGAGTTTAGGATGGTCACAGTACATTTGGGCTGTTGCTTAACTAATGTGAGGTGTTACTGCACTTTGATTTAACTTGATTTGTATAGTTCCACTCTGAGATTCAAACAAACGGTGATGGCAACGAAATAGCCGAAGTCATTCGGCACAACTCGGCGGTTTCCGTACCTCCATCTAAGTCGGCTGAAATGTGTTGTGACCCATCTTGAAAAAATTCTACTTTCCAATATATATAGATAAACATGGAGTAAGTTCTTATCTCTTCTCATTGCACACTTCAATGTAAGAATAGAAAACACTGCTAGCATAGCTCAAACAGGTCTGAATATGAATAAATCAAATTTATGTTTGTTCATTGTATTCATAATTAAATCGTTGATCGCTGCTGATCATTCTGAGCTTGGTAAGTACTAATACTTAAAGCAATAGCATTATGTCTTGTTGAGTGTTATAAAACACGGGTTACTTGTTGTCCTAAAGTTACCATCATTTGAAATTAACGAACTAAAATTATGCTTCAATTCATTAATTCGGTATTCTTTGAGTATCATTATGCTTTAATATTTCTAAATACAATTAAGTACCTTTTTGGAAATGCTTGAATATATTCCTGTACCAGACGTTAATTACAGAGATACGTACATTTTAATGGCTTGGCTGTATGTGGTTTCTATATAATATTATAGTAACATTTTATCAATATTTTGATACTGGTTTCGGCACCGTTTGACGTTGTACGTTTCTTTGTTTGTGGGTGAAATAATTGCATATTTTATCATCTAGCATTACTTTATCATTTATGTATTTCAGGTCACATAAAGTTTGACCAAAACCACGGACCAAAGATAGAACTCCTTGACAACGATACGGTTGCTAGGCGATATGAAGGTTATTGTTGGTCGGTTTGCTTCAGTGATCGTCCTCTTAAAGTCAACCAGACTCTTCATTTCAACATAACTGAAATAGAACCTGGTTGGCTCTCAAATCTTAATGTTGGGATCATTTACGACTCTCCTGACGACTTACCTTTGGGGTCTCTGGTCACGTGTGATGCCAATGTCAGTGTCTCTCTGCCACATACCGAGGTTTTCATATTTAAGAAGTTTTATTCGCCCGACAACGTGTACGAATTTCGAATTGATCATGATGGAAACGCGCACCTGACACCAAATGTGACAACAGACGACATTGTATTTACAGGTGTTGACGTCAGAAAGACGTTTTGGGCTGTGTTTAATGTATTTGGTGACAGTAAAGCAGTCAAATTGTTGGGAACAAGTTAACATCTAAAACAATTCATCTGACTTGTATCAATAATATTAAATATACTTTACTATAATCCTGTTAATAAGTCTTAATTCATCCTGGTTTTGTGCACAACGAACATAAGCTCCAGTAAAAATTATACTTAAACATATTAGCTAATACATTTCTTCACAATGTTCGGTAGCTATTGCAAATGTCGAATACACGCCTAATATAAAAGCGACGGAAAATAGAATTTTGCTTCAGTCTTGTAAAAGGATATAAAATGCAAACGCTACATTAAAACCCACTAATTTCCACACAATTTCCATAAGCATTAATCAACTATCACAGTTAACATGGGCAACAATCACAACAATAACAACAACAACAACAACATACAAAAACAGGAAGTCGGGAAAACATCAACGCAGCTTATGTACAAAACCTCATTATATCGCAGTCCTTAAAGGAATCAGCACGGCTCAAAGCAACATTACATAACCGTGGCACATACATCACGTACATGTGTACATCACAATACAAGGAACTGAAGGGTATGTTATGGGCATATTTTGCTGTGTATTAAATTCTAACACTGAAATAAAACTTGTTATTGACACCTGCGTACCTAGACCGAGAAGAATCTTGTTTTACCTTTTATTCAAAACTAATCAGTGCTCAATTAATTAGCCAAACACATGTCTTATAGTAGGGTAATGAACAATAATTTCGTTAAAAATGTTCATGGTAGTTTAGTGAACAATAAATTATATCGAATGATATTATCGTAAAAAAATATGCACATTACCGCTATTTTTCATTTATCATGTTTCCTCTGATGTGGTAATGTAATGTACAAATACGGGAGATAATCGCTTTAATGATTGAATTTTTTGGTTACCTACCTTTATTCGGCTTTTGAAGAAATCTCGGAAGTACTTCATACCTTGACAACATTGACCTGTCCTTGACCCTTTGAAAGCAGCATAAAAATGGCCTCTTCGTTCTCCGACATTGAGATAGCTCCTCCAATAGAAGTGTTTGCTTTGATTGGGGCTTTTAATAAAGATGAGCACAAGAAAAAAGTCAATCTCAGCGTTGGTGGTAAGTTTTATTTCTCCCTTATTGATGACAACGATTATTAGTGTGAAAACTTCGGGGGACTTTTTCCGTTTCGTACCGAATGTTTTCGTAACTTCGCGAATGTCACGTTTTAATGGTAATTTAGTAATTTTGAAAAAATAGAATCTCTTGAATTCACAGTTTAAATGGTACCTTGACAAATGTATGCATTCTTAGTCCTTTAGTCTTGTGTGATCAGTTGATATTGGTGAATATGCTTGTATCCACATTTCCAGGAAGTCATAACCTTTGGCTGTAGACTAGTATTTATTGAATTTTGATTGATTTATAAATCAACATCATTAATAACTGAATGACAGTTTCTTGCGTAGAAGCCAGAACTAGATCAGAAGCTGGCATTAAACATTACATTAAAATGGTGAGAAGGTGGAAATTGAAAAGATTCTGGTTATGAAGGACCAATGAGAAAAACACCATACAATTTTATTAGCATCACTGAACAACTTTATTGAGACTCACATCTTAGTGATGACTTGTCTGGAACTTAACAACTAACAGAGACTTTAATACAAATGGTTTCCGATTATTTAAAATATGACCAGTATTATCAAAACTGAGTGCAGCTAAAATTCATATAGGTAACATGCCTATGATCAGACATATTTTCTTATTACAAATTTAGGGTTACTTTTTATCAGACCACTGAATTGGAATTAATTTTTGATTAATAGATCATTTTTTGCATTCATTTGGCTATCTGCCTATCTGCGACAAAATAGCATCATTATTGACATCTGATATCATGTATGATGTCATGGTTTAAGCAATTAATTGCATTATCACTATGCTAGTAATTATTGTCCATATTGGGTAAAGACATTTAGGTCTCCATTTTTTTATAATTGTAGGATTTGTTGTCTTTATAACTGTTTTGTTGATGTAGAAAAAGCAGCAGGTCATACTGTATTGTATTGTATTGTATTGTATTGTATTGTATTGTATTGTGCATGCATGTGTGAGACATAGACATTTTTTGAATATGTTGATCAGATATATTGATATGACATACCAACTGTCTTATGCATATTTTCATCATGGTTATTTTTGCTCATCTTAAAACTACATACTATAATAATCATAATGACTGTGGTAATCCCAGTCCTATAAGGATTTTCTAGAATTAATAGACTTCCAATTTTTTATTTTATTCATTGACTTCCTATATATTTGTATTACATGTTAAGTTGTACAATTCCTGGTTAGCATTCTTCACAGTTGAAGAATTTAAGTCAGTATGTTGGTTTAAATTTGGTGCCAGCTCAGATTTACCTATCATTGACTAGTTAACCCCTTTACCTTAATTATGCCCCCCAAACATCTTAGAAGAAAAAATTGAGTCTCACTTCATATCCTTTTATGATCTTTCAAATTATATCAAATATGATAAAAATGACTCTATATATACTGAGGATATTAATTTAACATAATTTCAGCATATCGAGATAGTGATGGAAAGCCTTGGGTGTTACCAGTTGTGAGTACAGTTACGGCTCAGATGTCATTGGATGACACATTGAACCATGAGTACCTTCCTGTGGCTGGACTTCCAGACTTCAGATCAGCTGCTGTTAAATTACTTCTTGGACATAATGACAACAGGGTGTGTGTATATGTTAGATTTCTTACATAACTAGTTTTCTACAAATACTTCAGGTCAAATATGGTAAATCAGTCAAAGGGTTAGATATTAGGTTTAAGAAGTACAGTTGGACAGAGTTTTTAAACTGCACTTAGAAGAAGTAGGTCACTTGATAATTTTCAATATCTCAATTTGCTGTGTCACTGCTTTTAATATGCTATGGCTTCATTTAATTACATTGATATCTAATTTTGTGGATTTACCTGTTTTGGTAATTTTGTGGATTAGTAAATTTGTGGATTTTCTCATTTTGATTCGAAAATATTCTGTCGGTTGATAATCCCAAATTTGAATAGTATTGTGTTGGTATTGTGTGAGTATTTCTCCGCAATGATATGTGTGTTAATTTGATGGTATTCATTGGCACTCATTGTTTGTACCTATGGCACAGAATACATCCTCCCTTAAAAAAGCATCTCCTACAGATTCATTTTTTTCAAGCTACACCCATGGAGTTCATTGAAATACCAGGCCAGTGAATGTAAAGACTGGTCACATGGAATGTTATATGCTATAAATCCCAGCCAACTATTAGTATTCACATGTCATCAATTACTTTCCTTTCACTGACAAAAATGTTTTGTTAGGCAAATTTAAATAACATGCACTTCAAAAGTTAAAGGTATCACAGTTTAGGTATATTTTACTCCTCAATAGTTTTGCAATTTAGTTACAAATCTTACTTAAGTTGTATTGTTTATATCAATGTTTAATATTGTGCTCCTTAATCCTGGCAAAACATGTGAGAATAATTATTTTAATTTAACCATAAATTAAATCAAAAATACTTAAATTGAGCGGTTTTATCCAGACTGTCAGATAATATGTAATACTATAAAGTGACTTTAGAATTAAACAAATAATTTGTTGGCTCAAGGTTATACTGGTACTATAAAATTACTGCTGTTAAAATAGGAAAGGCTTATTAAATGTAATTTCTCAAGTTTTCAATGAAATCGTAGGTTGGCAGAACTTTTTTTAAAAAAAAGATTTGTTAAGTTCGGAGATACGGTTCATATGATAATGAAAATTATCATTGAACCAAATTGAATGTATTGACAAAAAATATTTACCAAGCCAGATAAAAGTCTAGGATTGCCAGAAAAAATATGGGTGGACGGCTAGTGGAAACCAGGAACTTTTTATGCCTCAATGACAGGAGATGAGACGAAAGTCTCTATGCAATAAAAAATGGTGTCCATTGTGTTATTATGTTCATGAGTGGAGGGACTAACTAGCCTGTGTTTGTTTTATGTTTTATTTAGATGATCTGTTTTATAGCATGGACATTTTTCTTAGTCCATAATGCAATGTTATAAAGATTGAAAAAAGGGGTGTGCCTGGTTGAGTGGTTATGGTCTCCAGGGGTGTAGAAATGTTTTCATTACTAAATGTAGAAGGGGATTCTGAGGGTTTCCCTACTAGGCAAAGGGGCAACTCCCCCTGTGGGGAAAAAGTAGCCAGCAAGAATGCCAAAATAGCCCGTTAGATTTTTCGGCTTCCGGCTCATCTCTGCACCCCTGGGTATCTGACTTATAATCACTAACCCCTCACTGCTATGGGTTCAAATCTGATCAGGGACCATATTTCATGTAAGGAAGCTGTCCAGCTACGGTATTTAACAGTGTATAAGACGCAGTTGTGTATAAGATGCACCCCCCGTTTTTTATCAAAATTGGAGGGAAAATACATATTCTTGTGTATAAGACGCACCCAAATTTGACGAAATCCGAGTCCCAGATCCGAAACTGACATCAATTTTATATACCTTCATACAACTGTTTTCTGTCCTTATTGCAATAAATTTGCATGTGACATGTGTTACATAAACATGAGAATTACAACTTCCTCAGAATGTTATACAAGTTGACATCACATGTTACTAGTCTTGTCAATAATTTCTCACCTTAATTGTTCCCCACTGGAGACGTATAGTCTATGAACACAATGCATGCATTGGTCAATTAAAATCATTCATTCAATGCATGTTACAGAGATGTTTTATTGAAGTTATTTATGAACAAGAAATTAGAGTAAGTATCAAAGCTTGTTCTGGTGTATAAGACGTACCCCCAACTTTTTATATATTTCTAGGAGAAAAAATGTGCGTATTATACACTGCTAAATACGGTATCTTACAGAAGTTCAGTGGTTCTACCCATGTGTCTGCTTGGGTTCTACCCATGTGTCCTCCACTATTTATGTTGGAAAGTTGCTAAAATCCTTTTGAAATATAATAACCCAGTCTAATGGTGTGACGTTATATTTTAATAAAAAAAATAAAACTTGAGATTGGTTTCTGAGCTCATATTGAAATTTTGTGTTTTTCTGTATTCTCAACTTAATTAAGATAAAATTTACCTTTGACAAGTTGAAACTGATGTAAGTTAGTACTTAACTGTTGTGAAATTAACATCAACTTCAAAGCCAAAAAATATTTTATTATTTTGAGAAATAATTTAACTCTCTGAATCCAACTTTTTTTAAATCCAATCCATTTTATTTCAGTCTGTTGGTATTATATTGTGGACAGGTGTTTAAATTATGTTTCAGTTTGCAGGAGTACAAGCCCCTGGCGGCACTGGAGCAATTCGACTCGCTGCTGAATTCACTAAGAAACACATGGGATGTGATACAGTATATGTCTCCAAACCAACCTGGGGTATGTTTGTAAAATCTATAATAACATGGTTAAAAGTTTCCGGAATTTTCCAAAAGGTTCCTTCTTGTTTTTATTGTTTCTGCAGCACTGAGGTTAAGATTTCCAGTTTTTTTTTTGAAAATTTTCTACTTTCACCCATGTAATAATAAACTTACTTCTCAAATCAGACTAATTATCATTAGCCCTTTACCACTTTGAGTTCAAATGCCTCCAGGGACCAGCAAAATTTCACATGTGAGGAAGCTGTCCAGCTAGCTTATGGAAGGTCGGTAGTTCTACCTAGGTGTAGCTCTGAGGTCTCCCTACACTGTTAAATAGGAAATGGAGCCAAATGACCCTGACTTTTGGTGTGATGTTAAACTCTGGAAAAAAAATTAATGACGGTGAGTGTTCAAATGGTAAACTTGGCTGTTTGATTGAAGCTTATTAGTATTATGTTAAATTTTTTTCTGTCAGTTTGTAACCTGTATATAGCCCTTATTGTCACATGTTTTATATTCTTAGGTAACCATAAAGGAATATTCAAGGCTGTTGGATTTTCAAACATTGTGGAATACCGATACTGGAATGCTGAAACCAGAGGCTTGGACTTCGAGGGCATGATTGAAGATCTGGAGGTAATGATTGCATTTCTTACACTGGCTTTTCTTACTTGGGAGTGAGTTTTCCATGGATTGCATGGTTATAGGTTTTCCAGAATAATCCAGAACCTTTGGTTTTTCCTATGTCCAGACCCTATTGGTTTTTATTGTTTCCACGGCACCGAGATTAATATTTTTTTTTTTTGTAAATTCTACTTTCACCTGTGTGGATTAGATGATCATGGGGGTCTTGTTAATCCGCTAGAAAAATCTGAGGGATTAAGGTGGTTGAGGGGAGGGGTAAGCTAACTGTTGATGCATCACTAATGCCAGTACTCTGTACTCATATCTGTCCAATTTTTGTCTATATTATGATGGATTCCTGACCTCATTTTGGTGCTGTTGTAAAACATTTCCTTATGACAACTAGTCACATCCCTTATTATAATGATACTGTATTCATATAACATGTGTTTGTACGTATTTATCCAGATAAGCTTAATTATCATGAGAATCAGTGTCAGTAGTGACTGGTTATCATGTTGATTAGGTCCAGTCAAATTTTTTTTAGTTGTACTGTAAAACTTCATTAAACGTCCACCTCAATATTAAGACCTCCTCATTAGTAGCATCCACTTCTGATATATATAAATATGTCATCAAATTCAGTATACAGTGGAATATGAATATTGTGGAGCAATTATTCCTGACTTCTGGAATTTCATGATCTACTGTACCAAGGATTTGTTTTTTTTTTTGTCTCAAGTCAATATATAGACCAAATTTACAAAGCTTTTGATTTATAAGAGTATAATCTTTACATCTTTTTTCAGAAAGCCCCATCTAAATCTGTGGTTATTCTTCATGCGGTAGCTCATAACCCAACAGGTGTTGATCCAACTATGGAACAGTGGGCAGAGATTGCTCGTGTTTGTAAGGAGAAGAATATCTTTGTTTTGATGGATTGTGCTTATCAAGGATTTGCATCTGGAGATCTAATCAAAGATAGTGCATCTTGCAGATACTTTGCGGATCAAGGCTTTGAGTTTTTTATTGCGCAATCCTTCAGCAAAAACTTTGGGTTGTACAGTAAGTAAAATTTTCCTTTGTCAAAGTTCTGAGATACATGTACTACTTGAACTTTTCATAATTATTAATATTTTTTGTGGTCTGTTGACATATCTGTCATTATATTATTTATAGCTTTTCATGCTATAACCTTTTATAATGTTCATGACAAATTTAGTTTATGTCACATGTAAATATCTGTTTTTGAGGTCAAGGTCATATTCATTCAGTTTGAACATTGTGTGGTATTGTCTTCTCAGTTCATGGGGCCTCTGTAGTCGAGTTGTTAAGGACTCTGACTAGTGACTACTAACCCCTCACCACTGTGAGTGAATCCTAACTGGGACCAGAAAATTTTTGTATGTGAGGTAGCTGTCCAACTGGCTTACAAGAGGTCAGTGTTCCTACCCAGATTTTATGTCTCTGCTGCTAAACCTGAAAAAGTCGTTTTCTTGAAAGTTAACTGATTTATAGGAATATAAGTTAGTTTTTCTCTATATTAATTCCTTGTTTTAATATAACATGAAAATTTCAGATGAACGTGTTGGAAACCTCTGCGTTGTTGGGAAAGACTCTGATTCTAAAATGCGTGCTGTCTCACAATTGGAATTGATTGTTAGAACCACATGGTCGAATCCACCAAATCATGGAGCCAGAATTGTTGCAACCGTCCTAAATAATGAACAATTAAGAGCCCAGTGGTTTGTATCATATTACGTTCATAAACCATAAATTGACTGAACTTGGTGGCCTATTTTGCCCACTTAGGTAGAATGTTTAGTATATTGGGACTCCAGGTTTTTGCAAGGCCATTTGTCCTCCATCTTTGAATTGAGTGATCATGTGGAGAAGTTGGCAAATACTTGTGCCCTAGTGGTCACACTTTTGAGGGAATCTTCATCAGACCTGGTCAAAATGTTCGTCTCAGTGATATCGTGGACAAGTTCGAACATGGGTCATCTTGGTTAAAAACTAGGTCACCAGGCCAAATAGAATGGAAAATTTGTTAACACTCTAGAATTCACAGATTTGATTGGATCTTCATGAAACTTTATCAGAATGTTTGTATTAATGATCTTGTAAAATTGGGTGAATATGGGTAATCTCTGATCTCAAACTAGGTCACTAGATCAGAGCACCAGAAAACCTTCTTAATGCTCTAGAGGTTGCAATTTTCACAGTTCCATGTCACAGTTTTGATTGGATCTTCACCAATCCTTGTCAAAATGATTCGAACATGGATCATCTGGGGTCAAAATCTAGGTCACCAGGTCAAATCATAGAAAAACGTCATTAACACTCTAGGGGTCACAGTTCTGATTGGAGGTTCACTAAACCTTGTTGAAAATCTTGTCTTAATGATATCTGGGACAGGTTTCTGATATGGGTCATCTGGGGTCAAAAACTGGGTCACCAGGTCAAATCTTTGGAAAACCTTGTTAACCCTCTATAGGTCACAGTTTTGATTGGACCTTCCTCAAACTTTGTCAGAATGTTTGTATTTATGATATCATGAACAGGTTTGAACATGGGTCAACTCAGGTTAAAAACTAGGCCACCACGTCAAATCGTAGGAAAACCATAGAAGAATCTTTACTCAGGTGATCGAAAAAGGGCCATCTTGGCCCTCTTGTTTGTCAAGTAATTTAAAAGACTTTTTTTTCTTGCCGTAAAAAATATACTGATTCTTTGTGTTTTTTCTTACATTGCTTGAACTTTCAGGACTGATCATGTTACCACCATGGCTAAACGTATTTTAATGATGAGAGATAAACTCCACACAAAATTGAAAATTCTTGGATGTCCTGGTAACTGGGATCATTTACTCAATCAGAGGGGAATGTTCACCTACACTGGACTCACTGGTTTGTCTTTATTTTTATTTATTTCTCTGATGTAACAAACATATGTTGCCACTTATTCTTTACTTTAAAACTCTATTTAGTTGTTGCGGTTTAAACACGGGATTATTTTTCCCCTATTCACACTCTATATAATTTAAACAAGAATGTACATATCTGGTCTTGATTTAGGCAAAAATGATGCTTTTGCTTCATGATGAATGTATTATCTCCCCTTATATGTTGATGTAATTAATACTTTGTTTGAATTTTGTTGAAATACTTCTGTGTGGTTGTTCAATACATTCCCTTATATCTGTGAATGTTTCAATTGTATTGAAAAAAAAATGCCTATATTCATCAACCATAAGTTCTTTTTATTATGTTTCCTTAACATTCCTGAAAATAATATACATGTATTTACTAAATCAAAAAAGGAGCATTAATCTTGTTAACATATTTTCTTTTAATTCATTTTGTTTTGATAATTTGACTCAAGTATATGTTGAAATTTTGTTGTATGAATAATGTGAATATTCAAGCTCAAAAGTAGAAGATTTCTTTTACACAAGGCCAGAAAAACAGTTGTGTCCCTGGTTACCTGACTGACGCTGTTTTTCGGCAAAACCTAATGTTTCTTACAGCAAAACAAAGAAAACTTGCAACCAAGCCTGGTATTATGAAAACAGTTAGGGAAGAAACATGCCTCAAAAGGAAAAGTTGGTCAAATAAATTTAGCACAGCTTTTTTTTAACACAGCTATTTTTTAACACAGCTATTTTTTAACACAGCTTTTTTTTCCGACCAAACTAAACTTTGCATACCATCAGTTTTTGCCACACTGAAAGTTAAAAATGAACTTTTACAAAATTTTATATATGTGTTACATTTCAGAGCAACAATGCCAACAGTTATTGAGTGAATATCATATCTACGTAATGAAATCAGGAAGGATCAACATGTGTGGCCTTACCCCGGGAAACTTAGATTATGTGGCTGATGCCATCAATTCTGTTGTCAGGGGAACACAACAACAACAACAAAGTAGAATATAAGGTGATCCAGGTGAAGGTCAGCAGTTGTGCAGGGTCAAGGTCATTCAAAGATACGCTTAGCTACTTTTACTCTGTGAGATATGGACAATGTACATTTATGTGTTACTCAGAAAAAGTGATTAATTTATGATATAGGTATCTGACCTTACTTTATTATTTTAGATAAACAGAAATCTTCAAATTTATTGATATTATAATATAAAGGAGTGTTTCTTTGGATTTTCTTGTGGTATATAAATCAATATTTATGAGCTGTAGTAATTTATTGTAATAAAACCTTCCTTAGTCTGATTATTTTAATTGTGTAGTTTTAGTGTTGAAAGCAGCAATACACATTTATGATACATATTAGACATTATTTAATTAGTAAATTAAATACCACATTATTTCTTGAATTTAATGAAGAACCTTGTATTTATTTTTCCGCTAAATTAATGAGATATATTTATCCTTGGTAATCTTTCTGCGTGTTGTTGACCCCATATATAATTTGTTATTGTTGTTTATTCTATAATTAAGTATTAAGTTGTTGAGTGTAGTACATATAATTGATAATTAATTGGTTCATTTAAGACTTTTAGATTAATTATGATTTGATTTACCAAGAATGTCTGATATACAACTTTCTGGGTACTTGTATTCGAGGAAGATACTTACGTTTGTTTGTATTGATTATTGCTATTATTAAATGGTGATATTGGTGGTTTTAAGAGATCTGTGTGTATGTTGTATTCTTACTAAATCTGCGATCAGCCAGAAAATTTTGTTTTACATTATTAATCAATTATTAACTGAAAAAAATATAGAATTATACTAAGATATAATACTGTTGTAAGTAGATTTTTGGCTTTACAATTTGGAGCGTTCTGTGTCATCTCTTTTGGTAACAATACAACTTTGTGTTTACCTCATGATTGATTTTATTTTAATGTTTTTAACCTTTTTATGTAACCATGCATGAACCCATAATAAACATGTTGTATTGTTAACTCTCAGGCTTCAGGTGTTTAATAAGTATATTATTTTGTAAGATAGTGATGTATGCTTGAAGCGTTGTTGATATTTAGGTTGCTATTTAGAGCAAATGGTTTCTATGGCAACCTTTCTTTGAAGTTCCTATGGAGTGATTGTACATCTTCATTTTCTCCTCTATCTCCATAGTTCTTAGCTGACTGTAAACTTTAGCTTTAATATTCAACAGTATTTTTTTATTTGACTGTTCATATGATTGTTTCAGGGTAGACATGGACACTTGTCAATATATTCTTGCCCAAATTAATTTTATTGTACATATGTAATTGGTATAAACAATTTATGCTTGTGCTACTTGACTCTATCTAGATATTTTAAGTGTGTTTAATGACAAAGTATTTGATATCTTATTTTTTTAGTTTCAGAAAGTTTGATACTTGCTATAACAGAAGTACAGTTGTTTTGTTTGAAGTTAAGCAGAGTTCAGTATAGATATGTATAATTAAGCCATTGTTTCAACATGATAACTGGTATTAGAATGTCATATAATGTTAGTATTGTATCATTCTATCTTCAGTCTTGCATTATTTTGATCATTTTCACAAATGTATGCAAAAAAGCAGTTAGTCGGTCAGCTAATTTATAGTAACTTTCACATTTAATATGTATGATGACTTAATTAAAGGCCAATGATCTTTTTCGACCAATAATGTATATGAGAGTTGTCAAATGATTGGGTGTTTAGAAAACATTAATTACACCAAAGAGTGTCCCTGCTTGGACAAGATCGACCTTGTATATCAAGCTATGTATGAACTCTGTTATTTCATGTAATCATGATGAAATTATAATTCATAACACCAGTGTTTCCTGCTTTGTGAAGTTGAATTCTTGCATCTTGTATGATTATTTCAAATTTAATCTGAAATCCATTATATATATATATATATATATATGGATGAATACTACATGTACTATTAATTGCTAATTAAATAAGCTGTGGCTTATCTAGGGCATGTGGTTGTATTAAAATTATTAGCGGTGTGCTTTTTTCCTGTAAAAGCTTTTTGCAATTCGTTGTTTCTGATTTTTTCTATTTGTATATGCCATATACTGATACATGCATTTTTAATATTACCTTTTTATTAAATAAAATGAAATATTGTTTATGATGCCAAATAATTTTTGTTTGAAATTTATGAATTTGTATTGATTGTTGTTCTTTGCAAGAATACAAGAATATAATTGACTTAACCTTTTAACGTCAAAGGACTGGTTGAAATTCCATTTTTTCTTGGAAACATTTTTTAATATTATACCATGCATTTTGTACACAGTTGTATACAGATTCTTGTAAATTTTGAGGTACAAAATGTGGTATGGCATTGTTCATGAGAATTTGAGTATAATATCTGTTTTAAATTTGAATTGGATATGTCTGCATGCGAGTGAATATTTTTTGTCGTTTTTTTATTAAGTTGAATCTTATCGCGCTTACTCTTAAAAATGGTTCTAAGGAATGCTTGCAATCAGTGCTTGAGTTTTTGTAATGGCCCCTTAAATTTTATCATTTTATTTGTTGATCATTTTTTTTTGTTAATACACTATTAGTATTTAAGCAGCAGTGATATTTTTTTACTGCTGTACTGTGTATTAAAAATCTCATATGGAAAACCTTAAATAGCGACCACCCCATTATTACGACCAATATTTGGGGTACTGAAGGTGGTCTTATTATAGAGGTTTTGTTGTATAATCATATTAGAAGCTTTAATTGTGCATTGAATTAAATAAAATGAAGAATAAATAAACCAATGTACCATGTGATAACTACGATAGTTTGGGTCTTATAACAATTACATGTATATGAACTGTTCAGGAAATATTTTACTAATTACTGTAAAGACACTAACTTTGTATAATTTACTTTAAAAATGAATCAAGTAACTTAGCTTTATCTCTGTTGTTTCTGTCTTAAGTAATTTTTCCATAAAAGGAAGTAAAACAAGTTCTATGCACCTAAATTCTGTTGTTTTCTTTTTTGTTGTTTTTACCTGCTGTTGCTACAGGGAGATTGGGATAAAATTGTGCCAGTTTATTGTATTGTGTACAATTTTGATGTTCTTGTGACTGTTAACTAGTGAACAAATGATTTTTAATATGTTTTGGCATTTGTCAACCAGTAATTACACATACATGGGTTATGGTATACCAGTTGATATTATCTGTCTGTTTTGGTTGTGGGGAGTTTTTGATTTATCTATGATATTGTTTTTTCAGCCGAAAAAAATCTGTCTGAAGGACCTAAATGGTATGATATGTCTTTAATGTGGAACAGTTTGGTGAAAATTATGTACCAGTATACAAGGGAACTGATTTATAAAACAGGGTCCTCATCACATCAGGGAATGTTTAATAACATCCACCCTGAAATGGGGTATCAAAACATGAAATACTTGTGAGAAGGCAGGATGTAAAGAATAAGAGCATAAACCAACACAAATAAACACATGACAGAAAACAGAGGGGTTCTGTTTTGCAGCCTTAAAATTGTCACTAAAATACCAGTATCTCCAGACCAGAAAACACATTATTAAGATCCTCAAAGTCAATCAGTTCAAATGTGTGTTGCATTCGTTGGTATCTAGCCAGTTGCACTCAAAAACTAATCGTACACACTTGATATCACTGAGGCAACAAACAAGATGGTTTGACTGATGCCCAGTAAAATGTTTCAACCCAGACTTTAAGTTGGTCCTAAAACATTTGAATATGTTGAAAATACAAAAACGTTTGTACCAATGTTAGGGAGCAGTTATCTTTTACATGCATTTTTGTATAGGGTAAGCAACTATGACATCATTCACGAATTTTAAACTGGTTCCTGTTCCATGTTGCAGTGTCAACAGGAACCAGTTTACACAAATACGTTACAAATACATTAAGCATAGAGTTACATCACTGTATGTCATTCAGAACTTCTTATTAGTATTTTTGTTGACACATTTCACTGAATCATAGTCTCGGAGCTAGATATGATCTGGATTTCAATTCTATCTTTGTGCAAGCGCGACTAGATACCTTTCAGATTCATTTATCTGGTTCGCAGAATAACAAAATACTGTTGATAACTCACAGGGAAACGTATTTACTTGTGGTGATTGGTTGGAAACTTTACTGGTTAGGCATGTGCGCGTTTATCGGCTTGAGATATTGGAGTTAGCTTCCAGTGAACAATGTGTAAGTTGTGTAATAATTACTTGTTTGTATGCAATCTTTGTATAGAGTTGTCTCCCTTGTTTGGCCGCACTGATGCATCTCGTAACTAAATGCCATAAAAGTTTGCGCTAGTGTGCGCATATGTGAGTATAATGTGTGTATAATGATGAAACCATGTTTCATATTGTGACATAATAGTTGACTGAACAATTAGCCATTCAGTCAATTTATAACCATACTTTTGAATCCAAACGTTATATGCTTGGACGTGTACCCGTGAGAATGAATATGTTATATTGTTATTTCACATAAAATTTACCGACAATCTACTGACTTAAAGCACTATATCTTATACTTTATTCACCTTTGTTCAAATAAAATATTTTAACAAATGCTAACTATGAAATTATTTCACATAAAGTCCTACACAAACACACATGTTCTTTGATTTGTAAACGTAGCTGCTTTTTAGACTGTATAATAGTGACTACAATTTATTTATATGAGATTCCAACAGCACAGTTTTATCATCACGTGCATAAGAAGTTGTGTATTTAGTATCATATGCCCCTCACTGTTCGCTTTCAAAGTCCTCTGGGCAAGTGGACACGACATCATGAGTCCGAGCACTTTCAAAGCCAGATTCGCTCATCGTTTGATCAATATCTGGTAAAGTACAACTAATCGTGTATTTTCCGGGTTCTTGCGCTTGTGCAACTAAATCAACTTCTGGATTCTGGAAAGACACTTTTTGTGCGCTATTTCTAGCACTTGAAAAACTCTTACTTTTGGACATTCCCCCGTGTTTATCACTAGTGTTATTTTTACATTCTGAATGTTCTTTACTGCCTTGTGACGTCATGACAACGTTCCCATCATTCCCTATTGGATTTCCAACATGGTTGACACCCGTAACTAAAGCAAGCTGTAGCTCCATTCGACACATACTACACCGGCATTTTTCTAGCTCAGCCAATGTAGAACCGTGTTGCATACCGGGGGTGCGTAGATAAAACTGACGCTCATGAAGTTTTAACTGTTTATTTAGTCTTATAAAATCATTGTTTCCATCAAGGATGGTGTCTAAGTTTGGGGAGGCTGTGCGCGATGGCGGACGAGAGGGAGCAGCTGGGGTCAATGATAATCCTTTCATGCGAGACCCTTTCGGGGACTTAGATCGATATCCAGACGTGGGCCGCGATGGTGGACCTTGTACAACTTCACCGTTTTCATCATAATAATTCAATATATGTTCTACCCTACGATTATAATCAACTCGTTCGTTTGCAATACGTCTAGGGTCCGTCTCGCTTCTTTTACTGACCGAACTTCGTCCACGCTCATATTTGGGATGTTTTAAATAATCCCGTCGAATTTCCGCGAGAAAGCAGCTATTTCTGTCCGCCCGAAGGGATTGTGTCTTTAACAGCTGTGTCAAGTCGTGCCGCGATTTACCAAAATACATCACCTTACCGTTATCAATATACACAGTAGCTCTGTTAGTATCTTGGACCACATACTTTTTAGGTTTGTTTTCCTTATCACGCTGTTTATGACCAGGGCTTGACGAACTAGAAACAGATTTCGCGTCGTCGAAGTGAAAAATATCCACTTTATTTGCTTCTCCAGCTGATTTAGATTTCAGATTAATCTTGATCGTCTTTTGATCTACACTGGATTGTTCGCTAAGCTTCACTGGTCTTTCAGCGTGTGATTCGGGATTTGTGACCGGAAATACGGGCGCTGTGTGAGCGCGTGGTGACACATTACCTTCCGATGAAGACTGCGCTTGTGCAAAGTTTGGCGTGGGGGGAGCTTCAGCCAGGCGTCTACGTGCTGAATTCACTCGACGTTGCATTTGAAATGTATTCACATAATCCGAATTTCTCTTCGGAAATGAAAAACTCTTGGAAGTTTTCTTTTTCAAGGCTTGTGACAACTCCTGTTGAGCAACATCTGGATCATTATTCGACAGCATGAAATTTTCTCGAAACGACGAATTTTGAGAACGAGCGCTGATTTGATTTGATTTACGTCCACTGGATAATGGTCGCGGTGGAGTGTATAAAGTTGTGTTTGATGACCTGTCAGTTCCGGTGCTAGAATTTCCTACGACCATCAAATCATCTTCCGGTTCGTCAAAGCAACGAGTTGTGAGCTGATATCTTGGCGGCATACGCTGCCACAATGTCCAAGTTTGTACCGCCATTTCTGGAAATATCAAAAACAATGATAAATAAAACAAAACTAAATATTTTCTGCTAAAAGAACGGGTGTCATTCCATAATGCATATACCCAGATATTCGAATCCATTACTTTTAACAACTCTAGACTAGCCGATGTTATGTCAAGATGTAGCCAATCCTGATATGATACTGGTGTGTGTTTCTTTTTCTTTCAAGACATCATGCCCATCGTAAAGGCATGAATATTGTTATGAACCAAAATACAGTGTCCTAATTTATCTGTTGTTAAGACGCAATCAAGGTGAAATGAAAACGTTGTAACTGAATACAGGATTAGCCAATATTGAATATATTAATGGCCACTTGATAAACAGTTTTTTACCAGTGGCTATTACTTAATGGCTGAGTATTTTTTTAAAAAATGGGAATGAATGACATAGACGAAAGAGTAATAACTCAAAACCAATCAATCTCATGGTTTTAAATATTATATGGACACGCATTCTGAGTGAAATATAAATCTTTGTTAGAGAATACCATGAATATAGTTTGTATCCTATCAAATGTTGATTTGCATTTCCATAGCAACGTAAAAACAGTTCATTTAAAACTTCACCACTAGTGGTATCGTTGTATATTTGGTTGAATGAACGTTAAACAAGTCATGGAGCATTTTCTGTCCTTAAAATAGATACTACAACATATTGAAATTATTGTCGTTGTCACAAAGATAAAATGTTGGTCACAAAGATTGAAATTACATGTACAAATATATCTTTGTTTGATTGCTGTACTGAGTTGATTGGATGTGTAAATATAATAAAAATTACCACAGATTTAAAATTCACAAAGTTAAACACATGGTCTTGCATGTGACAAATTAGGTCGAACCCCGAATGTTGCCAAATTACGAGATAAGAATGTAAGCATACTTAGTTGAATTAATCTAATCAGATTATTTGTGAATGGATGTTTGTATTGTGAGGTTTTGCGATCGTTTGTATGTTGTTTAGTTAACATAATAAGTTTCCAAAACTAACAGCTTCAGTTTTTAACTCAATATTTGAATTTCACCACACACTATATATGGTACATTTTACACAGACAGATGTAACAGATATATGAGATTAAATTGATTAATGTACATATAATATATGCATTCAATATAATCTATACAAAATATATATTGTTGTGTTATGCACTGAATGAAACTTCTAGCGCCGTCTAGTTTCCAGTTGAATAAATTGTAAATTTAAATAGTAGAATATTAAAACTTTGCACACATTTGTTTCAATATACATGTATGTCTATTATCTATGAGAAATGAAACTTTAAACACCGTGAATTAAAAATATATTGGACATATATGTCTAAATAAATACACGTATCTATGATTTGATTCCACAGTGCAACCTCTCCAGAGCGGCCCTCTCTTGAGCAACAACCTCCCTTCAACAACAGCATGATTTTTCCCACTGTACGATTTAACTATAATGATGGAAAAAAGTTTAGCAAGTTCAGAAAGTATTGACTCCTGGGGAAAGGGTAGGTACGAAATCATAAAACCAAATACATTTTCAGATATTTGATTCTTATCACCAATGATTGGCATTAATGTTATTCCATGATTTTGAGGCTTTTAGTCTCCGGCGTACGTGAAATGAACTAGGGGGTCAGGCGTAAAAGTTCGGACACAGCTCAATACCTAGTGTGCGCACCATTCGCAGCCAAGATTGCCAGACAACCACGTCGCATGCTGCAAATCAGTTTGGATCAGATGGGATCCTGACCCATTCAGCTTGCAGGGCACGTTCAAGATCACGGACGTTGCTGACGTCATGGCGCTCTCTCACCTGACGACGTAAGTGCCATCGGCAAATGACATGTTAAATCTAGATTCGTCCGAAAACAGACAGTCGCGCCATTGCCTGCGAGTCCAATCCTGATGAACCCTGGCCCATTGACGTCTTGTTTGGTGGTGTCGCAACGTCAGCGGAATGCCAACGTAGGGACGGTACGCTTTCAATCCAGCGGCACTAGCCTATTCCTAACCGTCCTGTCGCAAACTCTTGTGCCAGTAGCATTCCTCAGCAAACGATCTACCTTTCGACTAGAAAGAAATCTATTGCGTTTGGCCTTATCCCATATTTACATACATCAGACGAACAGTAAAACTTCCGAATATTCAGATCATGTCATTGTAACGACCACTTTTTATCTTTTTTTTTTAAATATTTCCTTTTTATTTCAACATGAAAATGAAACGGACCATCTCAATATTTAGACCGATTTTTCGGTCCTAAAGTTAGTCTTAATATCAGGGGTTTATTGTAGATACAATCATCACAAATAGCTTATAATTCTGATACCCTAAAATATAATTATACCAATGCACTTAATGTATTAAATAAAATCTGAAAATCATTAAAAATAAATTTAGTTTGTTTTAGTAAAACTAAACAAATATATACTAAATATATGTACTTACGTTATTAAATTAAATTATATCTCTTTAATTCACTTGTACAATAGTGATTTTGTGAATAAAGTGAATTAAAAAAAAATGTTGAACATTATCAAAGATCTTGGATTCAGGCTCCCCCGTTTCGACGGGTGGTCAAAGCGTTAAGTTATAGCTCGCGATTTTCATTACCGTAATCATAAACATTATTAATTAATAATTAATAACTAACGTTTTGTCTTGTAGACACGTCATTTTTCGTGTGAAATTAGGCTGACGAAGAATACAATAAATGGTGTTGAATTCTCCTGAATCATGACACGTGATGTTGTTCAGGATAAATAAAAAAATTGTTAATTATTTAAAACAATTATGATAATACCATTGAATTGTCAATTAACTTAATAACTAGTTATCGAATTTAATGAATCGATTGTCAAAATGTTGAACAGTGATATGATTCCAATTACATTTTGCATTTATTTATTAATAAACGTAAGATAATATATGTATTCATAATAAGCTTGTTCACTCAATTTTAGGAGAACCACTGACAGGTTGTTTGTATCCATGATTATAAGTACATGGATTTTACATGCATTTTATGCATATTCTTTATTAGAATAGTTTGTGACTATTACTCACAATAGTAAGCAGGGAAAAGTAAAATTTAAATCTGCCATCTGTTTATCGTCTGCTTCTTTCACAAGTTTTTAAACCGATGCAGAAGACTTCAAGCAACAGGTGGCGCTACAGAGATTCATCATTTCAATGTCAAATAACGTCATGATTTTCTACTCAAAACATTTTATTCAACGTTTTTTTTTTAGATAATTAACTCAACCTAATGATAAATATTTCACTATTTGAATCAACATATCAATTCTCATACAATGTATCAATAATTGAAACATGGAGTTGTATCATTAAGAATTGTCCTCACTGTCACGTGTTTCCATCATCGATTCAAGCTTGCAAACTCCTCAGATGTCATCAGAATAAAAACAATAAATTGTGATTTAAAATCCTGAATGTTAGGAATTTCAAGTTGACATAGAGGTCTTATTTTTACAGTTAAACCTGTGATCAAAGGCCACCCCTGGGAAAGGCAAAATGTGGCATTTATTGACAGATAAATCCGGAGATCAGTTTGTTATAAATGATCAGAGACGTTTTTTCAGGGAATGGGCTTTATTCACAGGGTGGTCTTTATTCCGAGTTGGCCGCAAACACAGGTTTGACTGGATATATATAGAAAGACATATAGTATTATGATTTATGAAGTATGTACAGTAGAACACGGTTATGGTGAGTTCCTGGGGACCCGAATAATTACTTCATTATATCTATATTTCACTACATCCATTACAATGAAATAAAGGACATGTTTTGGGGGAATATGAATGCATCATTGCATCCGATTCTTCAGCATATCCGAGTTCCCTGTCACCTTGTATTATTTTAATTCTACTGGTACGCAACTGTTGTAAATAAAACGGTTAAAATCTCTTAATGACCAAATGAATTAGAATAACTTTACTTTGATGAATCAATGGTATAGATGCTATTGGTTGATGGAATGTACCATCGCACTTTTTATGTTTTTGTCTACGTTCGTACCGAAATGAATAAATAAATAAAATCAGAACAGTGGCAAATTAGAAAAAAAGCTAAGCGCATATTAATTAGGGATTCTGTGTGGTCAACAGTTTATTTTAGTACATTAATTATCTTTTAGTATGTTAGTACATATTAGTTGTTTGTAACAGTCAGTCGCCAAACCGTATAAACTTCGCTCAAAACAGGCCAGACTTGGTTTTGTAGGCGGCTTGGTTTTGGTCAGTCCTCCCTAATATGAAGGCTTAATTTTGTCGACATCCTTTTTAAGTTTAAAATCAATACACAATTGAACCAGTAGGGTCAGTCTCTGGGATTTTTGGAGAGGGTTCAATAATTCATGATTGTGGCTACGAGATTTCGTACGGTATTTATTACATTTAAAGTTTTTTAAACACATTCAAAGATCACCTGATTTAATCTTTTATAGGATTAAACAGAGGAAATAAATCCGATTTAATGATATAAATAATTTTAGAAACCTTAAAATACAATGTACGTACTATTCTATGTAATTAGCGGTGTAAAAAAAATATATGTTTGTATTTATATATTACAATCTGTGTTATACAAATTACTACAAAGTTGTTAATATGTTATCAAAGATTGATTTGGCCATCGGAACCGATCATATACATGATACATACATTTGTATTTTATTCTTAGATACAGTAAAACCTCTCCTAACGAACACCTAAGTAATTAAGACGACCGCAGTATATCGACCATTTCCTATGTTTCCCCATTTGATGATGAGATACCCACATTATACCGGACCCTGAATGTCGAGGTCTTACAGTACTGATAACTAGACTCATAAGAACGATTTCTTTGGTTCCAAAGGAATTCTTAACAAGATTTTATCTATATGTCGTCTATGTATACTTGAATACAATATTTGTATGTGTCAGTTTGCTACTTCGTATTAAATGAAATTCTTGAAGGGTACATTTAATGTTTAAAAAACATCTTTGAAATTCATTGGAAATGAAAGTAGTCTTCATATTTGTGTTAGACTAACTCTACTTTTTTAACAAATTAAATTCAAATCAGTAAACAAACTATCGTTTTAGAAAGAAGATATTCGATGTGGTAACTTAGTTTGCATTTATATAAATGTGTTCATTTATTAATGTATATAAGTTATAGGGGGCCTTCGTGGTCGAGTGGTTATCGTCTCTGAGTTCGAATCCCAACCAGGACCAGTAAAATTTGCTCGTGAGGAAGATGTCCAGCTGGCTTACGGAAGGCCAGTGGCTCTACCTAGATGTACGCCTATAGGGTCTTCCTCTTCCGTTATAGCTTGGAAAGTCGCCAAATGACCCCGGCTGTCGATGCGACGTTAAACTCAGGAGAGAAAAATGTACATATGTTTTGGAGGATGGAGTTGTAAGGCACATTTCAAATAACAGTAAAGAATAATCTTTTTTTTTTACCTGTGAAAGTGTTATATTGTCCATATCGTATAAACGGTAACATTGGGGTGACAATCTGAGGACGAACCATTACCCTGTCAGTTCCCTTATTTAACCCCATAGTGATAACAATGGCTAAATCCGGGAAAGAAGAAAGTAATGAACTAACAGAGGTACACTGCCAAGGATTTGAATGTATCACACAATATTAAATCGCACATTTTTTACTATCCACGCGTCATTTAGTTGTACTTCGCGAAGAACCACAAAACAATTCCCAAAGACCTTTTTCCCGTCAGAACATCTTTATGCACTACCCATTATAACAAACTATTAAACGAGTGTAGGTTTTGCATATTCCATTTTACGCTGAAGCTGGTAAAGTTCTGTAGCAAAATTACTAAATGTCTTAAATTAGCAACTGAATGAACATACACGTCAGCTTACATTTCCTTTGCACAATAAGTCGCTATTTATTCAATGTAACATTTACAAGAATGGCTTACAATTATTGTCTTGTGTTTCATAGAATTATCGCGTATTTGATAATTTCTAATTGGATAAATTGACAGAATTGCTGCTATTAATACTCTAAGCAGAGTTTTAACACGCTTCAAATACTTTACTCTATATTTAGAAATCATTTAATGATATTATTCACTCCACTATTTGTGATGGGAAGTTTTCGCTCAGTCAATAACGTATATCACCAATAAAATGTTCACTTCCGCTCCTTACAAAAAAAATCGTTACGCTGTTAAAATAAAATTAAATTAAACAAATGTCACATGCACTAATACCAAAGGTGTGTCAGCCAATTAAAACCCACGGTTCCATTTATATTCAGTCAGGGGCGTAGTTTGGTTCCCGGTTGGAAAAATGGGGTGCATACCTTGTGAACTCAACAAAAAGTATTATCAATCAACTAGCTTATTTCTAATACATTTTAAAGAGAATAGTTCAACATACAAGTTCAGAACTTAACGTGTTTTGGCATTCAATGGATAAGTCCATGAAGAATATATGTTTCCCTAGCCAAATTATCATTTTTATGCTACCAGAAAAGTCCCAATGACCGGTAATAAGGTGTGTTGATACTAAAAGGGAATTGCTATTTCCTCCAGAAAAATATTCATAGTTTATTTAATTAGTTTTACATTCACTGTCGTGACTGTAAATAGATATTCGCCCCAATAAAATACGTTTCAACAGAATCATCACACAAGGAGATCAAATGCATATTCTATTCAAATAAGGGCAATGATAGCCTGTTTTAAAGCCAACACAGTTAATCATTTTACCAGCTCTTTGCCGAATAAAAATGTGCCAAGTTACGAGCACCTTTCAGTGAAGGATTGACTACGTCATTTCATTTATTATTGAAACACATGAGGCAAAGTTTTATATTCTAATTGTGAACATAACATTGATTATCAGCCCTGAAAGTGAGACATTTATTTCCGATGCTAAGTCGATCTTACTAGGCCAGTGTTAAGTTGTAAATCCTAAAACCTGCTACACGGAACAATTACAAGGACAATAAACTCGTTGATGATTGGTTGTTTAATGTCATGGGTTAATTTTAAATTTAAAGAGTCTTTTTTCAGGTACAGTAAAACCTGTGTTTGCTGTCACCTCAGAATAAAGACCAGCCTGTAAATAAATGTCATTCTTTGAAAAACCGTCACTGACTATTTAGAACAAACTGCCCTCCGAATAAAGGTCACCTGTCATTAAAGGCCACATTTGTCGCTCCTTTGTTTAAGGTTTGATTGTAGAAAGATTACAATAGACAATAGTCAGTTTTATTTACAATGCATTTTAGAATTAATGGAATCGTTTAATTTGCTGTACTATAACAATAAAAATGAATTCGATATTTAGACACGCAGTAAAACCTTGATATTAAGATAATTGGGACAGAATAAAACGGTTTTAATGTTGGGGTGGTCTCCTTATCACGTTAAAATATAGGAAAATATTGAGAACAAAGTATGTTATAATGAAGTGGGCTTATTCATGAGTTGGTTTATGGTGAAGTTTTACTGTTTACCTAAATAGTTAAGTGAAGAAATTCATTTGTGTCCGAATTATTTACTTCCATACCAAATGTTAATCATCATGACTAGCTGGTGGCTCATCAGTCGGTCAAACAGGCTAATCTCTCAATTGGATTCGTACCCGCGACCTTCTGCGGCACTGACCAGATATGCCTCATAGTTCATCAGTCAGTCGCACCGGATAATCTCTTAACTGGATTCGTACTTACGACTGTCTGCGACATGGAGCAGTTATACACAGTGGATGGGAGCAGTTATCCACGGTGGATGGTTTGAATGTTCAGTAAAACAGATAAAAATCATGAAGATATTCAGTGCCATGAATCCATGCACAGGTACGCTGCTGTGTTTTATAAATGGCGATCAAAGTTCCCACAGACTTTACCTTATAAAAATGGATTAATAAAGTTACAACCTAAACCAATAGATTAGATGGCAAAGATTTGTTTAAACTCCGAATAATCCAACAACAAGTGCTTTCAGATTATCACAAATCTTACGTTTATAATGAAAATGGTTACGTAAGGGTTCCCCTTTATAGTCAGATCTTCGCGAGGTTAAAGTCGGGTTATGTACTGAAGTCTATTTTTGTCAATTAAAATCCAGCTTTGTTTCGCACTTGACTTTCAATAAATTAATTTTCTAACAATTGTATGCTTGACTCTTGCCACATGAACAGATCGAAGTAAATTGGCTTACTTGTTTGTCAAGAACCTTCTGTATTGTTTCTGTCTTCTTAATAAAGTTTTCTGTCCCTAACAATAATGTCCACACGTGTCGAACATATTCCTCCCCCCCCAAAAAAAACACTTTAAGAACGTCAGTGGTGGTCTTAGAGAACGGGACCTATTTGAGGGGTTTCGAAAAGTTCGAAGGCCATTGTCTGAATAAATGCGTTAAAAAACTTGCAACAACCACGTTTTTAAGCTGTGTACTTAATAACTTGTGTATGCTAAAATGGACATATATATGATTGAATGAAGAATCCGACCAATCAATTACTTAATCCCTGAGGCTAGAAAAAGTGTAGCCATGGTTACGATCATTGGATAAGAAATAGGGTGGACAGATTGTACTACTTTTCTTTCTATTTGTTTTATTCTGAACAACTTTTTTATTCTTCAGGGGTTCGATTCATCCCTAAATAGTTTCGTACATTGGGCTGTGTTGTTAGAAACTTTATGACCGGCGCCAAGAAAGGAATAAATAGGAAATAGTTCATTTTCTATGACCGAGCTTCGAAGTAATTTGTCGAAAGAGTTAGGCGACGGTCAATGCATCTGAGAGCCCTTAGATAGCGAACAGATATATTTTTATTGGAACATGACTCCTGATAAGAAATATATTAAGTTTATCAATCAAATTGAAAACAGTAAATAAGTTTGGATGTGTCTATATCTGAATGGTAAGCAAACATTTCTTTTATAACATAACATACGTTCAGCTTAACATTCTCGTATACTAGGTAACTTAAAAATGTGCGATTGTGTTGTTTACTACAAGACCTCCAAAAAGCATCGGTACAGTTCATATTTGTGTTTATTTTTTGTATTAAAATCGCAAAAATTGTCCAGATTTTCAATCAGTCTGGTATCACTTCAATATATCTGTATATCACAATTGGAATTTCTTGAAGTCACTTTCACCGAAATGATGTTCGGCATCATTAAACACCAGAAAGCCTTCTACGACTTTGAATTTGAACATGCCGAGAACTATGTCTTCCAACAGATGTACAGGACGCCAATTTCATTTAGAACACCAAGGATGTTCATTCAGTTAAATGGTTTATCAATTAAAAGAAAAGGCTGTTGAAAGAAGATTAGCTACTAAATTTGAGGCAAATCTTGCATAGAACACGCCAAACATTTCTGTCAATAACTCTTATGACAGAAATTGCGGTAACCACCCTCATGTGAAGACATAAAAATATGCTGCCCACATTTTCGAAATACGAAACGGTTAATCCCGCCACAAGTGTCAAAATTGAGATTTCTATGACATACTCTTTAAACATACAGGCTTATTTTATTTTTTATCTTATTTTTAATGACCCTCACTATCGGCGCGACGTTAAACTCCAGTGAAAAAAAAATCTTAATTGAATCCAAAATGGTTCGAGGGGTGTTTAAAAAGTTTGTGGCGTTTTTACTGTATTGCGTTTCTTACTTTATTTTACATGTATTTTCTTAAATTCTCACAACCTGAATGTGATAACTTTTTATGTTGTTATGAAGCTGGTCCCAAATTAATCTGATTTCATTCCAATATAGGCCTATACTCGTATTGTGACTGCGTGTTTGAAATATCTTACATAATGTAGCAAATAAAAGACAAGTTAAGATTTATTTACACAATACTCCTAACAAACACTTAATCTGTGATTTTTTTTCTTATAAAAACATTATATTATTAAATGTATTTGTGTCCAAATTCGGCCAATACACAAAAGTACATCTCTTCTATTATATTGGACACCATTTCGCGGACACTATTTACATGGATGGCAGTATTAAAGCTTCGTGTATTGATTTTAAAAGTCTAACAATGAAGTGGTCTATATATTTAGTATGGTTAAACACTCGTAGTTAGAGTGATTATATATCTAACAAACTCTACATCAAACAATGCGGTGTCTTCTTTAGCAGTACGCCATGAACAAAACAAACAGGTTTATAACGAAAGTGTATTTATTTTAATCTTGAATGAAATATTTCAGATCTAAACGAATGTAAGCTTATATTGCTAGCTGGTAACTTGAATACAACACGTATCTAGTTCGACTCTTCACGCGGTGTAATTTACATGAATGAGTATTTCGCACGTTGAACCGTTACAAGTACTCGAGACTCGTTTATCAATCATTTCTATATATGTCAATATCTGATGCCATAAATGAGCAATAACTTTCATTACGTGTATATTTGGAAGTAATACAAATATGACTTCAAGATATTAACCGAAAACCTAAAGTTGGATCAAGCTATAGTCCTCCGTACAGTTTTACATCACAGGCCCGCGCTTGTAATACAGTACAGCCTCTTCAAAGATCTCTCTTTTTGGGAGAAGCAAAATTATGTTATTGTTGTGAGAAGTTGTCGCCTTAGAGAGGTTAAATTAATAGTTAAATCGTACAGTGGGAAAAATTCATGCTGTTGTTGAAAGGAGGTAGTTGCTTAAGAGAGGGCCGCTCTGGAGAGGTTGCACTGTACTTATATTGATTACCACAAAAAATAAACATCTAAAGCATTCACTCGTAAAAATACGAGTACGCTCGTATATTAGCGTATGTATGTACGATATGAAAGATTGTACGTATTTTTTAGAACATTTTACAACCAGCGGAGGGCATGGGAAATAAATCACGTGACTTGTATAAACATTTAACTGAAATAACGCTTTACATAATAACTTCATATGTTTTAGCCATTCATATTGGTTTTCAACTGATTAATTCTAAATAATTTCAATGCACGCAGTTCATGTTTTCTAAGATGAGGATTAATCGTAAATCATTTGAATATTTTTGATGCAAACTAATGAGCTAAACAAGTGCATGTATTACGTTGACTTCAAAATGTAGAAAATAAAATGACAAAAATTAGAAGCCGATAGAACCACGAAATAAATTAAACAAATAAATAAAACAATAAATAATTTCTTAGATAACTTACTTGTCAAATTTATCCTCAGTTTAATACACAACTCTCACGAGAAATCATTTCTCTTGAAAATCAGAATTATTCTAGTACTCCTAAATGTGCCATTTTACATCGAATTAACTCTCCTAGCACTTGAATGTTTCCGAGGGGTGCGATATTTTTCAATACCTCCCTAATCATTATGACCAATACAAATGCGTTATCTGTCGTAAGTTGCTATTTATTTTCCAAATCTAGTTATATCCATACAAATCCGGCGAATGTATTCAAACACTGAAATAATTGACTGAAACTTTATCACATCCAGTTCGGAGCTAAACAGTCTCATATAGCCATTTGTCAATGTGGGTCTAACATTATGTAAATATTACTATCTCAACTCCTTTCACTTTAGTTTGCTTTTGTTTCAACACATGTTCTGTGTAGACAAATCGTTATTTTAAATCCTGCTCACGAAATGTACATTGGAGGTGTTCTGGGCGAGAGATAAAATAAAAGTTTAAGTGGTGTTAAGCATGAATATGTAACAACAATAAAGCTTTAATGGGGATGAATTTATGTAGTTTTCCCTATTTATACGTTCCGTATCGGATTGATGGTCTCCGATTTGTTGATTTAACGCATTTATAGATAGTCGATATATTGCAGAACAAAATATCCGCAATTTTGCGTAAAAATCGGTAACTTAACAACTTATACAGTGTCTGGATTGGTATGCATGACTCGCAATTCCTAAATGATAAATTCCGGCCCTGAGAGAGTCGTATATGTGGATGGGTATTTATTTATAATCCTGATCAGATTTTTACAAAATTGTTAATGTCCTTATTACTGGTCTAAATAATGTACTTACAGCACTGTATTGATAAAAAACATTAAGTACGAATTCTGGGTTCAAGATATTACAACGGCATATACTGCCGATGTCCATTGATTAATTGGTATAGTGGAACGGCTTAGATTCAGACCCCTCACATCCGGAAATGGCCTCATTCCGGACAAATTTATAAATTTCCTATAAATTTGTCGGTACCGTTTTTTATTTAATATCATTCATATTTCATACTTATACGTTTGTCTATAAATACAAACCTTTCAAATCTAGAATGAATCCGTTCTAGACCGGACTTTTCCCTTTTCGCTTTGACAGGCAGACTTTCCGTGAAAAGCGTGCACTCCCTGATTTTAATGATTTTGGAGAATTTGTCTACACATGTACAAGACATTTTTTCACCTTTACTTTCAACACAAACCTCGTTGTACTATGGTTAAATATGGCGATATACATGTAGGAAGGCATCTGTTTTGGCAAAGACTTGGTACAGATACATTCATCATTTCATCTTTACAGTAACCGGTCCGTGGAGTTTGAGGCCGTACGTGTTGTTACTATAAAGATAGGAACTATAAAAGTATCACCTGAGGTCAATGTATACATATATGTGTATATTAGTCCCAGGTATCATCCGCCAGTCCTTTGGGAAATTTACATTGAGCGTTAACCAGTGTGCCCATATCCGGTGACTTTTTGGGAATATGGCAAGCAGTTTATCAACAAACCGCTCGATTCGAAATCTTCAACTTCAAGTAAGTTCTTTATTTCTTTATCAAATATATCTTCGAGATCTGTCTAGAACTGCAGTATCTAATAACTAAAATACAATACTTGTAAGTTAGCTTACAAAAGGTCTATTGTTCTACCCAAGTGTAAGTCTGAGGTATTGCTCCACTATTAAAGCTGGAAAGTTGCCAAATGACACAGGCTATGGGTACGATGTTGAACCCCAGTAAAAAAGCATAGAGTAACATTTTCATCTTTAATGAAACATATGACTTGAAAATATCTTGAACTGAGAACACCTACATTAACCACTGGGTTAAATCAAAGTTTTGGTTAAAATTTTGGTTAATGTTCGGTTAGCTGTTGTAGAAAATTTTGTTTAAATTTAACCAAATTTTGTTTTTGTTAAAGCTCAAATAAATCTAAGCTAAGTCTAAGATGCTGGTTAGATCTTAACATAAATGGTAATCAGTACCAAAATGGCAGCCCTTTTTTAATGATTTTTGAATGATTAGTAAACAACAATGGTTAAATTTAACCTTGGATTAAATTAACCATTTGGTTAAAGTTAACCAATGTTTATACAATTGGGCGCTGTGAGACAGATGCTAAGACGTAATTACAAGGTTGAAAGTTGAAAATTTTCACAAAACCGGAAATCTTAACCTCTGTGCCACATATACAATAAAACCCAGTAGGGTCTGAACCTAGGTAAAACCGGAGGTTCCGGAAAATCCCGGAAAACTTTTAACCATTAATTAAATTAACAAGTCTTTACAGAAATCTTATTCCATATGCAACAAAAAAAACAGACACGGTTTATATATCTATATAATCTATATTCTTTTTTAACGTATAAAGATTTGAGCAGAGCTAGTCAATGAAGTGTACCAGTAAAAAAATAAAATTCGTGCGACCACATGATTATGGAAATGATTTATCTACAATATCAATAACATATTAATACAGAATATGCGTCATAACATTTATGATTTCTGTGATATATTAAACACTTTATAGTAAAACATTTTCCATCAAACTTAACACAATCATACTGAATATATCATTAAAAATTTGTAATATAAACAGAAATATATTTAGCAATTCATTACAACAATTGTCATTTTTTTGTAACCGGTTTTGCATTCCAATCAACAACACACTAAAGGTTACTCCTTTGTTATTAATCTGGTTTGAGAAACCAGTCTAAAAATGCAGCCATGCAATTGGTCAATTTTATATCTTCAACAAAAATCAACCAATCAGAGATGAGAGATGGCTGACTGGTCTACACATCATAATTTATAGCCTCAAAACATAGATTCATAAAATTAACATAAGGGTAAAATGTAATAAGTTTATGGCGACAATAAGTATTTTTGGCTTAATAAAAATTGGTACAAACTCATGAAAAATATTCAAACTCAAACACTATTTTACTCTTTTGGCAGCAAGTTGTTGTCTTATCTACATAATATCACCATATCTTGAACAAACTGAACAATACAATTCATTTTATTATGAATGTGAACTATTGCAATATTTACGTCAGGATTCCAAATTTTATGTTTACATTTCATTTTATTAATTTAATCCAGATATTAAGTAGTAGCAATTTAATTGAAAAAAAGCTCAGCTGAAATATTTCATTAGTGGCCACTCTTAAAAAAACACAATACAGAAAAAAATATAAAAAAATTATTCAAGCCCACAGGCACTGACTCTTTAGCTTTAAAATTAAGTGTTTCAAATGCAGAAAGTTTTGTAAGACATAAATTTCATCATGAATTGATATAACAATACATGTAAATCTTTAGAACTGATCAAATTCACGAATAATTCATATGTAAACAAGTAAGTAGTGTTAATTCCATTATTTCTTTATGAAACTAGCACATCTACAGATTATAATGATCATTTATAAGATTTAAACAAAAATTACAATCAATCACCTTAAATATATTAATGATGATCAAAACTTTTACAAATTTAAAATTTGTTAACTACAGTGCAACTACATCAATATTATGACCACCTAATTATGAAAACCACTTATTTTCAGACTGGTTTCCAATATCTATCCACATTAAGACCACTTCTTAAAGTCCAAAAGATAGTCTTATTATTAAGGTTTCATTTTACATGGAAGATTCCTGTCTGTGTACTGTAGCAAAATACCTTAAACTGCAAATTAGTGCAATATAATTACACCAAATTACATCAAATAAAATATACGCACTCCTGAATTTCATAATACATGTGTGATAAATGCAGATGTAAAACAAAATAAAACAGCAAACATTATTCTAAGTTTTGGTAAAAGGCAGCCACTTTCAGTACTTAATTCTGGTGGAATGCCTACCAGTTTTGGTACTGTAAAACAATTATCATATTAACAAAGTTTTGGTGAAATAACAAGTACTCAATTTTGATAAAAGCTAAAAAACTATTAAAACCAAATTTTGGCAAAATGCAACAATAATAATATAAGTTTGGTAAAAGAAAAGCAAAAATCAAAACTAGGGCCATCCCTAAAAAATGTTGTTGTTTTCATAACTGACCTAAACTTTTCATAACAGGAAGGTAGGTAAGCACGCTCTTGCTAATGTTATATGTTTGTATTGAAAACAAAAATCAGAATTGAATAATGAAAAAAAAACTGTTGGCCTTAATTACTAAAGAACATTTTGAGTCAGGGAATTTTTTATTGAGTCAGTTGCACCACTGCAAACCAATAATTTTTTTAGGATGACCTAGTCTATTGCTAAAGCAAGCAAAACTAGGTTTTGGTGTAAGAAAGCAATTTATAATGATAAAAAAGAATAGATCAGCTGCAGTAAAACATTTTTTCGCTTTGTTTTAAGAAAACCAGTTTTGGGGAAAAGGCCATCAGTTTACTTAATTTTGATACAAAATCAACAGTAATAATTATTTCTGGCCAAAAATAAAGGATGAGTATTCATGTCAAAGCCTAAATATGAAAATATAAAAATGTCTACAAGTAATATATTACATGAAACAAAATGTTAGATATGGACAAAAGGCCATCTATTTGTTCATGAGTTAAATTTATCAACGTCATAAATGCATTTTTGACAGATCTTGTAATATATGGTCTATAAAAACTTACATTAGGTTAATATGTAATACAAATAGATAGCTTATAACCCAAATTTGTCCATCATTATTTAGGTAGATTTCGGGTAAAACATTTTTTATGTCAATATAAAGTTGATTTCCTTTAATTCAATAAATTCGAAACACTTTTAATTTTGTAAAAAAATAAAAGAAAAATACAACGTCCAACCCATCTTTTCATGTCATTTTAAAAATAATCATGAAAGTTATTTAAACAAGCAGATTGTATGTATTTATGAGATGTAGCTTAGTACCAATGAAAAAAGCAATTTGAAAAGGCCTTTTTCTCCTGTTTCAGCTCAAATGCTAGCAAATTTAAATACACTAAATAAAGATAACCATTAAGTATATACAGCCACACTTGCATTTGCAGCCACCACTGAATAAAGGCAATCCTATGAATAAAAGCCATTCTTTGAAAACTGTCGCTGATTTTTTAGAACAAACCGACCTCTGAATAAAGGCCATCTGTCAATAAAAACATATTTTATTTTTCCCAAGGGTGGCCTTTGTTCACAGATTTGACAGTACATGTATACTGCATTAAGGGTTTACATTCAACAGAAAGTGTTTAAAGTTAGTAAAAATCATTCATATATTGTATATCGGGGCTTTTTATGAATGTAGCAAATTCCACAATTTGAATCAAATCTAATTTTCACTGTCAAATTTTCAAAATTTATCATACATCTATTTTCATTATTCATTGAATTTTCATGATTTTACTTTCTATCATATATTTTACAAATTATTATAGTGAAAATTAATGCAGTAAAAAAACCTGATATACAGCACTATGTATACAAAACGCAGACAAAGTAAATTCCTAAAACCCATAAAAAAACAGAAAGCATAGATTGGACGCAAAAGTGTAGAAACAAAACGAAAAAATAAACAACAACGTAACAAATTATCAACAAAAACAATACATCAACAATGTTTGAAAGTCAGCACCAGAACAAACAATGTAGACCTAAACTTGTCTACATTAAAAGAACACAAAACAACAAATCAATTTGTTGTCTCTCACAAAACATGAATAATATCTATGTCAATGACCTTAAAATCTTGGTTTACCACAGCATCTAATCATATAAACATTGGTTAAATTTTGTTACCGTAGAAATTAGTTTTGGTTAGATTTAACATAAGTGTCAAATATTGGCAAAAAAAGTTGTCACGATCTTCAGTTCATCTGTTTACTTGTCTAAATTGTCAAGGTCATCTAGCACTGAGTACGACAAAGGTAGCCATCTCGTTTCAACTTCATGTCTTAATCTAACTCCTGATTTAACCAAGCAGTTAAAAAAACCCAATGTTTATAAAATTGGGTGGAGATGGATAGTACTTTAGAAAGTAATATACATATTATATTGCTTTTTTTAAAAAGATCCCCAAATACTGTGATTCCATACAAGCTTTGTACACATATGAAGAAAAGATTATCATGTTCACAGGGACAATCTTTGACAAATTATTATTCTAGTATTATCAATAGGAATTAAAAAATTGAGGCATCAACACTGCTTCTTCGTGAGGTAATGTTTAAAAATATTACACCGATGAAATCAATTTTGATAAATATGCCCTGAAAAAATTTCATCAGTAATTCAATTATATATGAATATTAACAATTCAATTATTAATAATTGTAATAACAAATATAATAATAATAATCGCTTTCTTTTACTGATGATTCTGGATTACAGGTTGTTAAGTTAACAAGAGTTTTTTTTCATCCATGACAATTAGTCTAAGAGTGTTTAAGATATCATATCTGTCAGTAACTCTCCAAATCAGAAAATTAATACAGTAAAATATGGTTATAATAGACTCCTATACAGTGAAAAAATATGTAAAGTGAAGAAATCATATTTCCCTGACCATGCTTTTCGTTATTTCATTTTTATGGATACAGTGAAATATGGAAATAATGAAGCACAGTTCAACCTGTGTATGCAGCCACCTGCAAATACAGGCCATCCTGTGAATAAACGCCATCCTTTGAAAAACCATCACTGATTATTTAGAACAAACTGACCTCCAAATAAAGGCCATCTGCCATTAAAGGACATATTTTGTCTTCCCAAGGGTGGCCTTAGTTCACAGATTTGACTGTAATTATTTAGGCCCAAAAGAATTCACTATAATAGTGTTACTGTACATTTACATGCAAATAGAATATTTCCAACAAATATTCAATACATGATTTACATATTAATTAATTCTATAATAAATACACAATAAAACATATTTACCCTTCTATTTACAAATTAAATAAAGCATACCAGTTATAAAATTATGAAGACATAAATAACATTCCAAAAAAACACGCATTAACATATTTACAATAATTTAGTTGAAACATGTAACAACTAGTACCGGTACTGATTTTATAACATTGTATAAGGCCCCTGAACTTTTCTCCCTCTCCCTGGAAGAGTTATTGTGACCTAAAACCACTAAATTTAGAGTAATTAAGTGGTTTTATTTTAAAACTCAGCCAATTATATTGTTACTATGATATGCATATTGATAAGCCACACCTACTATGTACAGGGTGAAGTATAACAACTGTTTAAATTGTTTCATGAAATTAGCCACCAGGCGAAAAAATATCCCTTATTGTATGGTCTTAAACACAACAGTAAGAAAAACCAAAAGTAATGTTTTTGATCTTGACTTTAATGTGCAAATATTGTTCCAAGTTCTAAGATTCTAAAGTTTCAAATTGTATGAAGCAGATTGTCAGTACCACTAGATGATGTTATAAGCTAATGTTGGTTAAATTAGTTTTATTGTATATGTGGTTGAAAAGAAATACTGGTAGGTAATTCACATAAAAGGTCCAGCCCCAAGCATAGTGGACAAGGTGATAGTATATTAGCAAATCCTTACAAGACAAAGCAATCTTGATTAACTTAGGCAAAGAGCAACTAAAACATATGTAAGAGTTGTGTCCCTTTAGTAAAACTTTCTAACCATTGGTCAGACTCAACTAAATATTGTAATTCTACCAAAATGGCACATGATCTCATATGAACCATTTACATATAACTGAGCCCCAAAAAGTCAAATTAAAGCTACTATTAAAGACATTTTAAACTTTCTACTTATGCAAAAAAAAATGCACGAGTACTATAGTCACTCATAACAGAACAAGCAAATAACCGACTTCTTTAATTGTAACGTGATTTTAAAAATCACAAAAAAATCCACTACGTTAATCATACTGTGATTTTGAATATCAACAAAACATTCCAGCAACACTCAATGAATGAGGTAATCCTTGTAGCTTTTGTGTTTCTTCAACTGCTTCTTTATCTCCTTAATCAAATCCACAGGTTGAACTACAATTGATATATCACGTCCAACAGCTAACAATCTGTGTTCAATCTGAAAATTGAATTTGAAAAAAAAAATCAATTCCATACATTGTACAAAATCTGTTGTTAAAGAAGTACATATTCAATCGTTCATGTTTATTGATATTTAGTTCATTCAAAAGCAATTTGGATGCAATAGGTTTATTCAGCATCATATAAAATGTATCTTCTATTCAAGATTAATGAACAACTGAGACAATGTTTTCTGTACAAATGAGTCTTAAAACCCCATTTGCTTGGTGTGAAATATTTCCACAAGACCTCTTCCAAGAAATTGATAATGAAAAATGTTAGTATCTTTTAAGTATCAGATATATGGTACATAATCTTACCTCATGATCTTTGAAAAATAAATTCAAAGCTCTCATATTGATTTCCGTCAAGCACCAATTACAGTGCGAAGTCCCATCTAATGTCACAGCTTTGGATGTAAGGCCATGTTTTGATGCTAAACCCAAAGGATCTACATATAATATCTGGTAAAAGAAATAAACATGAAATTGTTATACGCAGTTGAAAGTAACCAGTTTTACACACGGTCAAAATGATATCTACAGAAAAACAAACAAACTCTGAATATGATTGAATTACATTAAGAGAAACCAACAGATTTTTTTGTTTGATATTCAAATAATTTTTAAAAATATTTATTTCTACATCTGTCTAACATTACATAATATATTCATGGCTTTTTATAATCTTATCGAATAATTTTGCGAGCAATCTAAACAAACCTTGTTAGAGAAATATAAAACAAAATATGGTAAAATCTCACATAGCATCCATCTAAATATTATGACTACCTTGTTAAAACGACCACTTATATTAAGACTGGCTTTCAATAACTTCTCTATAACTTAACTTTATAATGAGACCACCACATTATTATGACTTATTTTTTAGGTCCCGAATGTGGTCCCAATATTAAGGGTTTTACTGTAATTCAAATCTAACAGTACTTAACAGAACCACAGGCAGTCAGAATATCATGTTCACTATTATTACCAGGGATCAGTATACTGTTTTGAAGCAATGCAGCCTGCCCAAGATAGTTCTGTCACTTATACAGAGTATAATTGTTTACAGTGCTATCACTTTTTTGTTAGGGATTTTAATTTCATGGATGGTGTTGTCTTGTTCATGAAATCAAATCCCCATGAATGTAAATAATGAGCTATCAGGTCAACCATTAGATAATTGGAGATATGTCTCATGTCACTAATTATTTAAGTTTTAACCCTTTGCCTCATAAGCATATTTTGGACTTTTCTAAATTCAAAGCTTATATACAAAACGTCAATTTATTTAAGAACATTGGGTTATTTCTCTCTGACAGAGTAGAAAACATTGTGGCAAGAGAAGCCATTAATCATTACAAGCAATGACTTCTTTTGCTATAATGTTTTCAAAAGTCATCTGCTTCAGATGCGGGAAAATGCGGTGTCATAAGGCACACAGACATTCTGATATTACCTCAGATGTTCCACCTTCTCTTTTAATCCCTAAACTTTCCCCTTCACCAGATCTCTGTATCGCAAATACTCGTGCATTCGGTAACCTCCTGATGCTTATTTCAATACTTTCAGCTGAAACAACAAAAAAGATATCAAAACTGTCAAAAAATAACCTGTCAAAATTATCTGATGAACATTGGATAGAAACAGTTCAACTTAGAAAGTGGATATAAGGTCTATCTTTTCTTGACATTTTCACATTTTTCAGGACTGTATAGATTACCTTTCACATTTTTCACCAATTTGTTTGCAAATGCGAGATCAGTAACTTGTACATCATTAATTGAAGTCAGCTCATCACCGATGTGGAATTTGTCATATAATTTAGGATATTTTTTCACATCCCAGCCAGCTATCCTGTAACAATAAAATACATAAAGGTATGTAACGAAATTGTTTCAACTGTTTTGGTTAACTGTGGATTTATACTTGAAATGTTATAAAGAAATTACAGAATACAGTCTGCATCTGTTATGACAGTATCAGCAGGATCTGCCAAATTGTTATATCTAAATTTTGTTTTAAATAGAATAAATATTGTGCAACTAATCAATGTCGATTTCTTTGTTATCTACAGAGGAGGCAAAATTCAATTACAAGTACAAAAATCATAATCAGGACATCTAAATTACGACATTTATATGAAGAGTCATTATTATAATGAGTTTCGACTGAAATATTTGCCAGAAAAAACCTACAAAAAATCAGATTTATATTAATATACTTGTATAAGGCATCAAGACAATAAGCCATGAGTTAATAATCTAAGTTTTTCTAAGACATAAATGGCACATATTGCATCAAATATAGAAGATAATATCATCATAACACTGTCAGATGTTGCGAAAATTCTGTACGGAATGCAAAAGATAAATTATCAAGTGAAATATATCATGTAGTAATTCAGTAAAATGTAACACATAGCTTATCTCAAACATGTCTCAGAATTTCTGCTTCAAATCACTGACTACATTACATCAGAAATGTTATCAAGTTAAATTCAAATTTTCATTACAATCTTCTTCAAAACATCGGAAGAAGAATTTTACCAGATTCTTCCAAAACATTCCACAAATGCCAAACCATTCTGAAAATGCATTTTTGATATCAATTTTACTAGTCCACCAGTCTCTATCTCAGATCGTAGAATATCAACTTGATTCTGTTTCAGATTCATGACATGTACAGCAGACGGCTGGCTCGTTGATTTCTGTCTCGATGCTAAGTAGACTGTCTTCGGTCTACCTCCACCCACTAAATGTTGGCAGAAAAAATATTACATGCTAGATGGTTTCTTGACATACATAATTATATACAAATCATATTCACTGTTTTTGGATTGGACTTCTACCACAGAACAGTAAAACTTTGATATTAAGACCATCTTTGCAGTTAGATGCTAGCTTTGGGACCTAAAAAGGCAGAAGTGATCTTATTATCCAGAAATATAGAAGAGAGATTGACAGGGGTCTAAAAGTTAGTGGTCATTGTCATGAGGTGGCCATTGTTATGAGGTGGTCATTGTTATGAGGTGGCCATTGTTAGGAGGTAGCCATTGTTATGAGGTGGCCATTGTTGTGAGGTGGTCATTGTTATGAGGTTGCCATTGTTATGAGGTGGTAATTATATTGAGGTGGTTGTTATACGATATTTTGCCATATTTTTGCTATTTTCACAAAACCAAAACTCCCAAACTACAAACCTCAAGTACTGTAAACCCTAACTTAGTGACCAATTCAATATTACAAGCATCTCATTATTATGACCACTAGTTTTAGACTGGCTTTCAATATATCCTTCATTGAAATTTTTTCTAAACATACATTTCATATTTTGGATGAATAACATATCCCCGAATACAGTCGACCCTCTCTAATCTGGAACCTTTCCAATCCAGAATCCTCTCTTAACCGAGCACGTCAGCGGGTCCAAATTTTTTAATCATGTATTTAATACTAAAAAACTAATTTAGAACCTTTCTATTACAAAAAACTCTCGTAATACAAACATTTTTGTCAGCTGGAATAAGTTCATATTAGCAAAGTACTAGGGTTTCGATTTTGCTTTTAGAAAATTTCAGTTTGATGCCAAAAAATCATGTCAGTTTGGTAACACTAACAGTAAACACAACCTTTTTTATGGCCTCATCTTACAAGTGTCAAGCACCGATTAAAATTAGTGCATCACATACATTATCAATCATGTGTCTGACATATATTTAGGAGCTAATGCCCAAATATAATACATGTAGTTATAAGGGGGCCACTGTGGTTGAGTGGTAATGGTCTATGACTGGAAATCACTAGCCCTTCACTGCTAAGAGTTCAAATCCCACCAGGACCAAATTTCATATGTGAGTAAGCTGTCCAGCTGCTGCTTATTGAGGGTTGATGATTCTATCTAGATGTATGCCCAGGGTCTTCCTCCACCAATAAGGCTGGAAAAGTTGCCATATGACCCAGATTGTTATAGGTGTCATGTTAAGCCCCAGTGAAAAAAGTAACAAAAATAATACGGGCTTACCACATGCATCTGAAGCAGTTCTGGTTATAGGGGCTGGTCTTGGCGGAGGTGGTAGGGCTGGCTTGCCTTGAAGATGGGCCCTAGGTGGCACAGCCGGTTCCTGGCTTCTTTTTTTCTCAGGTACTGATAGTCTCCTCCTTGGTGTGGGTGGGGTAACATGGCTACTGTATATCAAGATAAGGTATCATTCTTATTCTGATCATAACCAAAGTCCAAGATATCATTAAGACAAACATTCTGACAAGGTTTGAGGAAGATCCAATTATAACTGAAACCTCAGGAGTGTTAACCAGGTTTTCAAGGAATTTGACCGAGTGACCTAGTTTTTGAGACGCTCTTATGAGCTGAAAAGTCTTGCATTAGGCTAGACAGAAAGTCACTATCAAGAGTTACTTGACCAAAAATATTTGGGTTGATTGGTCAGAACCATTTTTTTCAAAACATTTTTGTGATCCATCCCCAATAATATCCATACTTTGATATGTGCACTGATTTACAGTCCTCCATACAGTTCATTTCCCTACACTAAAATAATGATGGTCAAACACGTTTAACTAAAGCTGCATTACCTGTCTTTTTTCTTTTGTATGAGGCAGTATTATGAATTAAAACTGCAAAAACTGAATTTTAATTCTTACGAGAAATGAAGCAATGTCATCAGGTATCAACAGTTTATTGAGCAGAAACTGTTTTTCCTACTTTTAGTAATAGTGACCTTGACCCAAGAACCCCCCAAAACAATTCCTAGCTAGGTTGCCATAACAACTACCTTTACGCCAAATTTGGCAGCAATATGTCAATCTGAACTAAAGTTTTAAGCAGAAGCTCATTGTTAACTTTCATAAAAACCTGGTATAAGTGCTCCAGATGATTTCAAACCAAACATCAAATATCTAATTTCATATACTGAAAAGAGAATTTCAAATTCAAATTTCCAACTTAAAATTATATAAGGTATTACTCCAAAAACAGAACTAATTTTGCAAACCCATTTTCCTGGATTCTGTACCAGTACAGACTTTATATTCTGTAAGTAACTGCAAACTTCCCCACATGATCAGCAATGGAAGGTGAATAGCCTTAGACAAAATGCCTTTGAACATAACAAATCATGGCCTGAAATTTCAACATTAAGGAGTACCTTTGTTTTCTCATTGGAAGCTCAGGACTAGAACCAGCAGACAACTTTTTATCTGATTTCTTCCTTCTAGGGGGCGCTATAGGTGCCTCAATAGAATTGTCAGTGTCCAAATCAATCAGGTTTTTAGAATGAGATTTTTCAGGGATCGGCACTGGAAGTCGGTTTTTATACGCATCTGCAGTTTTTGATACATCAATAGGTTCATAAGAGTCCTGTCCAAAACACTGAGGAGAATCGCCTACTGATTTAGAAAGCACATTTCCCTTTTGTGTAGCACCTGATGAAACTTTGACAACAGTCTTAAACTTCGAATCACCACCAGAGCTCCATGCTGACCGCTCCACAAAATGTCTTGGTGGTAGTTCAATAGGATTATCATTGTTTGTACTGGGATTGTTTCGTAATAATGATAGTTTTAGTATATCAGAATCCAGAACCGGTTCTTCACCAGGCAATGGAAAATCAGAATAATAGTTCTCTTTTGATAGTTCTAGATCACTACTAGCACAATTATTAGAATCCTTACAGGAATTAGGCGGTAACTCAACGACTAAACTTTCTGGTAAATCCTTCGATGACTTAGATTTTCTTGACAATAACCGGGTGAATATTCCTTTTTGTTTCGTATTATCCTTTGAGTTAGTCTCATGACTCATTTCAGCATTAGCGTGCTCACATGATTTTCCATTTTTATCCTTTGGTAAATCCACTTTAAGATCCTTCTTAAAACAGTCATCATTATCACTGGAAGAAGAATTTTTAGCAGTATGACACATCCAAGCAGCTTCATAAACTTCGTCTGTGTGTTTATCAGGTTTCTCTACAACTTTGTTTCCTTTCTCTTGGTTATAAGCCAGTGTTTGATAATCATCATCAAATGCAAAGTCTATTTTACCATTACCCATTCCTGGTTTTCCAATATTAATTTTGCATTCTGTATCACTACCATCAAGCTCATCATCAAGCAGAAGTACAGAATTACCATTTTCACACTTAGCAACATGATCCACAATGACTAAAGTGCCTTCATTTGATTTTTTTCTTCCAACTGGTGTATGATTTGAGCACTTTATTGGTGGTGTTGGATTGTGGAGTCTAGCTGGAAGTTCAGGCGTATTATCACCATGGTGTTTATCAGAACTTCCGGTATGCACAGAGTTCATTGACATCAAAGTCGATGCACTCATAGAGACACAATTGCGGGGCTTAGGTTTCGGCTGTAGTCCGTTTGATCGCATAGCCACTGGAGAGGGATCATACCCAAGGTCTAGAGAAGAAAATTCTGATTTTCTATTCCTGAGCCAGAAAGAGGCAGAAATAAAATCAGAATCTTCCGAAGTGTCAGATTCCTGAGTAAGAGTTTGAATATTTGGTAAACTTGTACATCTGTCTTCAGAGTCCTCCTCACAGGAATCAATCTTTTGTCCAGTGTCTTCATCAGCTTTATCCTCATCTTCATCGTCAGAGTCAGAATCAGTACTTTCACCAAATAAATGCTTCTCTCCTTCAGTGATTTCATTTGAATGACCTTCTAGATTAATATACATCTCTTCTCTACGAACAGTTGACAGATCAGCAAAAATATCTTCCTCTCTTGTACGTTTTGGTACACGTGGTGGTGGTCTGATCGGGAGAGTGCTGTCATCCAGAACTCCACCTTTTGCTCCATCAACATCACATGGGAGATCTTGATATTCGTGGTTCTGAAAATAACGAAGTCGGAAACAATCATTTTTTTTTAAACTAGAGCTCTGCAGAGCAGTGCCAACACTCGTCTGTTTTACATTACTCTATTTAATAAGCAATTCTGATCATAATTCTAAGTCAAAAAGGGGCACAACTTCAAAAATATAGTTTTCAGAATAATACCCTTGTCTTGCAACTGTGCCTTGTCACGTATTCCATGTGTCATGTTGATAACCTTAAGGATGTTTGAGTAATGGGCTACATTAAAGATTTTGCACAACAACGACAATAATGGCTATAGTGACAACAAAGACAATCATAATAGCGCGATTTTTTCTTCGAAACGGACAAGCTAAAAATGTAGAACCTATATAATAAGCAGTCATAGGACAGTAGATCTGAACATCACACAATGAACAAAGTGTAGACAGATATTTACAATGACTAATTCTGTAAATTACCTGAAAAATCAGGGAAAATACCACTAATTTACCGTAATCAATATCATTTAATGATTCTGAGTTTGAGCCTTGATTCTAAGTGTAATGATTTCAGTAGTTATAGTCTCTGTACGGCAATCACAAACCCTGAACAATCACAGACCCTGAACAATCACAAACCCTGAACAATCACAAACCCTGAACCACTGTGAGTTCAGATCCTACAAGGGACCAAACAAATTTCATAGGCAGCTGGAATAGATGACAAATGACTGTGGCTGTTGGTGCGATGTTAAACCCCAGTGAAAAAAATATTAAAAAGCGTTCTTTCGTTTAGGTTTGACTGTACATCTTGTATTTCTTGTAAATTGCATATATTACCTCTTCCTCTGAATCATTATGTTCATCATCAACAAGAAACATATCCAGTCCATCATCCAAGTCGGGGGGTTCTTCAGCGGGAGGACGAGGTGCCTTTTTCACCGGAAATGCTGTATACTGATGATCTTCTTTCTGATTTTTACACTAAATGAAAGAAACAATGATAAAATTTTATACTGAATAGCTTTGATGGGTGAGAATCACCCGATGAATTCTCTCCACAAATTGTTCCTTGCGACTTAAAGCTCTTGCATACAATGACAATAAATTTTAATCAATCTTCGAAATATTCTTAAATGCTTTGTCACTAAAATTAAGTGCTAAAGAGATGACTTAAAACATTGCATTTACAGTGAGACAGATTGTATGCTTAATTAGTACAGAGAGATATCTTGAGGCAATTATTTACATCGGGGAGACAACTTGGCAAAAAAAAGAAATGATTGGGAGTTCCTCTGGGTTCAAATACCAGTTGCAGCAGGTCATACCTTTCTTTGAAAATTGTCATTTTTCCTCCATATGTGGAGAAGTTGCCAGCTCCTAGTGAAAGGGTAAGTTAGTACTGGTTAATAACAGTCCAAGAAAACTAGCTAAGCAAACCAGTCACTGTATATGACTGGAAAATTGTTGAAAAATAAAGTTAAACCCAGTCATAAAGAGACTATTACATAATTGAGATCAAATAAGAATTCTTTGTTCCAAAGAAGGCCTTAAATATTGAAGTTTAATAGCCCTGATGTCAGCTTTATAAAGTGGCCGTAGTAAGTCAGAAGTCTTTAGTAAAAATGATACCCGCAATCCCAGATTTCTTAAATGTCTTTCAAGGCATCGACACCAATCAACCATATGAGCTCTGAAACATATGAAACAAAATTGTATTGTGATACCTGCATTGTGTATAATGAACGTAAAAACGTAAAAAGTAGATTTATTACCACAACAACAATACTATGATATTTTCCATTAAGAACGGGTACCAGTATATCATTTATTGCCCATTAAAAGGGGCAATCAAAGAGGCAAGAGATGGCCCTTATGTATCGTCAGCTATCATTCAGTTTTTCCTTGTTTTTTTTTTCTCTGGGCTTCAACATTGCACCAACAGCCAGTGTCATTTGGTGACTTGTCCAGCCATCATGGTGGAGGAAGACCATAGGAATATACCTAAGTAAGACAATTTGGTTAAAGCCATTATGTCTAACACCATTCTCACTGGTTGGAGTGAGCAAGCAGAGAAGTTAGCACTTATTAGCAGAGATCAAGGGCAGTGCTGGTACCGAATGCATAAAAACTGCCCACTAATACATATGAATAACTGAAATATTATTGGAAACAGAAATAAAACTCACAAAAATTTACAAAAAAAGTTAGTAAGATGTTTTTATTTTCGTTTTACCTGCTGGGCGCAGTAAGGTCTATGACACTATCAGCCAGGAAGATACAGAATGTGAAGTTTGTGTTTGTTCTACCCATCGTGTATGACAGATTCTGGAATGTCGACAGGTCATACGAGTGAATGGCCTGTCCTGTGAATATACTCTCCTCTTTGTCGAAGTACTCCAGGTACGGACGACGGTTTCTAACGCCGAATACATACCAGCGATTTGGCTCAAATTTCTGAAACATTAAGAAAACGCTTTCTTAATATACAAAAAAAAAATCATTTTTTACTACCATGTAAAACAACATAGAAATGTTTTTTTTCTTTCTGTAAGGGGGGGGGGCAGATACAATAAGTCTACGATGAAATATTAAAGTTGCTTGATCAGCAACATTTGCTGTTGTATGCGAATGTAAAACAAGCTTTATTTTCAATCTTCATCTTAACTATTTAATGGAATTCAGAAGTTTAAGTAGTCTGAAGTAAGGACTATATAAAAACTTAAGAGGAATGTTAGACTGAAAAACTTGTTTGAAAAATTTTAGGAATTTTACAGTTTTTGGAGGGTTCTGTATTCAGAAGTTACACTGCATTAAGAAACTTATTAATTTCTCTTGTGCATGATAGTAACTCAACTTTCTTAATGTGGATGATATATTCAGCAAAGATTCTCAAGTTGAAATGAAGTGTTTTTAAATTAAGGATCAAATTGCAAAATAATCTTCCCTATTTGCGATTCACTTTTTAAAACATATATTGGGTATCAAAGTCCCTACAGGATAAGGTTAAGTTGCTCAAAAACATTGTACATGTATATATATAGCAAAATCACACTCGGCAACCACTTCAACATTAAGACTACCTCAACGTAATGACCACAAAATATTTGTGATTAGTTTTCAATATTTTCTATGTAATACAAGCAGACAATGAAATCAACTAAATATTAAGACTGTTATGTTAGGTCCCAATATTTTTTTTGGACCAGGTTCAACACTGTTTTTCAACACTTTTTTCAGTTATATATGGTGGCTGGTTGACCTAATCAGTTTTCCTGGAATATATACTAACCAGTACTAACTTACCCTTATGCAAGGAGTTGGCAACTACTCAACATATTGAGGAAATTTTTGTAAATTTATGCAGAAGGGTATGACTTGCTGTGGATGGGATTTTAACCCGGATCACTAGGTTACAAGTCCAGCGCACTAACCACTGGACCAGCTGTTTGGTCCTAAAGGTGGTCTTAACAGCCATGTTTTACTGTATATCTTCATTCTCAATATCTGCCATAATTATACAATTTATATGAATAAAAATAATGTATTTTGAAATTCTTCAGTAGTTGTGATGGAAGCAATACATAAGTGAACAAGATACAATTTTAGGCAAATTTCACAAACTGTAAGTTTTACATTACTAGGCCAGAAAAAAGTAATCATATTTTCAGTTGCTTGATCAAAAAATAAAGGTAATTAGGTCACAAAACTGTTCTTCCCGACTATTTTTTCTAAACATACCTTTAGTATTTTGAAGGTACAATTTGTCCCCAACTATTTTCATACTTTGTATTTTGGCTATTAGAAACTTGTGTGGGCACCAAAAAAGGGTCAGCCGGGTTACCATAAACATTACTTTTTATTTTCTGGCCTTACCACTTACTTCACACAAGATTTGCAAATTAATGCTTGTGCGATTTGCATGTTATGGTGATCAACAAATTTACTATCTAATGTTAAATACAACAACCTCCAAAACAAAGTGAATAACATGCTGATAATCATGATAAAATCAACCTAATCAGGATTTACACTATCAAAATAGGGACAGCCTGATAATATTTTGGTTACTTTCAGATTCAAAGATACAACTGACAAATATGCCACAATAAACGCCCCAGATTCACCATATATAATATACAGTAATCACAAACCCCTAAGGGCTGTGAGTTTGAATCCCTCCAAGGTCAGAAAACATTCACATGTCCATCTAGCTTACAGAAGGTATAAACCTATGGTCTTCCCCCACAGTTTAAGCAGTGAAAGGACTGATAATGTAAATAACCAAACATTTACTATATGAAGTTAAATGGATGATAGATACTTATGTAATCCTGCGAATTATATACAATACATCCTGAAATCATTCAAGCAGTAGCTAGATGAGAAATTCTGTAACATAGAATGCCCTAGTGCACTTATAAGGAAGTTTTTGGACTACATCATGTTTGTACTTTATCCAGACTCAAGCACTACACTTGATGGAAGATAAAATATAAATTGAACTGAGATAAAAAAGACCCTTATACAGTGTGATACAGGGATGTAATTCTCTTATTTGATAATGACTTTAGAAATATTTGGTGAAATCTATTACACAGGGCTCTTATCTGACCTTTTATAGAGTCAAAACAAAGCACAAGCCCTTCCAAGAATTAACACAACCATTGAAATTCAATGCCATTACCAGATACCTCTATAATAGTGAAAGCAAAGCACTTAAAACATCAATGGCATTCCCTCAGTCCATCAATTTAATATCATCATGCTATAAATTTAGTTCCCTCATGCCATCAATTTAGTTACCTCATACCATTCGCATGCATGCACGCACGCACGCACACACACACACACACACACACATAGACTTCATCAAAATAGAAAACACTATCATCTCAAAATCTCAAGTGCCTGATGTCAATATGCGATCTCGTTTTTCCTTTGAACACAACATACATCAGCAGCACATGTAGTTATTAATAACTTGATAAATGACACTGTCAATACCTAAAGAGTAGACTTCTTGAAAAAAGATATTTACATGATTTTCAATAGCAATCAAAAGTTGAGGGTCAAATAAAAGTCCTGTATTTGACTTAAAAAAATGTCATATAAGAAAAATTGTGCCCAGACCTTTTATAGTCAAAACGATGAAGTATTGACCCTGAAGAAAACAAAATAAATATGGACAACTCTGTAGGGACGTAATTGGTAGCTAATCAGAGCAGAGGACTGTATTGTAACATCCAGAAAACTGTCCAACAAATAAAAATTGGACAGAAACAAACACCAATAATTATACTGACAGTAGAAATTCATCAACATTTTTGCAAATCTGCCCCATCTCCTCCAGATTTACACGTTTCACCAAAATGCCCCCTACGATCACCCAGAAAAATTAGGACCTGGAAAAATCACCTCCCTGTATATGATATATTTACTAAAACAAACTTCCAACTTACCTGCTTAATATTGTTAGCAAACTGTTTTGACGCTGAAGGAACAAGTTCAGAAGACAGAACACTTTTCTTCAAATATCCTTGTTTTAAAATGTTCTCTGATGATACAGGTCTAGGTGCTGCAGCAGCCATCTTTGTTCATCAGCTGTTGTCATTCACTGAAAAATTCTTCATGGCTCATCCTGTAAAATTGAAATAAAAACTAAGGTGATTTTATTGAATGGCTTTCATTTCTTGGTTGTGTTGGACTCAAAGCATTTCATGGAAAAGATTTCAATATTTCTATCTATGATAGTTTGATCTATGTCACTATGATTTTGGTGCGAACTTACTCTCAGCAAATTTCTTCTTCTTCTTGGGTTTATTACTGCACCAACAGCCGGGGTCATATGGGGGTTTTCCATTCTTTAATGTCGGGGAAGCATCCAGGCTTATTCCTAAGACAAAACACCAAACCCCTGAATGCTATCTGGACAGCTTCATCATGCAAGAAATCATTCTGATTCCTGGTGTAGAATTCAAACTCACACTCACAGCAGTGAAGGGCTTGTGAGTACTAGTCTGAGACTTTAATTACTCAGTGACTGAGGCCTCAAAGTCATTTTTCCTCAGTAGTCAAAATATACATAAATCTATAAGTGTGTAACAATTTTTTAATGTCCACTCTTATTTAATATCAGAAATTCTAATAACATTAAGTTATCTCTGCAGTAAAACAAAATGGTAGTTGTTTTAGAAAAAAAAAAACATTTCAATATAACAACAGTGATGGTAAGCTGTGACAGTTTTACCACAGGGTCTGAACTCACAGATTTTTAGATCTATCACGGAAATCATTTCCACCTTTTCCCGCAATAGTCACATAAAAATGAGCTAAATATTGACCTTTGTTCATCCGAGGCCATTAAGTTAGAATGTGTTTAATGTCATAGTTCACAAGAACATGGCTGCATGTAATACATGTGTTATAATAAATGAGCTTCAGATAATAAATTCTGCACATTCAATGTCCATTCTTTCAAATTTTCCATCACATAACTTCGAATGTAGGAAAATTCAAAAGCGATATTCTCTGATGATTCAAGGAAATGATTTGGAACTAAACAATAATAGCACCTTATCTTCCTGTTATATACAGTGATATTGTGATAAATAATAGGTATGATTAATACATGATACTTAACAATACCATTATATGTTATGTTAAAAATCAAGGCTGAATTTTGTAACAAAAAATATAGTTCAATTACGCTATCATTAAAAAAATGTTTCTAAGCAAATATGTGATCAGCTCATTAAAAAATCCCCCCAACCCAAAACATTTTTAGAGATTTCGACTTCTGTTTTGGTTCTTTAATCCTGTTTTTATTTTTAGTACCAGCAAATTACATTTATGCAAAAAAATGCCTACCTGCCCATCCACTGTTAAAACTTTGGGGCACAGCAACCCAACTTTTTTATGGATGGTTCTATCATTAATTTTTTTTTACAAAAAATTTTTTGCATGACTTAAGGTTTTATCTAACTTAATGCCAACTAATGAATGAATCAAGTAAGCATTGTTGAAAGGAGACATTCAAAGAGAAAGCACCTGTATTTATATCTGACTTGTACAAAGAAACTTTGATGTTAAATTTTAAAATGAAAAAAAAATCAAAGAGGCTGCAATTTCTGAGCTCAAATCTCAATTCCATTTTCAATGCATTTTGGTTAAAAAGATGCATGTATATATAGAGCAGTTCAAGGTTTAAATACATATACATATACAAGTTAATTATACTGTCAGAAAAATACAAAGGTAATACCAAATATCCCCAAATAAAACCTCCAGAAGGGGCATGCTAGAAAGATATGTACTAGAAATTGGGAAATTTGGGTACATGGCAGAAAACATTTATCCTTAAAGGTTTATATTTTTCATTTTTTGTATTAGTTAAGTTCTGTTTTGACAGACTTTTGAATAAAATTGGAAGGATAATCAAAGAATTTATACTGAGTCACATTTATCTAAAAATTAAATAATAATATGTTCATAAGGGAATATATGGTGCAACTGTATTCATCTTAAACTTTATCTTTGAGTATTAAACTATATAGCAGGTTATAAGTGGTAACAAGCATAATACAAATATGACAATTAATGTAGTAAATACATCTAAACTACAATGAGGTATGTGATGTCAGGTTGATGACAATAATGATAACAATTTCACAATACCTTATACACTACAATGCTTACTGACAAATGCTTATAACATATAACAAGTCACACTGGTTGCGATAAAAGGTTATTGTTAGCTACAGTAGAATATGGTTATAGTGAATTCCCAGGGACACTGTGTTCATGACAATGAACTAAAGAAAGGCATGTGTAGAGAAAATAAATACTTGTATCCCAATACTTCACTGTATCCCAACACCTCCATGTATCCCAATACTTCAATGTATCCCAGCACTTCAATGTATCCCAATACTTCAATGTATCCCAATACTTCAATGTATCCCAACACTTCAATGTATCCCAATACTTCAGTGTATCCCAACACCTCAATGTATCCCAACACCTCAATGTATCCCAACACTTCAATGTAGCCCAACACCTCAATGTATCCCAATACTTCAATGTATCCCAATACTTCATTGTATCTGTGTGCCAATCAGCATTCAAATTGAAATACAAAGAAAAAAAAAGTTACCATAGCAATTTACACAGTATTAACTTACTTAAGCCAGTGTTTAGATTTCCACATATTATAGTAACATGGATACATGCAAAAACAAGCATGTGTACTTATTTCCCTAAATAATAATTTAATATATTCCGATTTCGTTTTCTTCAACTAGGAAATTTATGATTATGTACCTTGAATCTCACTCTCTCAAGTGATATCAATAGGGAAGACTGCGGTAATTACATTTGTAAATGAAACTATTTACAGGTAGATGTAAGCGGATTTGTCTAATATCAATAGTGAGATAAATTTCACAATTTAAATGTTAATTGTTTAGATAAATACTTCCGGGTTGCACACCAGTAATGCAGTCAAGTAATGCAAAGAAAATGTGGGTGCTCAAGAGGTAGAGTGTTATGCCTTTGGGTACATGAGTTCAATCCTGGGTGCGGCACATGGTCGGGTGACGATATAAGGTATATAACATGACCTGTTCTCCACTGCAGCTCCTTCATGTGGAGATGTTAGCAGTTATTTGTCGATGATATAAGGTATATAACATGACCTGTTCTCCACAGCTGCTCCTTCATGTGGAGATGTTAGCAGTTATTTGTCGAGAAAAAGGTTAGTATTGGTCAAAAATCCAAAATAAAAGGTTATAGAACTGTTGACCTGTATATAACTGCAATATTGTTAAGAACAGGCATAAAAACCTAAAAATGATATTTCCTGGCTGTTACATGATTTCAAAATCCCAAATGAATCACAAAATTATGAGCCAGACAAAATTCATTCAGATGTATAGACAGACATCTGATCTACCATTGTGATGACTATGTTAGGCTCAAACAAGCTTGACAAAAAAGGCACAACAAATAAATCATTGCATCTCACAATAGTTTTGAGTACAGCTTGTGATCATGTGATGTTAGCCTTCCAGAGATCTCATTTTGTAACCATCCTAATATTATGACCACCTCATTATTACAACAACTTACTGGTATTTTCAGACCTATAGTTATCAATATTTATAACAAATTTAAGCTCAATTAGACCACTTAAATACTTCAACAACTAAATTCATTTCGTATCAGTGCTGGCCTTAATAACAATGTTTTATTGTAAATGATTCAATATATTTTATAACAAATTTAAGCTCAATAATTACACCACTTAAATACTTTTACAACTAAATTCATTTGGTAACAGTGATGGCCTTTATAACAATGTTTTATTGTAAATGATTAAGATAATGAGACAAGCGAAATTTGAATACTTTTCCTCAAGGTATAAAATTAAGAACAATGTATACATACACATTCTTTTAGCATTTTTTTTTGTTCTAGTTATTTAAGGAGACTGTTAAGTATCTTCCATCAGTTTAACATTTTATACATGTATAAGACTTCTTGTCCACTTAAGTATAAATTGACCTGTGAACAAAGTTCAATAGTCAGTATTTTATATTTTTAAATCTTAATCAAGTATATACATGAATGGAAACAAGGAAAAAATTTCATTACTGGCACATTTAATTTGTCATCATTAATTACATCGATCAGAAATATAAACATAATTATTATATAATGTCCCATTTAGTATTCATGTACATACATGTGGGTAAATATCTAAAAACAATTGTTGCTTTGCAGTTACATGATTGAATCATTCACAAATTCCCAGATCTCAAATTATTTTTAGTAATTTGACAAAATAATTTTTTTCATTCATTCTTCAGGCTTTTCGTTTTCAGTACAAGCACATAATGTTCATAGAAAAATAAGTGCCTTTCTATACACACTGTTAAAAGTTTGGGTCAAGTAACTGCAAACAAACAGTTTTTCAAGGATGGCCTAACTAATGTATAACTTTCATCTGATAATAAGAAGAATTAAGGGCCACCATGGTTGAGTGGTTATGATCTCTGACTAGTAATCACCAGCCCCTCGCCACTGTGAGTTTGAATCCCATCCAGTACAATAACTTTCACAAGTGAGGAAGCTGTGCAACCAGCTTATGGAAGGTCAGTGGTTCAACCAAGGCTTCTGCCTGGGGTCTTCCTCCACTGTTAAAGTTGGGACAGTTGCAAAATGACCCTGGCTGTTGGTACAACTTTAAACCACAGTGAAAAAAAGAAAGAATTAAGCAACTCATTTAATGTACAGTAAAACCTAAAAATTACAACCCCCTTTGAGACTAATTCAGTTTCAATATTGAGGTGGCTATATATACATAAAAATTGAATTCAAAACACAACTTTTTACAGTCCAATTTTCAACAGTTCAACAACAATACATACACAGTACATGTGACAATCGACTTCACTAAATACACCATGTCATGAAATGTTGCTTTTAAACAATGGTGACCATAATCAATGTATCATATATGTATAATTAGTTGACAGTTGGGTGTCAACTACAATGAGCAGGAAAATGACAGATTTATGCTATATGAGTAAACAAGTATAAATGAGTACACAGCAGCCTGAGTTTACACATGATATAAATTTACATGTAGATACATGTAAATACACTAACCACTGTATAACCAGGAAAATATCTTAAGTGAGAAGGATGCGTTATTTTAGTAATGTTAATTGCATACAGGGCTCTCGATCTCCCAAATTTGGGGCCAAAATTCTTTTTTTTCCCCTATTTTTGGTAAAATTCCCCCATCGGAGAAAAAAAAAATTTTAGCAGGTTATGTTATATTAATTAGGCTTTTGAAATTCTCCCTTGAACTGAAAATGATGTGAAATTCCCCCTCCCAGGGCCCTAGCCCCAGTCCCCAAAAAGAGAGAGAGCCCTGGCATAATTTATAGCTAGTAACCACACCATTTAAATCAACAAAGACAATTCCAGTACAATTTTAAGTCATTTTAGGCGGGAATAATTTTTCCTCATGTAAATGAATAGTAAATGTCACTCAAATATAACCACAACATGCTGATAGAGTAGAGGATAGAAATGGTTGGAAATGATAAATTTGAAAAAAAAAAACATGTATTCAAAACATTACAATAAATCAGAATGGGTGGATAGCATGCATTAGTTGAATAAATCGTAAAACCTTTTATTTTGAATCACATACTATTTGATTTTTTTTCATAACGAATTTTTTTTCAGGCAAAATCCTTATTAATCAATATGTGTCAGAATAAGATTGTGAGTCTCTGAAGATGTGCGGTTATAATCTCTGACTAGAAACCACTAGCCCTTAATTTCTATGAGTTCAAGTCTCAACTGGGACTAAATTTCACATGTGAGGAAGCTATCTATCTAGCTTATGGACGTTTGGTGTAAGCCTGTGATCATCCTCCATTGTTTAAACTGGAATGTTGCCAAATGACCCTGGCTGTTAGTGTGATGTTTTAAAAACTCCAGTATTGGTATTAGAAGTATCAAACTACAGCATCAACAAAGATCATTTAATTCTTAGAGGTTAAAGCTTCCAAAACATGCAGGTGCTTTTCTTTGAAGTTAAACTCACTTTGACAACACATAGACCAGCATAGCATTAAAAGAAAATATAGTTTAAAAACTCAGTGAAAATAATACAAAAATATGATTTTATTGTTTTATTAACTCTATTTTTACCAATTCAATTAACCATTGAATTCAGTAGACTAGTATTACTTTCCATGGCTTGTATCCAGCATCTTATAAATTAACTCCAAACAAAGTATGCTCAACACATTTTAAATCAATTCCACTTTTTTTGTCTTGATTTACATTACATTTTACAAAATCTTCCCATCTATATGTATCAAAATCTAAAAATTCAAATGTGTGAACGCAAACCAATCTTCTTGACAACAGAATCCTTGAATCAGCTAGACGATTGTAGGTCACTAAGTACATTGATTTTTTCGTATATTTTACAGTCGAGTAAAGGCCGTTTCCCTTAGCTCCAAAAGGTTATATTTTCCCTTAAAAATGCTGTATAAATAAACCATGTTTTTTTTTCAAATTTACCCCTTTTTCTGTTCAAGCTATATTTTCCCCTTCAGAAAGCCACTGGTAGTTTTGAAAATTAAAAAAAAAATCACTGAAGTATAAAAACTAACAACAGTATAATTAGTCGCACAAACAGTGATCACATGTATATGTAATAATAATAAGTATGAACATTATGAAGATGTACTGGTATAGTTCAGTTCACACTTAAATCTAATTCAAAATATAAACATCAGTACACTTCAAGTGCAATTCAACATAAATCATTACATCCGTTAGGTGCTGCAGAATTTACCATCTTTTATATCCACTTAAATCAAAAGTGAAACGATGTAATTAAGAAATAGTGGTTAAGGTCAAATCATGATAATTAATATTCTTCCTTAATATGAAAATTAAAAAAAAACTGATTAGCTTTCCTCGTATTTCAATTATATCTAAACATTCGAAATTTCAGCAGCCATAATGATAATATCCGGTATTGTTATAGATTAAATCATTGATATAATTATAATAACATGTAATTGATGCTGTGATTATAGTTGAGTGACAGGTTTTCGTGGTATAACAAGTTTTCGTGGTATTTTATGTATGCATAGTTTCCATTTGTGCATGCACAATTTTGTTAGCTTGTTGATTTTTGCCAACAATACACCACAAACAGGTTATTGTAAACTAATAATATTTTTTTGTGAAAATGTAGTTCAGACACTTTAAATTGTTCAATGATTTCTTATTCCAGGAAATGCTTTTCATTGTGTACTGAATATTCAGTAGATAGGCAGAGCTACTGACTGGTTTCTTGAAACAGGGGATTGTTTCAAACATATCAAGATAAGCATGTAATAAAATGTAAAATCATTTGAGCAATAGCTATTAAGCAATATCAGTAAATTAGAGGTAGTTTGAGGTGATCCATGAAAACAACAGTCCAAACTTTTTATGTCACACCACTGACCTAGTTAACTTGAAATGCTCAAATCAATGTATTAGTGGGAATTTGCTTAAAAACCAGATGAGATTTTTATAAAAATGAATTTCTATGATGATCGAAAAAACGAAAACTGCATAAAATATGGCAATGTTTCGATAATACCATGAAAACTTGTTATGCCTTTATACAACATGAATTGGTCAATCACCGACTCAACTTCAATCTAGATATTTGTTTTATTGTTGTTGGCATAAAGCCATAAGTTCATCAATATTTCAATCATGAAATTGCAGACAATTAAACTATCAAATATCAGCATGAATATATACAGTTGATCCGGAACTACTTTAATGAGTACGTTAATAAATAAACACAGCAAAAAATACAAGATTGCTTTGTTTTACTGGTTTTATTTACTGGTTTTAAACAGTCCGACTCAAGATGAAGTAAGAGAACCTTCAAATAAATTGAAATGCACTGAAATTCTTTTGCAGATAATAAAATAACATCTTCAATGTACTTAATGATCTGGGCCTACTTTGTAAACCGCACTTATATAATACTAGCAACTCAATAACGTTTCAAATACTGGAAAAATGACAGCAATCAATCACAAGTCACAATCATTTAACAAAACACTGAGAACCTTATGAAGATAATGACATAATGCAACGTTGTAACATAAAATAAAATAAAGATTACTTAGAAAAATGTAAAATACATATACACATTTATATTATCATGCTAAAGATCAGAAAATAAATTTGCAGCGAAACCGAACTTTTGACATCAGACATAAATATTACTTTTTCATGCAATATAAAGTTACTATTATGAATTAAAGCATAAAACGAAATGAAATATATTTTATTACGTACTTAGCACATAATATTTGATGAAAGAACGCATCTATTTCCAAAAATCTAGTACATTCTTCCTTCTTTAAGTCTACTTCCTTGTGAATTACAAATGGCTACAAGTTTTCGAAGGGAAGTAACTGTGACAAGATTAAAATACAGTTTTCTTAATACTTGAAATATACGCGTTTACAAGGTGCAAAGTGCCATCCTTAGAATTGACAAAATGTAGCCTTTACTGACAGATGGCCTTTATTCGGAGTTCAGTTTGTTCTAATGATGGTTTTGCAAAGAATGACTTTTATTCACATGGTGGCCTGTATAAGTAGGTAGCCGCATGCACATATATATAATCGTGTAAAATTAGGACAACAAATGTATATATATATATAATTTTACACGATTATATATATATAATGGTCTCCGATAGAACTAACAAATGTTTACTATGGTTTATTTTAGCCATGATTCTTAGATCTTGTATCTTACCGAACACAGACTTGTTTCTGCGATTTATAGCTTCTTCTTATGCTATAAAATGAAAAACTAAAATCCTATCAGCTTTAGAAGTAATGCAAGTAAAAAAGAATGTGGTTAAAACCGAGACAGATATTCATAATTATATCATATATAACGTTGTCGGTTTGATATATTTTGAAGTCCTATTATGTACATGTTTCAGGTTTTCTGGTCTGAGGCTTGCCAAGATGTGTTAACATTGAATCTATGGAAATTGTCCATATATAGCCATAGCAAAGCAAAAGTAATTTTCAACTCTATCTTATCAAGTACAAAATAAATTACATGTACAATTTATTATTTCCGTGCGCTTGCTGTGTTGTTATAAAATAATTTAATACATAAGTGCTTTCGAAAACGTCCTAGGAAATCTGAATATTTAAAATTTTCGAATTTTATGATGAAAGTATACTAAGTAATTGATTTCTAGTTAGTACGTAATTGATTTTTAGTTAGTATATAATTGATTTTTAGTTAGTACGTAATTGATTTTTAGTTAGTATATAATTGATTTTTAGTTAGTATGTAATTGATTTTTAGTTAGTATGCATTTAACCAAAACTAACATCATGCTTTTTGTTGTTTTAGCTTACTACGGTGTTGATAGATATCTATTACAATATATCAACATACAATACAGGTACTCGATAAATTGTGTATACTCTACATGCATCTGTTGTATTGTTTATGATAATATATATGTACTTTTATTTATTTTATCTACTTTAGACAAGGTTTTCTGTATTTTGTAGATGCCGCACCAGGGCAGATCCAGGAAGACAAATTTTCCGCTTCATCAACACATCTGGGATGAAACCAGTCATCACCAAGTCACACTGGATCATCAATTCTTCACTATCGTCACACTGGCGACAAAGACAATAAAGCTGTAAATCATCCAACATGCCATCATCCTGCTTCCGTCTCTTTGATATAAATTATCCAAGACAAATATAATAGCAGCTTATTTACAGCAGGACGGACATTAAACTGGGATGGACATAATTAAAGGTAATCGTCATATTAGAAACATAAGGGCTCATCTGCAAAAATCAAAATTTTGAGAAAAAGCTGTTTAAAGGTTTGAAGATGTACCAAAATTCAAATATTTAAGACACAACCAACAAACTTTGTACATTTAATAAGATGATAAATATCTTTTAAAATACAGTATGTTTGTATAAAATACTTGATGTACTAGCCATATATGGTCATATTTGCAGATGAGCCCCTATGGTTCTGCGTATTTTTTCAATTTTCTTACAAACATAAGGACTCATCTGTATCAAAGAACCCCACTCCTAATGAAGCACTGGTTTGTATTCACACCAGAGTGTTACTTTTTTGCAAGAAGTATCAAAGAAGTGTTCCCACATACATAATTTTATCTAATAATCTCAACTAATCACCGTCAGTGTCATCTTCATGACTGTCTAATACAGGTAACTGGTCTTGCACAGATTTATTCGTCTTTAGAGCAGAGTAGAATTCATGGTAACATGCTGGACTTGCACAGTGACATTAAATCCTTTTTTGTTTCAGAAATTGGCAATTTTCAAGAGTATTTCTGTTTCAGTACCACAGACGAACGACCTTCTTTTGATCAATGTAAATTTATAACTCAGAATTCTTGTTGAGAAAAGTTTCTTTCACAAAGATCTTGTCTGACTCATCTGTATTATACCCCCTGAAGCTAAGTTTTCGGGGGTATACTAGAATCACCCTGGTTGTTGGTTGGTTGGTCGGTCAGTTGGTCGCATCGTCAGTCCCCATATGACATAGAAGTTTGTGGTGAATATTTCTCTCACACTTTTTGTTGGAACTTTTTCAATATTTTCGTATACATTGTGGTTGGATGGAAGATTTACATGGCATTATTACTCATGCTCTTACTTTCACTTATTCTATGTTGTAGAATTATGTTCCTTGAAAGTTAGGTCACACAATGACACATTCCATATGCTGGAATTCGTTAACATTTTCATCAACATCTGGGATAATTCTTTTGACTTATTGAACATATCCATGAAGCCAGTATAGAGATCCTTTGTTTCTTTAAATGATCACACTCTGATTGATATAGAGAAGAAACACCACTGTCTCTGGTGTTAAATTGACAATTGTTGTTGCATTGAAAAATACTTCTGTACACTCCCATATAAAATAAGAAAAGTTTTTGCTTATTGTCATATTGTTAAGACTGTTTTCATGATGTTTTTCAATGATTTGTTTGCTTGAAAAATTCTGCGGCTAGGGTTATTGCCTTTTCCATGTTAGTTGTTTCTGTTTTCTGGTCTATAGTTAGTTGCTTTCCTTGGTTTCCCCTTTCAGTTTTAGGCAGATTAGCCCTTTTCGTAATGTTTTTTTTTTTCATAGGTCTGGTTCTTTTTCTCCACCATTTCCAATGTTTGTAAGACATGTGTATGACAGGTATGTTTCTATTCTCATTAATGCTTGTATCACTATCAGAACTTTGTACAGGGTTGTATGTTTTGTCTACATCACTGTCATCATTTTCTGAGGATGTAAGAAGTATTTTACACTTCAAAAGTTGCCTTCCTTTTTTTTTCTTGTACAGTTTTCATAGCATGATCTTTTTTCATTAAGCTCTGCCTGCATTTTTCACAACGGTACGTCATCATCTGAAGAGCTTTGTCATCACTTTCTGCTTTACTTTTAAAGTCTGTCAGTATGCTTGACAGTGGTATATTAAATCTAAAAGAGGACTTTGTCTCTTTTACTGTCTCCATTTCATTTACTTTCTCCAGAATATAGCATTTAGTTTGTAAGATGAATTAAAAGACATGTAGTTGGATTTATACATGAATAAGAACCACTCAAGTATATACATTGATTTCTTAATATCAATGCGGGTTAAAGATATCCAAACAGACATTTTGCCACACTGCTTCTTATAAATATGAATTTTAAATAAATATCAAAATATGAAATACTGGCTGCTTACATATTTCGGGAATGTACTTTTTTACATCATAGGGTTGTTACTGCTCATGAACAGAATCAGTCAAACTTGGTGCTTTTTGAAGGATCTGCTTCTATCAGAATTTACATGTGTTTTAGTGTAATTATAGAAGAAAGAAAAAACGAATTTAATTAAATAAATTTTGAACCAAGTAAATTTATTGCACAGTCCTTACCTATAAATAATATGTATTTCAAAATAAATTTATTCTTACTTGATTTAATATTCGACTGATATAACCAACACCCTGTTTAAATAAGAACATTACCCTTTTGTCTTTTAAGAATCTTACTTCCATACACTCCCATATAAAATTAGAAAAGTTTTTTATAGTTTTTTCTGGAAATTGTATTATGGTACATCGTATAATTTATTATCATTAACCCTTATCTCACAATAGGCATAAAAGCTTATCAGCTACACTGCCAGAGTGAAAGTTTACAAAGGTAAACAAGTAACTGAAATAGAACACATAATGTATTGGAAATGGTCATTAGTAGATTACCTGATTACATATAAAATGTATACATCTTGAGAAAGAGGAATAAACATACTTTATCATGATATAATATTTTACTACATTTACAGCATCCACACAAATGTAATAGCTATATGCTAGTTTCTAAACCCTTCCAAACGTTGCAGATGAGCCCTTATGTTTCTTAAAGATAAGTAGATGAGCCCTTATGTTTCTAAGTAATCGATGATAATGCAGATGAGCCCTTTTCATAATATTGATTTTTCACTTCATTTTCAAGACAAGAAGTGGAATATTTTTTATACAGAAAGATAACAATAAAACACCATTATTTTTCATTAAAAGTCATTTTCGCCCAAAACTGCAGATGAGCCCTTATGTTTCTAATGTGACGTAATGTGTCACTCAGTGACATGGAAAGCTATCACTTTTTGTCGTCATGAATCACCATTATCTGTATATTTATACTAAACAGCATCAAAACAATGAAATCTGTCTGAAATAATATAAATCAATATCAAATGATGTTAATATATTCAGTTCGCAATTCATTGTACTAAATAATCAGTTTCCGCGATAATGTAAGTACTTCGCATTGTTTTTTTTCTAGCTGATGTTTCTCCAGTTAAAATAACAACATATCACTGCAATTTGAGAATGTTTAACAGTTCTATTTCTTTCAATTAACTGAAATTCCAGATGTACATGTGATCCACGTTAAAAATAAATGTCTACATTATATTTCTTGAATTAATATGGCGCCATTGGCTTACTACGAAAAAAAACGTAAAAAAATATTTTAAGTTTTTTTCAAAGATTAAATATCATACTTTCACATTATGCAACAAAAAATCTAACCGAACGTGCACAATAGCGTTTTATTGCGATAAACACTGGGGTGTAAACACTTTACCCCTTTATCAACTTCTCTTTATCAACGAGAATCATCTAGGGGACGGCGCTGAAGGGGATTCCGCAACCATGGTGCAAATTAGTATCAATCGATAGATTGCTTATTATCGCTAGCATAACTTTGACCTAAGAGGTTAAATTGATAAGGTTTATGAAATTTATCTATTCCAGTGTCATTTATGCTTTAAGTACATTTTAAGCAATATATAGAACTACAGCATATTTTAATTATCAGTATATTAATTAAAACTGTTAGATTAAGAACACGAATATCATTGCGTGATATTTCATTGACATAATCAATAAACCTATTTTATGTATCCCCGCTGGAAGCGAGGAGCCCAGCAGTGCACAAATAAGGAAATAGCTGCAAAAATGGTGCGAAATAACAAGGTCCACAAGTCAGCGCCTCTGGTCGAAACTTTGGCAATGACGTGAATCCCTGTTCTGACCAAAGCCTCGCCCAGAGGCGCTGACATGTGAAATAAAGTTAGAAGGTGAATTATGCGAATATAGAAGGTGAATTTCTGTCCGTTAGCCACCTTACCTAGGTGTTGTCACCCCTTGGCCACGTTGAGGCCGACAAATATGCAAGGGGAGGGGCTGGGGGTTGGGGGCTTGAGCAGCAGTGCATGGGTTGGGTTGGGTTAGGGGCAATGCATGAACGTAGGATGCTGGGGCATGGAGAGACACGGGGCAGAACCATGGGTAAGGAACCCACGGGCTGAGTGGCAGGCGGGAAGCCGGGGCTAAGAAATCCACAGGCTGGCTGGCAGTTAGGGAACCGGAGATGCCGGGGCTAAGAAACCTGGAGAGAGACACAGGGCAGCGAGTGGGGAAGCATAAGGCAGGGAGTCGTGGCTAAGGAGCCAACAGACTGGCTGACAGGCAGGGAGCCAGGGCTAAGAAACACACAGGCTGGATGGCATGCAGGAAGTCGGGGCCAAGGAACCAACAGGCTATGTAGAGTCCCACATTTCGGATTCCACGCTCCGGTCAAGGAAGTTCATCTTTGTATTAAGCTTCTCGGACTTGGCCTTCAATCTCCAGATTAAATAGAACAATACACCAATAAAAATTACAAGGACAGCATTAACACTTACCACGGCCTTTATGATATGCTCGTTCACGGTGGCTGTGGCCGTCTTCTCCCGCAGTAACTTGGCCCTCTCCCTCAAGTTCTTAAGCTTGATCTCCTTGCTGTCATCTTGGGCCAGGAAGGCGTGCAGGTCCGCATCAAACTTACGCTTGATTTCTTCCGTCTGGTCTTTGGGGAAGCCGTCTTCGGGGAACGGAAACAGTGTGTACCCGCTGCGGAACAATTCCGTCAGTACATGCTGGTTAGACAGGTGAAACCGCGTCATGAACTGATCGTAATCGGACTCAGGGCCGTTCGGGCATCGGCTCGAGATGGGGGTCACGTAAACGAACTCGCCGGCCCGTACCTGGCAGTTGCACGGGACGTCCATTAGACAAAACTTGCAGCCTTCCTGCGTGACCTCCGTGGGGGCCGTGTGGCACCTCACCTTAATGGAATCAAAATTGCTTACCATGAACCGGAAGTTTGTCAGCTGCTTCATTGTCGGAATGTTATAGTCCTTTCTTATCACGATGTCACATCGCTTGTTCACCAGCTGGTTATTTTTTCGCAGCAGCGCGGAGACGCAAGTACTAGATTCCTGTATGATACTGACCTCGGTGGGAAACGGACAGTACCTTGTGTAGTGTCCGTCACAGCCATCAATGTCGCGTTGGTTGAGTTCCTGGACCAATTGTCTGTCCTTACTTACCATGACGTAGTCCGGCAGATTCTTTATAATAGTGGTGTGCTCCCCCATCGGCACCTGGAAGGTACTTACCTTGTAGAGGTCGTAATTCATGTTTGTTCCCATGGGTATTTTGACCGTTATCCATATGTCCTTGTCGCCGACAATTTGGGCTAAGACGCTGCCGTGGCTATAGTAATAGTTCGGGTCCCGGTGGAGGACGTTAACTGAGGGCACGTCGGCGTATTTCTCCGTCAGGTGGCCTATCACATGATTAAGCATCTGCTCGGTGACCATGTTCCTGGGCAAAATACCTACCGCCAGGCTGTTCACGGCTTGCATCAGGTCCTGTATGTACGCCATGGCCGCAAACGTGTGAGCCGCCAGTCGTACCATGCTATCCGTGTACTTACGTTCAGAAGCAGCTAGCAGGGATATGGCGCCACTGTGCTGCTGGATCAGCTCCTCCAGATGCTCCACGTTGTACGCCGTGGTATTGATGACCGCCAATATCTTGTCGATCCTACTGTTGTTGACCTTCATGTACGATTCCATGGTCTTCTCTTGGCTGATAAGTCCGGCCTTGAGATCCTCGCCGAATGGAACTAATCGGCTTACCTTGTTGGTCACTTTGACAACGTCGTCATACGTGGCCGTGCCAAACAGGCTTTTACGTTGAGAACCTATAAAGTCAAGGAGCACCGAATGCTTACCTTTTCTGTAGAGGGATCGTCTGGTCCACAGGTGAGGAAGGCTCCTCATTATGAGACTGTTCAGGCTCGTAATCTTATCCATGACGGTCCTCTTCAGCAGGTTCTCCGTGTTGTCGGTGCCGTCTCGCCGCAGGGTCCGTAGAACGTCCGCGCTCACCAAGTCCTCCATTCTTGGAATGGCTACCACGAAAGAATGGTACCAGGAACGGGCTGACGGAGACACTTCTCCGACATGCTCAAACACAACGCCGCTGTTAGACCGGTAAATGCTCCGGTCGGCTGCCTCGCCTGGTTCCTCCCTCATGGCGGCGGCACTGGCCAGTGCCAACATGACGAGCACGATGCTCCTGGGGCACTCCATTGTATATAGCAAGAGAATAAACTGAGTACAGCACGATACAAAACTAAAGGAAATTATGCAAATATTATTCACATAAAAAAATTAAAGCAAAATATAAATGATCTTATTAGAATATTGTAAGCAAGATAATAAGGCAAAAAAATGACACTTAACTGCTGGTAGCAGGTGACAGTCCAAGCTCGCAAGATAATTCTTGTGATAGCAGACTGGGTAGTCAAAATCGACTGACGAATCCGTAAAAAATCCAGGTATATATACACGACTGCTTAAGGAAGTAATTAACTGGCTCATTGTGCACTTGAGTAATTGTCCCGGAAGGTGAGAAAATCCGATCATCTGAGTAATGAGTCCTTGAGCACTTGAGCAATTGTCTCGGCAGGTGTGAAAAACAAAACGGTCAGTCCGATCCCTTTAGGCAGTGATAGAATGAAAATAATGCTTTTATTTCCCGAATTTAATTTTTGTATTTATATTTTGTATATACATACACACTTACATAAAGAATACAAAACAAACTTTTATAAGATACTTCAAATTTTGTTATTTAATCAAATACTGTTATTTGCTTGCTTGCCTACCTACCTACCCACCTACCTACCTACTTAGTACATGTTGTACGAAGTGTTCTTTTTGGTATGCAAAGCTGCTTTTATGGAAATGTATGCTTTGGGAGTCGGACGAATCATTATTATTTAATAGTATGACTTGGTTGAAACTGAGATATGCAGGTTTATATCATTAAATGATTTTTCTCAATGGATCTGTCTTGATGATTATGTATTTAACGTATAATTTAATCCTGAAAATCCACATACCGCGCTGCTGATTAAAATGCTATCTTAATTAAAATTAACCAATGACACTTAAACAGTCTTGAACAATAGTTTCATTAATGGAAAGCTATCCCTTGCAAGTATATAGATTCTGATGAGACCTTTCACTAGTTTTCTTGTAAAGTGGTGTTTTCAAGAATGAAGTTGATCTGTATGTATAGGTAGCTAAAAAAACAAATATAACAGACGCAGCCCAAGTCAAATGTAAGCTAGAGTTCAATATGATCGTCCCCTTGAAACACAACAAGACGTTTAAGCAGTCCAAAGTTCAGTTTACATGTTAGTTGGTAATAAATACCTGTACAAAATGTATGATCTATAAATGTAGTTCGCTACACACAAATACAGTAGTGTATGAATACCCGATACCTTATTTGTCATTTAGCCACCAGTTAATGAACTGAGTGGAACAATAGACAAACGTGTCTGCAATGGTACCAAAAGTTGAAAAGCCTTTTGTATAAAACGTACAATGAATTTGCAGTTAACAATATACAAAGCCAATTGAACAGTGTTCCGATTAAACTACTGTAAGACGCTAGGTCAGACAATTCTTATTGAACATAATATGCTCTACTATATATCGACGTTATAGCTGAACTGAAAATTAAAATTCGGTGCTATTTTGAGGAGTTCCAGGCGAAATTTTCCTCTGAAGATTATTGCTTGGATATGTAGGTAGCTCCTTGTCATTATAAATCTTTTGTTCCCTCATCAGCCAACCCAAACCATTTGTGTTCCGAGCAGGTGCGCTTTTCTTTTCATCATATTTGGGAGGTTTAGATGTAAACGCTTTTATACGACCCCCGGCAGTCCAAACAAACGTCGGAGTTTCCGTCATTGCTTCCTTGTTCTGCTTTGAAATGGCTTTGAAACGACCCCCAGCAGTAATTACAAATGGTGTGTTTGATTTGATTACGTTTTTCGGAAACTTTTTGAAACGACCACCAGTTGCCAAAGCGAAAGGAACAGCACCGATTGCTTCTGCTAGTTCGCCAACCGGATCCTGATGCATTACACGATTTGGTCTTAGACACTTGAAAGCTTTCATCAGAAAATGGCGTATTTCATGCCAGATTGTGGAGAGGTCAAATAAAACAATGACCCCAAATATGGCGAATATGATAATACCGGCGACGATTCCAATGCCTACAGATGACGGTCGGTGATCCATTACACTGACGTACTTGCGCAAAGTCACCGTCGTGTTCCTTTTATTGACTGTCAGTTCTTCCACGATCTTTTCCACCTTTTCTTCGATTGTTAGGTTGACTTCCTCGGGTGGAGGTTGCGCAAGAAATGTCCATAATTTGCTGCAGAGGCATGTGCAGTCATCAGGGCTTGATGTGGTGTTTGTTGCATTGTTAACAGTTTCTATACAGATTGTGTCTGTCACATTCATGTTTTCGTCCTTTGTATTGACTGCATAGAAATCTGAAATGTTCAGAAATTTTCGAGCGCTTAATAGTAAGAAAAACCGTTTGAGCACACAGCAAGAAACTAGATGGTTACCTGGGTTTAAAGATATGTGTCACCATTTTACTTTTTATACAGCTTTGCCTATGCAAGTCGGCTAAATCATCAAAGTAGATAAATACGATTATCATTATTTTAAAAATGCGAAGTCCGTGGAGTCAAAACACATTTACACAAACTGTTGTGCAAACACGCAAACTTGTAACGGAAATGTACGAACCTGATGGACTGGTACATGTGGTTGGTATGTAATCAGCTGACGGTAGGTAACAGAGAAAGAATATGTTAGATTCACTGTACGTTATGGGCATCACGTGACAGAGCTTCAGCTGGAATAAATTGTTCACTTGATAATTTTCATGATAAATGGCTACCAACCCATCCAATACGAGAAATTAATGAATTTAGAATAAAAAAACATATGTCAGCGCAAGAAAGGACTTTTTATACATATGAAAATCTAAAAGGTAAGTCACTCGCCATTTTTTCGATTGACGGAAGTGACGGTATCCAGCCTGGGTCCCGGCATCCCTTCTGAAATGCGCGCACTTTTCGGGAACCTCGCTCTTGCCGAAAAGTGCGCGCATTTCAGAAGGGATGCCGGGACCCAGGCTGGATACCGTCACTTCCGTCAATCGAAAAAATGGCGAGTGACTTACCTTTTAGATTTTCATATACGCAGAGTAGCGAAATGGCGTTTTGTTCTTGGCTGGTTTGCGTTGTTTGATGAGTTTAGATTTAAACACTATGATTACAGCAATAACGACGTCTTCATTGGTCTGGCTATAGGTTACAATAATTTCTCAGGCATACGCTCACACATGCGCTCCATCTTTTGTCATATCACTTAATTTCACTCATCACGTGGTACGTTGTGGAGGCAAAGACTAAAGAATTGATACGGGAGCTAAGATGTGCGAGGTGTTCGTTATGTGTAAGTCAATATGTTTTACATCTCAGTTTAAAAGCCAGTCATGCACGTTTCCCTTTAGGCTGTTATTTATCATCACTTCAGAGATTAAAAACTACATTGTATATTTTAAGGCATGCCTCCATATGCAGTTTCGTTACTATTAGCATAACATAACATAACATAACATAACATAACATAACATAACATAACATAACATAACATAACATAACATAACATAACATAACATAACATAACATAACATAGAGAACATTCGCCAATACAACTTACTTGATGGTAATATGTTGATTGACAAACTTTGCCATCACAGAGAATGTCGCAAGTTACAATGTCAGTGTTAATAATCATTTCATCACACGTTGGAACACAACCTATCAAGACATGAATGTACATCATAATTACTTAATACAGTAAAACATGGTTAAAGTGAATTCGGATATTATGGGGTAATTATTTTTTCTCGAGATAGTGAAATGAATATATAATGAATTAATTATTAGGTCCCTATGAATTCACAATCGCCATGTTCCACAGTATAAATTAGCACAATTAATGTTCCATTTGACAGTAAATGTTGAGCATCCAAATAAACGGAGTAGGCCTACATCGAGCTGCATGAGCATGTTTATATTAGAGAAATGTTATATAGACGTATTCAATGTGTAATTTTACTAGATATCACATCGTGGTAAAGCGGAACAAAAATGCGAAATGTAATCATAGGTTAATAGATCTGAATTATGAAAGAGATGATTCAAATGCAATATCATTTGAACAGTGAAGCATTTCCTATACGCATATACTCGAACCGAACAATTTGTTTGGGTAAGAGAGGCCCTCGGATTGCAGTATGTATTGCAACCTGCAAAGGACGGATTGCTGATCATTGTAATGCGGTTTTCGGATAATAGGAGTTCGGATAAGAAACGTTTCAGTATAATAAAAATTAAATGAATATTATCCACGTAGTATCATGAATCGTCATTCAGGTCAAATATTTGTAGAAGTTTTACCTGTAGTGTCAACCGTGCAGATGAAGGAATGGGTTTCATTACACATACGCCCCTTCAACCACATATCCATGAACGCTGAATTAAAGACTTCACGTCGTATCCACATGGTAACACAGACATAATCAGTAACCGGATAGTCGTCAACGGCTGGTTCCATGTACTGAGGTACGGTACAGTCATCCCAGTAGTAGTTATTTGGGTAACCAGTGTCCGGAGCGTGTAGACCAAACCAATAAATACCATCAGATGACCGGTGGTCTGGTGTGTGTGTTGCGTTCCTGTTAAATATAAAAGACGGACAAAACTGCATGTATACTAATATTTAATCTCGCCGTTTGTGTCGAAAGCATTTGTTTTTATGTTTTAATTCTTAGACAAACATTCTTATTTATTTTGCATGAACAAGATGGATTTATATAATTACTGTGCCTACGTGTAATGATGACCTAGGGATTATAGATGTTTGAAATGAAATGTTTTGAATTGAATTGATTTCTTTAAAAGAAAAAAAAACTAACAAATTTTGAAAGTTACATTGAAGTCAAATGCAACTTAAAATGATATTGATTTATTTTCAAAGATATTCACAGCTCACAATAACAAGTCGTCAGGATTCGTTGACAATTATTTGTTAAATATTGATGGAATAAATAAGTTGTTTAGGATGCCAAACAATGTAACATGTACAGTAAAACATAGTTTTGGTGAACTCGGATATAGTGGAGTGTCGGTCATATTGAAATATTTTTGTTATGATATCGTGAAATAAAGGTAGATTTTGTATAATGAATTAATTATTCCGGTTCACAGGATTTCACAATACTCGTTTTCTGTTGATAATAGTTCTTTTGCACTATTTACCATCTATGTATGCAAGGTATGGTATTTAAATGTGCTCTTTCATCGCATGTTCTTGACTATCCCTCTTAATTAATCCTTTGTGTTCTACTGAATTTCAAACTTACAACAGCTCTATCCACATACTCCATTCCGTCTCGTTTTGAATCATAAGAAGTTGGTCACCGCTCTTCCTACATGTTTCACGTGCATCATTCCACGTGTAATCACCAGCATGAATCACGTAATAATGTGCTGAGTCGGCCCATTCACATCTTACTGAAAAATCTAAACTAGGTAAATAAAGGAAGACAATTCCAGGACGATTTTAATACGGATTATCATTGAAATAAACAAGATTCACTTAGTAAAATTCTTAAAAAATGCAAGAATAAATGTTCGAAAATACCCGATGTTTCACATATTCAAGTTACGTAATGATGTTTCGCTATTCAAGACAATTACATATACAAAATCTTTGTTCAACTTTACAACCGAATCCAATCTTTGCCCGCCACGCCTATTTGTTTTAAATATATTGTCGTTAAATACTAAAAAAGATACGTGCGTATATACAAAGACGAAATCATTGGGTGCTTTCTATTAGAGAATCAACAATTCGTTGAAAGTGTATAACTTTCTGCTGGAAACCGCTTTTGTGTCACAAGAAAACCCAAAGATGTGGAATTTGACACCTACTGAAGAATTTAGGCTTTAAAGTAAAGTCATAAAAAAGAGTTTCACTAACCTCTATGCAGAATGATAAAAAACTGCAACAGCACGAAACGCATTTCTTTTGTCACAATGCATTTATTGCAACAGCCAACGTCTTTTATGCTTCCTCAAAGCACTTGAATTCCAATAACGCTATAATAACAGCCCAGGAACTGAAGCGATTGAAGCTTTATGGAGACAACCATTCTCTGTAACACTCCCTGATTAAATCACACAATGACAAAACATTCGATCCATCGACAATATCAACACCGCATGGTTACAATATTTTAATTTAATTGTATTAAATATGCAATCAGTTCCTACTTTGATATCTACTATTGATCTTGTCTATTCTCAACTTTGACGAACATAGTTCGATCTATTGACCAAATCAATTATAACAATGAACATGCTGTCTTATCTGAATTGTCCCTGGAATGATGTCTCATTAAGATAGATTTATCTCTTGTCAATTCACCCAAGACTGTCACCCTTGTCGTGATACATGGTCATAAAGACACATCTTTGATCAGTCATTCAAAGCAGAAAAGTTACATAAGACCCAAGAACCGATAATACTACAGTGTTTCGTTAATGGATGGTAACGTTAACCAATTAATTATGTAAAGCGCCTTCTAAAGTTTTACGGTCCCGTTAAAAAGGACTAGTAACGGAACCATATTTGCCCTGAGAATGATCATAACCAAAAGGTACATGCAATGTGTATCAAAGATATAGATGCCATATTTGCAATAATTACATATTTAAATCTTGACATTTAAAATGTGCTCAAAATACCGTAGCAATTAATTGTTCTATATTAACTGGTAATCATGTCTGTGTAAATTATAATTGCATCATTTTGTTACTAAACTTCTAAACAGAATATTTTTGGGGATATTACTAACAATGTTGTTTGTTTTTAGGCTATGGAAGAGATACTTGCATGCTATCTAATCTGACACCATTAAGGTACACATAAAATTCTAAAGGATGTGACGTTAATAAGAAGACGATTTTAATCAGACAGTGTTGTCTATTATCCCTTGATTTAATAAAGTTGAGTAATCTATTTTCATCATGATTGATGTTTTCAATTTGTCTTCAGCAAATTCAATGCTTGATCAATGTAATAAAAATATGCAGAGATTACACATGCAGTAATGAACTATTTTAATCACTTGGTTTTGTTGACATTGTATCTAAACCACTCCACCATAGACTGAAAGCCAAACCAATCTATTGTTATATGTAAAGAAAGAGGGAGATAGACTGGTTTCGCTTTCATCGGTTTGAGAGCCATGGACGCTGATTTATCAACACAGTTTGCCCAGCTTCAATCTTATGAAATGAACAATTAACTCTCTGGTTTAAAATCAATAACCGATGATGAAAGATTTGATCACAAGACAAATTATTTGAAGTCTTTGGAGACAATGAATTTTTCTAAGTTCATTTGTATATAAGTTTGTTTCCATGCCAAGCAAGGGCTTTAAACTCTTTCATTCAATACGTGGCGAGCAAAAAAAAAACTTGTTTGAAAGACTTTTATTTACAACTTTTTACAAAATGTTTGATGTAATGAATAATCAGTTTGTGAAATACAAAATGTATTTCCAAGCTGCTTGTAAAACCATGCAAACACATTAAATTACTCGCATCCTGTGTTTCAAGACGAGTTGATTTCCATTAGAGTCATTTAATCATATACATGTACATCACGTATAGCACATTATACTATTTCATGAATGTCAGTAATTTGGTACAACCTATATTGTTAACTCATCGTGTTCCAGATAATTTATGAAAATACAATTTGTGTTACACAATTTCTACCTTTTGAACAAATGCCATTCTAGATGTTTCCATAATGCCGTTCTTCCCCCAACTCTATTAATTTGATAGGCAAAAACCCATATTTTTTTTTTCAAAGTCATTCTAAAATTCACTGAATTTATTCAGATTTACACGAATTTAGTTTTGTGCGAGTTTAAGTCATATACACTGACGATTTTACAAGTAGCTTTGAAAAACAAAAACAAATCTGAAATCGGTGCGTACATTGAAGTGCGTTTTTCTTCAGAAAAGTTTTATTCTTGTTCAACTGAATTCTGTGGTATCAAAGGATATTGTTTACAGGTATACATGATTAATTGCATTCGATGATTGTGTATTAGATTATTATTAGAATATATACCATGTAACATACATGTATACAAATACATAAGGAGTTATTTGTATAAATACAAATTAAGATGAGGAATTTTCTAAGAATAACAGCAACAACCAGTCCATGTTTGTATTTGAACAAGCAACAAAATTCGCATGGTGATATTTTATTTCTTATTTTAACAACATCACATAAACATCTCCACATATAAAACTGGCATTGCAAATAAATAATTTGACCATAAGATATATAATATAATGCACTGGTAAATTATTTTTTCAGACAAATATTACAGAATAGAATATACATCCGTAGCTTGTCTTCTAAACCCTACTTTTACTAATATTTTAAATGTTGTAATATATTGTCGTACCTGTTCAACTTAGTTTTTTTGAAGCACTTGCCCAAATTTTAAGAGGGCTATTGAATATGAGCAATTTACAAAAAGCCAAAATACAAAAATTTGACAGTTCACTAACCCAAATAAAAAATTTACACGCCCTGGAATTTGGACTAGTGACAAAACTGTCATATTATTTAAAATGTCAAATTTTATTACAAATATTTATTACAAAGACTTACTGACCAATATTTTAACTACTAGTATCAGACTTAATGACAAATATTTGCTCAAATCCCATTTATTTGTTTTCACTTACTTACATTACAAATGTTACAAATTGAGAGATCCACTGTTTAAAATATCCTAACCAACATATCTCACGAACATATCAGATTTACCATGTAGTGAAAGTACAAAATTAACTTCAGATCTGGCCCCTAGTGTGGCCAACAACACAAGAGGGTCCTGAGAAACCATTTAATCCCGTGACAGATGTATTCAAATTATGCCTTAAAACAAATATATGTCGGACATTATGACAAATATTTGTGATTAAGACTGATTGACAACTATTCTAACAATCTAAGGATCTGTCTACTGTTGTGATTCACAACACAAGAACAGGGTACAGAGAATTACACGACAGTCTATATTCGATAAGAATATCAGTCAAGAGAGACAAAAACAGCAAACAAAGATGTCACAGTCACATAAGGAACACACAGAAGGTATATAAGCTACATGATCATACATTGTTTTTACCTACAAGGGCCATAAAATTTCGTTGTGGACAAATATTGTAAAGAAAAAGATTCCAAGATAAAACCACGTACACCCTCATCCCACCTTCCCCAAAGTGCTACCTCATCAGAAGCTACATTACAACTGTGTCTCGTACAGTGTATGTTTGTATCTTTCACACACGAGGCTATACAGTCCAAGAGAGTGGTGACATATTGTAAGATAATATAAAACTCTGTGTATAACTATATAAATTTTAAGTTTTATATGACACATAGGGGTCACACACATTTTTCAGCCCTCTAATTGAAAATTGCAATTCTTTCACTTGTCAGGCCTTCAAGAAATTGCAAGTCTAAATGTACATAATGATTAAAACTCAAAAAATAAAAATAAAAACATCAACAATACAAACAAGAGCTCCGCAGAGCAGTGGCAATGCCCATCTGATTTATATCATTCTATTTAATAAGCAATTTTGACTATAGAGTAATAAATAAAGTATAGCTTTCAGAGTAATGCCCCTTGTCTTGATAATCAAGTATTCCAAGTGTTGTGTTGATATCTTTTAAAGTGTTTGAGTAATGGGCTAAATTAAAGTTTTTGCACTACAACAACAATGACGACGAAGACTCAGCGAGCGTAACAACTTGACTTTCTTTGAAACAGACGAGCTAAAAACATGCCAAAGAATGTAATAACTAGCAACAACATTGACATATTCTAGTAACTGACGTGGTGTGAATACAATGCAGTACCACAGTATGTACACACATACAAATACATCAAAGTTTTGATTCATACATATTACACATATTAAACAATAACAATATCGAGTGATTCTTTATAGACATTTAGTGACACGAAACTATCCCAGGCCTTCTGTAAAAATGTTGACATTAAAGTTTCCATAGAATAGAATTTCCAGTAATAAATGAAAGCCCTGAGTCATCAATCTTGACCCGTTAATTACAAAGATATGGCATACAATATTGCTAATCTGTGGTTGGAAATTTTAGGTGATAAGCCTTCCATCAATTTGACACATGAACAGATACACTCATATGCAACAAGTTTTAACCAAATAACAACAGCAAATAACAATTTCTGGATAAAACACTAAATAAATACAACGTAACACAACACCTTAAAGTTATTTCACTTTCAAATCATTCATTGAGTTTGTAACGTCTGCAGAACTGGGTTCACCAGTCTGCAGAGGTGTCGGTCCATTGGTTGTAGAAGATTCTTGCATACTGTCTCCTGTTTCACAATGTCTTACATTCACGTTAGTAGTATTTGAACTATTCACGCTGACTTCGTTATCTACACCTGATTCAGGTATATGTCCGCCAGCACTGGCATTCATCTCCGGCTGTACCGCAATTTTGGACGAATTACCCCTGGCCCCAAATATTGTACTACCAACCCTCACATTTGTGCTACCAAGTGATATCTGTAATCAAAATTAAAAAACACAATCAAAACAATGCTGCAAACATATTGAAAGCATTATTTACATTTTTGATGCATACTCAATTGACGATTTTACCTGTACAAACATTTCCCAAAATAGTTCCAATATTCAATATTCATATACATATTTTTGAAAAATCTCAAAGTAAATCATTTCCTATCATGAAAACCTACAAAAATCATAAACAAGTCCAAAATCTCTCCACTCCATTTAGAGATAATAATGTTGGACTTTTAGGGAGGTAATACCTTACGGCCACAGCTGGACTCAGCAATATGAACAATAGAATGTCTTACTCAAATAATAGCCGAGTACATAAATTCAACCAACAATTTTATTATCACTTTGAAACATATCAAACTTATGTAAGGAAAATTACAATAGCCTGTGCTTTGAAATGTGACCAGACTGTCATGCGGTAAGGAATTTTCAGACTGATTTAAGTAAATGAAATAAAGAAGATGGCTACTTACGTTTAAATCATATATCACTTTATTGAAGTCAAAGGATTATGTTAATAAAAATAAAACCTGCAAATACAGATTACAATTACTAAGGTAATTATAAATAAAATCAATAATTATGTAATTTTTATGTTGTTTGTTACTATAGCAACACTTACAGCATGCTCATAGTCTGAAGACATCCCCATACTAAGTTCCACATCTTCTATATTCAAGCCGAGAGTTTGACACACTTCTTCCCTGGATTTGACTAATGTCTGTAAAGATCAAATATTTAATTAGGCCAAAAAAATAAATTCCTGGTTTCCTTTAACATCTCTTCAAAATATAGGGTCAGAAGGTTGGCAACATTTTTTTTCAAATGCATTTTTTTAGTTTGGTTATTACAATGAGATTTTCTGAAAATTGAGATGGTCCGTAAATTGTATGTTAAGTGAGGTTTTATTGTATGCTCTTATTACACAATAATACCTTTAATATACAACAGTACAGAAATATACAATACATAATACTAATACATAAAGTAAGTCACTTATTTTGAAACGGGTATTACAAAGTGAATTATTTTGGTCACGTCGAAAAACAGTTTGGTCAACAAACCATTTGAAATAATATGTATACATGTATGCTAAATAGGTCAAATATTAATATCAAAGGTCAACCTTAAACAATTATTGGTTTGCAGCTATGCAACTGACTATTAAAAAATCCCTTGCCCCAAAGAATTTTGACCAAACATTTTTTCATTCTTTATCCCACTTTTCATCTATAGTACAAGCATAATAAAAATGTCACCAAAAAATTGCCTACATACATAAGTAAGGGTGGCACAACGGCAAACAAACATCTTTTGGGATGGCCCAATTAATATTATTTTTATAATTCCCAGTTTACTGAACTGGAAATATATATGTTGCTTGAAAGATATGCAGCTTAAAAGTTTTTATTAATCAGATAATAAAATACAATAAATTCTTAACAAAACACTTGAATTCATAAGTGTTGACCTTACTATCATGCTTAATACAACGGTTGACAGAAAATATCATAACACCAGAAACATGCGTAAATTGAATGTTAAGTAGTTAAACTATCAACCAATGTCAATGTCATTGATTACATGGAAATAGTATGTATTTATCTTACCAAGAAGTCAGGGTTTGGTCCATTGCTGGGATCATATCCAATGGCACCAATTGTCATCAAACCAGTAAAGTGTAAACATGGACATTTCTCTATAATAAATTTGGTCAGGTGACATACCATGTCTAAGCTGATTCCCGACTTATCTGAAACAAAGGCAAATACAACAAAATGTGTTTATAGTGAACTTGGATACAGTGAAAGATTACACACAGTGAGTGAAATATTCATTCACCCAGGGCATGCAGTACTATATATACATGTACATGTAAAGTGAAATAATGAAGTAAATATTAGGGTCACCTGGAATTCACATTCACATGAAAGAAAGCTATTCATGACAAAATATAACTTCAACACATGTCAATGTATCAAAGAGAAGGGGCTTAACTTTTGTCCCGAGGGTGACCTTAATATCTAGGTATTACATTAAATACAAGACAGAACATTGGACTTACTTTCTTCAGCACTTGTGTTAACTTGTACCATCACCTTGAGTTTGCCTGGTCGTTTAAATTTCTCCCAAAGATTATTTAAAGTCTGAGCAAGTTTCTGAGAGTCGACCGTCTCCACCATGTACAAATTTGGAATCACTGAAAAACAAGATATGGTAATAGAAGTTCAATGAATAACTTTATTGTATCCATATTTCACTATATCCATAACAATGACATAAAAATGGTTGCAACTGTGGTCCAGTGGTTAGTGTTCTGGACTAGTAGAGAGAGAGAGAGAGAGAGAGAGAGAGAGAGAGAGAGAGAGAGAGAGAGAGAGAGAGAGGGGGAGAGAAAGAGGGAGTGCTATATGAACCCCTGAATAACAGTCAATTGTGCATAAAAACAATATTTCTTCTCTCCTTTTGGTGACATATGTTAACACGTTTGACTGGACAAGTATATATTATACTTACATGCCACTTTGTTTGCCTTATTTCTTTGTAAATGTCCTATAAAATGCCATTTTATCTCTCCACATTGATCAAGAATCTGAATAAATAGAAATTACATGAATATGATAAGAACAGAGATATTTTTTTCAGGTTTTTCAGTACAATTCAACTATTCACTCAACCTCTCTAGAGCAACAACCTCTCAATAGCAATGTAATTTTGCCTCTCCAAAAGGATGTTGCTTTAAAGAGATTGCACTGTACAATCATATTATCAGGAAAACTTTAAACAATGGAATATCTATGACAATTTAAAAACTCAAAAATTTTAACAGAGAAAATTATGTATGAAATCCTTCCTAGTTTTGAATGGTAGTTGGAAAACTTACAACTTGGTCTCTTGATTTCTCCTCAAGCTCAACAACCTAAAGTAAGAGAAGTATTTTACTCAAGTAAATTCTTCAGATACGAAGGAATATTTTATTCAACAATGTGGTCAATAGTTGTTCATTAGTATGTCTATTTCCATAGAATAGAATTTCCATCAAAGAAATAGATATCATAGATCTCAAGCGACAACAGCTACCATGTATTTCAGTATAATCTTCTACCAATTTACTAGTATTCACAAACCATTGTAACATTTATTCTGGGACAAATTCAGTTCTTCTGAGTATTAATATTTTGAGTTTATTTAATCATTTTTTTTATTTAAATTTACTAAGCAAAAGAACTTACGTAATTTTCACCGAAGTGCCTCTGTCCATGAGAATATGCAGTAATAACATCAACAGCAGGTTTAGTCTTTGTTACAGCCACTAACCTTGGATTGATTTTTGGTAAAGACTGAAGAAAAGAAGAATCATTCTAATAGCTAGGAAACATATAGTTATAAAGTGAGTACAAAGGAGCTAATAAGCAAAGCAGATTTTTTATCACCTTTAGGGAAAGTTGGCAGGCCTTAATAATGGGAAAAATAGAGTTTCTAGGCAACAAAATAGCATACATTTATCCTCAAATATTTGATTCTTAATGGCTTATAACCTTTATTGTTATAGACACAAATGAGCTATTCCACATTTCAATTTCACAATTTTTTTTCACGAATAAATAAATTTACAATTACAGAAGATAAAAACATACTTTTCAGATAGCGGAATGATGCCAAGATTAGCCCCAACCTCAAAAAATTACATCAAAACAATAATATTAAATCAATGAAATAAGTTCAGCAAGCCTTCCAGCAGCCTCTGGCAAAAAATAATCATGCTTCTTAGTAAAAGTATATACATTAAATGCTTTTTATTTTAACACCAAGTGAAGTGACTGGATCACTCATTAGTAAAAGTCAGATGCAGGAATGCATTGCGTATGTAACATTCATATCAACTCCTCAACTTTGGTTGCATATCAAGAAAAACACAACGCAATGAAATTCATGATACATTAAGAAAATGATCATTGAAGTGTACTATGACAATTTCTTAGTTATTGATAGGGCCACTAGTTCAACTAATCACACTATTTGAGAATTTGAGACATTCCTATAGGCAAGATGAGTGGTTATCAGAATTCAGCAGGCCGGTTCAGCATCATTGTGCAACAAAATACAAGTTACATAACTCGCAAATTGATAGGACTTTGGTGTCATTTGATGTCACTAGTACATGCATTAGGTTAACATTAACCTAACATTCAGCAGAATTAGTATAAATAAGCATTCTGCAGTTTTAGAATACCCCAGTAACTAAGGATGCTAGCGTAGCCCGATAATAAATCAGGCTCCTTTGAATTTGAGATTGAATGTTGACCTAGTCACCGAATAAAATCCTGCAGTAGAATCCCGCAGTATCAATTATAGGGGACGCTATACTTAATTATGTAAGACATGAGTAAATAAATTAAACCTTTGGGCGAACATCAGAGGCCTTTTGTATTTTCTCTAACACACATTTTAACGACCTCCCAATCTCTTCGGAGTTTGACGCCATTTTCCTATACATGGTTCGCTTGATTACGTATTTTGATATTAGACAGAGAACTTTACAAGACGTGGCGCTCCTCTGCATATCATTAAAGAACTTTACGTTTGAAAAACAGGGCGGACACTATTAACTTTCTATTTTTAATTGTCCAACTTTTTCTTTCAACATTGATTGGAATGTGATATTCCCTATCTATTGTTTTTGTATTAAAACTATAAATTCCTGTTATTTCTGTCTTTCTACTGTTTTTAGTTGAACGGGGCCTCCATGTATAGTCCCTGGTTTGAAGAATTCTAAGATGTACACTGCTTACTGTACTTAGACTACAGTTTATTCACAAACACTGTTACAAGTAATCTACGGCAAACGAAGTGTCTAAACTGTATTCATCTGCTCAAAATATTATAAATGGGCGCTATATAGATCTACAAACAAGTTTCAAATGAAATTTAGGTGAACACTGTATAACAATAATTAGAACATGGTTATAAGATTTCTTTGCAGTATAAAAATCACGCATGCATACATGAAGCTCGTGTACATAAAGTAAAATCCCCGAAATAAATTGTTTTTATAAATTAATTCCTGCAAGCTTGCTAAATCTAGGACCAATATAATTCTATAGAGAAGATTGAATGTATTATCCCTGTTTTAACAAAAGATCTATGCTTTGTTTTAATAAACCAGGACCTATATTACATGAAATACAGTGTCCCTGAAGTAACCAACAGTAGTTTTTGAACATATTAAGTTAAAAATTAATTAATTAACGTTTGCTTTTATATTGTAACATTGTAGAAGGGACTCTACATAAACATGTAAATTGTAGCTTTTATAGTTATCGAATATGTTTGCATATGTAAAGTGATTAACTAGGGGTCTTTTGTGGTACACGTTTTTATTAATATGATTTTTCGTCGTTCACCTGTTTTTTCTCATTAGTCCTGAAGATGTGCCGTCATAAGCGACTTTTTTTCGATTAAGCTTTAACTGATAATTATGGCGTGAATCAAACAATACCAATTATAAACATATGATTATATTCGCATTTGTTTGTGATAGATGAATTAAAATTACGAAACAGACCTTGAAAACAAAAGGTAACGCATACTCGTAGCTCATTAAGCTATTTTTTAATCAATTTTAGCCGATTATTCAGTGTCTGTCTCAATTTTCATATGTTTTCGCGACATACGTTCTGTCGCCCTTTCTGTCGCCACCACACTTCCAAATCGTATGTGCAAGAATAAAAGTTGGTTTGATGTGAATAAGCCAACTTTCCAAGTAAATTGTATTCTTTAATAGATCTACATGATATTTACTTCCATGCCTTTAGAAAGAAATTTAGTTGAAATTTAAAAAGTAGAATATATCCAATTATCCTACCTACCTGTCAGTGATTATCTATTTCTCTGAGTTGTTTTTGCTGAAAGTCATACTCTGTGTATATACGGACATTTTTTCTTTATGTCTTGGTCTTTTAAATCCATATTATAATGTATTTTATCGGGATTATTTTATGCAGCATTCCATATCCGTGATGTGTGAGGTACAGTAATTATTTTTAGAAACATTTCAGTTCCTGTCAAGTGTTCCTGACGTCAGTCACTTTCAGAATGCATAAAGTGAAACTAACTGATCGCTCTGAATTTGAATTCTTAAGAAATATCTTTAAAAGAATAACAATGAACAAGTGTTTTACTAAATTATTTAACTTTAATATCATAGATGGTGGATTTGTGTAAAGGTTTTAGTACTTAATATTTTATTATTTCAAGTGTGCTGATAATAAAATTATCAATAAATTGAGGTAGAATATATTTATTTTAACACTGTGCATGCTTTATGTTAAGACATGATAAGATTTATTTTGAGTTGGCTCGACAGAAAACAAACATTAGCTCTGTTTGAATAGCCTTTGCAAGTGCTAATGATATAAACATTAATGTTAATTCAGTATAAAATGTCATTGACCTTGAACAGGTTGGCAGAGTTAGAATGGGTTGAAATTCATTTAAGGCCTGCTGTTGATTACCTGGGTATTTATTGCATGCTTTTTTCAGGACTTCATTATTTCCCTTGCAAATAGTACCCTTGTCAGAAATTATTTATACAAATGGCTGCTTGTTCTAAATGTTAACACTGTATTCAAACATTTTTATATGTGTTTGCTCATGTACATAGTTTGAATTTGTTATGCTATTGCAGCTGAAATTTCCTTTCGTAGATTTATTATTTTTGTTGATTTATTTGATTGGCTGATGTAATACAGAGTTAATATAAAGTTCATTAATTCAAATTTTCAGGTAAATGCTGTATAGAGCAAATCCTTATGCAGTATACTTCAATAGATTTTTTCTAATGTCTTCCCTGTTAAAATGTCTGCCATGGAAGATAAGACGAAGAGTGCGCGGCTTCACAGAATACAGTCATATGTTGTATATGACATTATGTTACAACTACTTCACTACAATTTATTTGGCGTTTGAGACAGCATTGGAGCCCATGTTTTGGTTTGTTGATCGCTTTGCCAGATATCTTGGTATAGTAAGTTTACAATCAATTTAAACATATTTGTTTTACCTCATGGTAACGCAAGTTATAATGCTTTTTATAAATCTCTCAAGATGACTGATTCCTGGGTTATTCAACAGAATTATCACCAAATCAGGGATTGTGAAGTTCAATTACTACATCAATAATGATATATCACAATATATCACAATATCATTTTTTCCTGGCAATACCCACCCCATAAAATAACTTTCAGTAAATAGGTCAGTTGTCAGTCTTAATTGAAACTTCTTTGTAAGAATGAAAGTAAAATGTAAAGTCTTCTCAGAAAAGATTTCAACATAAAAAGCTTGCTGATTTGGAAAAATTCTAATTTCAATGTTTGTTTTTATTTTCCCTAGTATTTTCTGTGGCACCGAAAATTGAGAATAATGGTCTGCAATTGTACAAACATAGTTATGCTGATGATACTAGTTATACAGTTTTTTTACAAACTTTTTTTCAGTTCTTTGTAACCCTAGTAACGGTGATGACTACCTCAATTGTGACGATATTTTATGTATGTTTGTTGCCACATGTATACGAGAATAGTATGCCTATGACTGTGTTCCATCTGATATTTGGACACTGGTTGCTGGCTAATATTGTCTTTCATTACGTGATGGCAGTATTTACCCAGCCAGGAACACCACCAGATCAGGTAAGTTATGTGTATGTACAGTATAACCTTCATATAGAGACCAACTTTTGGATAAAAGAAATGGTTCTAATATTAATTTGGTCTCGTTATCAAGTTGAAGTGTGAAAGAAATGTAGAAAAACAGTCCAGAATTAAGTGGTCTGTATAATGATGTGGTTTTAGTATTGTTTTGGTTGCTGTATGAAGTTTTACGGTATTACATAGATATAATGCATAAACTTATGTAGATCTAAACATTACCAGCTAATACTGTTTCTAAACTCGTATTTACTTAGTGAAAATTTGATTTTGTACTTATAAAAAAGGATCAAGATTTAATATCAATTTGTTCTGTTGCTTGTTCATGTTTATTTCAATGTTTATCATAATCATAGTTTTTATAGAGTAGAGTAGTCAATTTAACAAGTGTTCATTGGTTACATACTAGAAATGACTTATTCCCTCATAAAACCGTATTCACTTACTTGTTTTTCCACCTGATTTTGTGAAGCAGAGATTAAGGGAGGATAGCAGGTGGTGTTACTAATTTTTGCCTTTGCCTCTAGCATATGCCGGGGTAGAATCATTGATCTTCTGTTAGCTAGGTAGACAGCTTTCTTACTTGTGAAATTTGTCGCATCCTGAGTGGGATTCGAACTTATAGCAGTGAGGGGCTTGTAATTACTAGTCATAGACCATAACCACGTGATTTTGGAGGCCTCATTCCCCATATTAATATCTATTTTTCAGAATGTACCTGAGATTGTTTCAATTTGTAAGAAGTGTATATCTCCAAAGCCCCCTAGAACACACCATTGCACTGTGTGTGGTAAATGTATCATGAAAATGGACCATCATTGTCGTATCCTTTCTTTAAAATCTGCCGTGTACATGATGTATATGTCATCACATGTTAATTTTTTATATATGCATGGTTAAAAGTTTTCTTGAATTTTACAGAATCTTTGATTTTTCCTAGGTCTGGAAACTACTGGTTTTTATTGTTTCTGCGGCATAGAGGTTAAGATTTGTTTTTTTTTTTGAAAATTTTCAACTTTCACCCATACGTATGTATAATAAATATTCAGTCATTTCTGTTGAGAAAATGAACTGTTTTTTCATTAATTTAACTTTGACTAGTACTTTGTCTGGAGACACATTCTAGTTAAAATTAATTAATTTGTTTTTTTTTTTGAAAATAAGTATTTCAACTTATATTTATCAAATGAGATAACTTCTTCCTGTGAAAGTAATACATATTTGCATCTTTTTTAAGCAAATTATTTTATACATCATTTAATCTCTCTCATTGTGCGTGGTACTTTACTTTTTATCTAAGTATACAGTTGATTTGTAGTTTGAAATGATTAATTTGGATAAAGTCCTGCCCCCAAAAATGTATTTTTTTGTCTCATGTTTTTCTTGACATATAAATCTCAGCTTGGTTGAACAACTGTGTGGGTCATTACAATCATCGCTATTTCTTCTTGTTTTGTGTGTACATGTGGTGTGGTACTGTATACGTCAGCTGGACTGGACATGAATTATTTAGACAGCATTTCTATGGGGATAAGGTCGGTAACCATAACATTACATTCTTGCCACAGGTGCATGATAAATTTTTGTCTCTGATATACAAATATATGTACAGTGGACACAAAAATTAGTTACACACCTGTGATTCTTGATGTATGTTGTAATCTATTTTTGTCGGGTAAGTTTTCGAGCTATATCAGCTCTCAGCTTTTTGTTGATTTTACCCTGAAATGCTGGCTTTTATCCCCTCTGATGGAAAGACTTACTTAAACTCTGTTACACTATGCTTGTATTAGCAGAAATGATATTTTATAAATAATGAAGAATATTTGTGATTTGGATTTACTTTATGAAACATTAGTATCTACCTTTTTTTCATTATTTAAAAGTAAATGACAAACAAAGATTAGTAATGACATAAACCCAGTGTTGAAAGGAAACAAAATCTGGCCTGTTCATGCATTTGACCTTTATTTCGAGGTTTGTTTTGCATATTTTATCAGTAAATGTTCAAGTTTGGAGTTTGTTCATGTAATGGTCTTTGTTTTCAACAGTGTTCCCATTCATGTACACATGTATGTAATTTACGCACTATAAAATAAAATTGCGTACATTTTTTCAACCATGTATGATAATAATCAATAGAAACTACTTCTTCTGAAACAGGCTATTGATTCTGTGACATATCGATAGTGTGACGTATCGAGTGACCATGCGTTCATGTCGCATTTTTGCGCAAAAATGTAACGACGCTTTTGATTGGCCCAGACATACACATGTATTAAAATTGTTGACTGGTTATTAAATCGAATTTGACTCCCCTGAAGTTATACATAGAGCATCCATTAAAATGAATCAGTAAAATTAGGTGGTAGAATCATCTGAATGTAAAGCTTTCAGGACTAGAGTATAGCAGTGTACAAGTGTACATTTTATGTGTTAAAATCTTGAAGTTATATACATCATATTTTTTAGCTAAAATATGAAATGAACATACTGTTTTGGTATCGGGAATATAATACGCTTATAATTACTATGCTTTCTAATTTGTACCCCCATATTTGGACAGTGTACCCACATTTTTTTACCTCTGGGGTACATGTACGCCCAGAAAATAAAAGTAGTGGGAGCACTGCTCAAGATTCTCTTGTCAGGTTTTACTGTATGTGCATAGTATCATACAGATTGTCTCCGTGGTTAGTGTGCTAGACTTGTAACCCGGAGATCTGGGTTTGAATTCCGGTTGTGGCAGGTCATACCCTTCTATGAAAATTTGACAAAAAATGTTGATTTTCCTCCATTTGTGGAGAAGTTGCCAGCCTCTTGTGGAAGGGTAAGTTAGTACTGGTTAGTATACAGTCCAGGAAAGCTGGTTAGGTGAACCGGTCACCATATATAACTGAAAAATTGTTGAAAAACGGCGTTAAACCCCAGTGACAAAAGCACATAAAAGCAAACAAACAGATTGTCTCCCCTTTCATCATTTTATTCCTATTCCAGTGTACTCAGAGTTCTTCCCCTTTGATTAATTGACATAACCAGATTTTGTTTTTCTTAAAAACAATGTTTGCTTGCTTGTTTTTAAATAGTTCACAGTTTTTTTATACAGTGTTTACCATATTATCTAATCAAAGCCTGGAACAAGTAAAGTTGGATTTGATCATGTGTTGGATAAGTTCTTATTTGATACATACAGGGGTGTGATTTTACTTCCTGTGAGAGGATCTTCCTCTTTTCAGATTCTTTTTATTTTAACAAATATTTTCTGATCCAGTCAGATCAGCTAAAAAGTTACGTTATTGCTGTATGAGTAGGGCATTTTCTGTCTCCTAAATGTTTGTGCTATCACACCCCTGTTCATAGAGAAATGATTTGAGTCAGTTAGTTCAGTTAACCGTGGTTAAAATTTAATTTATACTCTGTTATACCCATAGTTATAATTTGTATATTCTGGTCAGTATGTTTATGAATGTTGAAATGAGCCCTTTATATGTAAATTGTGACAAATGGTGACTTATTTTTTATGTTTCATTTTCAGCCAACACGGTTCCCAGCTTTCATGTATCCATTTAATGCCCTCCATGATACAATCTACAATCCTAAGGTAAAACGTCTTTTGTTGAGCAGTCTGCTGGGTTCAAGTTGTTGCCTTATGTTGAAATTAAAGCTAGAAAACTCTATATCTTTTTCCTATTGCTTGTGGTTTAATTCGGTATAAACAGTTTGATTTCAGATCTGTATTTTAGGAAAAAAATGGCAAAATTTAAATTGGTTTTGTATATAAAGATTTCTCTGAGGAATACTCTATCATTATTTAAAGGACATTATGTATTAAATGTCATGTTTTAAAAGTTAAATGAATAATGTGGATCTATGGAGTATGATAGTTCTGCATTGTTATTGTAAAATAAATTTACAGCTGTTATATTCTACCCCCCCCCAAAAAAAAAAGAACAATAAAACCTCTGTTAGTGACCACTCCTATATTAAGTCACTCTCATTATAATAACCACTTATTTTAGGACCAAAGTCCATTATTTCCTCCAAATTTCAACATGATGATCTGAATACCTTAATGTCCAAACCATTTTATTCAATTTTCAGGGTGGTCTGAATGGCAAGGTTTTGTTGTAACATTAAATGTCTAAGAAAACTTGAAACTTATATTTTTTTGTAGGATAATACAAAACCTGTATCATTGATAATGAATGATGATCCACCTGACAGTGAGAACTACAAGGAGTATTATTATCATGTAGCTGTTTTATATCAATTTATTTTGTGTTCTGGGATAACCCTCGCCTTAGGATTACTCATGCTATGGCATGCCAAACTAATTTCTACTGGTGAAACAAGTATTGAAGTGCATATCAATGGAAATCAGCGGAAAAAATTTAAAAAGAAAAAAATGGTAAGTTGTTTTGCTGTTCAATGATTCAGCTAGAAAATAGTAGACTTGTTTACCATTGCTTGACCAAACCTAACAAGGTAGGCAGGGTTGCAGGGTCGGAGGTATGGTTCATTCCCAAGTATTTTTGTTCTTTAGATTTTGCTGTTAGAAACTTTAAAGATGGGTACTAAACAATAAGGGTCCGTTTGATAATTGTAAGCAGAACCATTTTTTCCTGACCTTAGTGTTACTTATCTTAGAGCTACTGAACTCATTTTCTAACTTTTGTAACAATTAGGAAAATTTTTCTTCCCTCAAATGATTGTGAAATTACACCTCGTTGATGTTGGTATATTTCTGTAGCTTGTCCAGCTAGCTTTCAGAAGGTTAGTGATTCTACACGGGTGTAAGCCTGGCGTTTGTCTCCGCTGTTAAAGCTGGAAATGTCGCCATATGACCCTGGCTGTAGGTGTGATGTTAAACACCAGTGTTTCTGTTGCTAATATTAATAAATAAATGCCTTCAAATTTTTTTAAGTTTTTCCAAAATCGACAAATCTTGTTCTTTGTCAATATGTTATCTATGAACAAATAAATATTGCATCAAGTACATGAATTTTTAAAAGTGTATTCAGAAAAACATTAAAAAGGCGGTGATCAAATATATGTAAGTTTTGTGGACCATGTTTTACTGCTTGTATGTTATTACCCAGTTCTTTGTTGCCCTGGTCTTCAATATAGTTATATATAATATATAATAATATTGTCTCCTATGCAATTATATTTTACAATACACTGGGATAGGTTCTCAGGTAGGCAACAACATTAAGCCGTCAGTGTTGTTTGTTAACCTTACTTTAGATTTTCCTATTGTTGCCAAACTTGGTATAAAGCAAGTTGATAGGGAGAACAGATTAAGTTGCATTTAGGAGGTTAAGGCATCAAAGTCACTATTATTAAATATAGCAGGGCTTTACAACTCTAATCATCTGCTCATAATTACGAGTAGAATTCAAATCAGGACGAGTTGAAATTGCTGTAAAACTAATTAAGATTCTAAGCTGGTCGTACGGTGGCCTGAAAAAAAATTGTCAAGCCCTGTATAGGACCACATTTTCAGCTCAATAAACTCTTGAAAATTTATTGGGATTTCTGTATTTCTTGTTTTCATGCGTGGTGATTATTCTATTAACTACTACTTATTTCTTGTCCCGCAGGTGTACAAAAATCCGTATCATTATGGATTCAAAAAGAACTGGCAGGTATTTTTAGGGTTTTCAAATTTTAGGTAAGTTAGTATTAATGTTATGTGTGGTAACAGTAATTTGAAACAAGGTTGAACTAGACTGTATCAGTGAACGAAGTGATCAGTTGCCAAGAACTGTAAAGATCTGCTTTATTTTGTAGAATATAATTATAACTCCAAACTGCCAAACTGTAGAATTCTGGTTATGGCTTCCTTATACAGTGGAATGAAAGAGCAAACAAACCAATGAGATCAGTCATTTGGTTGATCAGTCTGTTGGTTAAAGCTATCTGTCTCCATGGGAGTTTGACTGAAGATATTATTGCCAATGACCTTGGCAACTGATACCATCAGGTATAGAAGATATCAATTACTGATACAATACAGGGAGAATGGTACCATTACACCAATTATTGTAAACATCGGTAAAAGTTTAAAAACTGGCTTAAAACTGGGGCAAGGTTAACTGGAAACAAGATGGCTACCATTTTGTACCTAACACTAGATGACCTTGACATTTCATATGCATAAACTGACAAATTGAGGATTTTAACAGCATTTTTACCAATATCAGACACCTGGGTTAAATTAAACCCTAAATTATTTTTGGTCTAATTTAACCAAAATTTTATTCAATCACTTGACCAAACTTTAACCTAAAATTTAAGCCTACTTCAAATTTAACCAATGTTTACACAATGCTGGTAGTTAATCTATGGACATAGGTTAGGCACACCTACCTGAAATATATATTAAACTATCTCTGCAATGAGAAATTATTTGTATTAGTAATATAATAATACTTTAGTGGTCTCATTATCTTGATGAAATACAAGTGAAGCATTGAAAACTGTAAGTAAGAATTGGTTGCTCGGTAAGGTTTCACATTGTTTCTATTTCAGGTCATTTTGTACACATGTTCTACTTCCGTCTACCCATCTACCAGAGGGAAACGGTCTAACTTGGCCTCGAGCATCTTATAAATACACTCATAATAATGGATTACAGTTGCTATAGCAACTGTTTAGTTTTACCAAAATTATCACAAACATTCCAAATATTGTCATACATTACTACATTGTATTTCAAGATTTATATATATATATGAGAATATGCTCATTGTTACTTTTATACCACTTAGCCTCTAATTAATGCTAGTCCCCTTATTGAAATCCTGACCCCTTTCTGGGGAAGCGAAATATTGTTATTTACTATTAATGCTATAAATTATTTAAGAGTTCCAAGTTATAGGCCACGGCCATGGTCAAGTGGTCAGTGTGCTGGACTTGTAACCCGAAGATTTAGGTTTGAATCCCAATTGCAGCAGGTCATACCCTTCTATGAAAATTTGACAAAAAATGTTGATTTTCCTCCATATGTGGAGAAGTTGCCAGCTCCTTGTGGAAGGGTAAGTTTTTACTGGTCAGTATACAATTCAGGAAAACTGGTTAGGTGAACCGGTCGACATATATAACTGAAAAATTGTTGAAAAACGGCGTTAAACCCCTGTGACAATAAGTCACATACAAACAAACAAAACAAATCCAAGTTATATCCAGTACTTTTGATTAGATACTCTTCATTTGGTATCATTTGAAAATGAAATAAATCTTTATAATTTTAAGCAAATCTATTGTTTAGCTTTTAAACATTTTCTTCTTTCATGTATTTTCAACATTGTGTTCATAATAAGGCCAGACAAAAATTAGTCATGTTTATGGTTACTCAACTAACCCTATTTTTAAGGTGCTGATCCTTACGTTTCTAACAGCAAATCTGAAATGCGAAAAAATGAGGATAAGTTTTTCTTTATATTCTCACAAAAGAAAGGTTTTTTTTAACCTTCCTACTTTAAATTTTTTGTCAAGTAAACTGAAACATGACTATATATTTTTTCTAGCCTAAGCAATATCTATTTATAAATAGCGGTTATTTGTTCTAGTTTTCCAGAACTCAGTGGTAATACTTACTGTTTGTTGTGTTTTTTATTGTATTTTTTGTGGCATTCATATATTTGTCTAATTTATTGTAAGGCCTTTCTGTCTATTTTTCTTTCTGCCCAAATTATACAGTTCATGTATTTCTGATATTTATATGAAATTTCATGTTTTTTTCTATCTATTTAAGACAGTATTTCAGAGGTTCATGTGAAATTCCGTGCTTATATGTCTGTGTTTCAGTTACTTGTTTGATTTTTGATAGATTCAGAATGTTGTCCTCAATTTCTTGATGGGACAAAATGCTTGTTCTTTTTTTTTCTTATTCAGATATTTATCTACATTTTGCCTTGATATCTACATTTTTGTCTACCCATGTAAACCTTTTTCTACAATTTTTGAATTACTTTCTATGATGTTCCTTGGACATCTGATCTACAGACTTTTGTATTTTTACACAAAACAGGCATATTATATTACATTTAATTTAATACAGCTTATTTAGTGTACAAATATATTACATAACTGAAAAATTGTTGAAAATCGGCATTAAACCCCAATACAACAATACAACAAATATATTTCAATGTACAAAAGTCTTCATTAAAGCAATTTCATAATTCAACCTTGAGATGTCTTTTTCATACATTTTGAAGGATAATTTATTTGTCCATATATTGCTAAACTTAAACATTATTAGGGTTTGCGTGAATAAATCAATATTTAACCTCCTGTTTAAATGAATTTTCTACCATATAATTACGTAACATTATTGACATAAAGCTCATGTTTTTATGATCATCTACAAAGGTATCATAAAGCCAATTTTCTCTTACAATAATTCTGGAAAATGGTTGCCATAGTGACAGAAACATGGATTATTTTCATACAGAATTTATGTTATTAATATAAGTCTTAAACTGTCCAATATATAAAAGGCGGATTTACGCTGATATCTAACTTAAATTGCTGCCTTTGGTTTTAAATATTATATATTTATTCAAGTGTATGAAAAATGGTCGATTTGTGATAGAAGATGTTATTTTGAAACATTGAATAAAAATCACTTTTCTTCTTGTACAAACACCAAGGGTAGTCTCTTTATTGAAATAATGTTCAGAGTAGGCTGTTTATTGTGCTGTATGATGGTGACACCTTTGTAAAGAATACATGTAATGTTGGAATAACACGTTAACATTGGACAGCTATCAGGTATAATTAGTACCCTAATAAAAATACAGCACTGACAGAATAGAGGAATGTCAGCACCATAAAAATTTAAGTGTTAGAGTCTCTAGTTGAAGTACATATATAATAAATTAATGTTGGACACAGGGCCAAAATATCTCTTATAGTATTCTTGTCTGAAAGGAATACACAGTATTTTGAATCGTGCATATAATCAAAATTTTCAATGTCAAAAAATGTATCAAGGGCATTCTATAGCTAGGTTGTAACATTCATTTAGACAAGGTTTTTAGGAAGCGACTTTACTTGTAAATTTGTTCTTCCTATAGGGATCAGCTTCTGAATGCAGTTCAATATTTTTATTTTCATTACATAGATACAATCAGCCTTGTGAACAAAAGTCATCAATAGGAAAGTATAGGTATCCGAGGCAGATATGGGGTGGTACGTCGGTCAAAAGCTATACATAGCTTGTGTTTTTGTATGTTAAATTTGTGTATTCTGACAATAAAGAAATATTTGACTTGAATTGACTTGGTGCTGCGCCAGTGTGTGCCACCTCTAAAATCTAGCAAGTACAAGAAAAAAATGTCAGTTATGTTCTGGTTGTGTCCATATTCTACATATAGACTTTATGCACCCCCTAACCAAAACTCCTGTATCTGCCCCTGGTATGGACTGAACTAAGAGACCTTTATTCCGTGGGTCAATGAAGAATGTTTTTTGTATTTCTTGAGTGAAAGTTCAAAGGTCATGTATTTTATTGTTGTGTTGTTTTAGTTATGTATTGTGTTATTTAATCTTTTTACCTTGAGTTCAGTTCAGGGCAGCATTTTCTTGGCACACATTTATACTTGTCTCTCTCACTTAACCATCCTATTGTGGAGGTGTATGGTCTAGAATGTCAAAAGCCAGACTTGTCATATATTTCTTATAGATTGTTTGACTGCATTGTCATTTGTGTCTGTAAACTTTGGATACATACCTTATTTAGAAAGTTAAAAGTAACTGCATTAATACCCAGGAGTGCTATCTGCCATTTACCACATACAGTGCAACCTCTTCAGAGTGATGCTCTCTTGAGCAACAACCTCCCTTCAACAACAGCATGATTTTCCCCACTATCTGATTAAGTATCAATTTAACCTGTCTAGAGCAACAACCTCTCAACAACAACAACTACATAATTTTGTTTCTCCAAAGGGTGTTGCTTTGGAGAGTTTGCACTGTGTTACAACCAAGTCAGGTTGTAATGAAACAATGACATTTTTTAACACTAATTTAGGCATGCTATGTCAAACTTTAGAAATTCATAAATTAGTGCCAAGTGTATTTTATAAACTCTAAAATCTTATAATATATCTATCTGTGATACTGTGTAATAAATATCAAATTTATCAAAACGTCATTTTTAATTGTCATTTCTTCGATGCTTCTTGTTTGATACACGTATGAACACATTTTAAGAAAAAGGGCGAGTTGAATGATGATTGATGTGAGTAAATGAATGGATTGCAAGGCAGACAAAGTGGCAGTCACAGCTGAACATTATGGGTTAAGAAGAGCTCAGAATAGAACAGAACAAACATGTAGTTGAATAGTTGCTGTCTTCATTTAGTGATTAATTGCCCCTCACTGTTACCATCCAGTTTGACTGCAGAAATAAGCTATTGTTTATTACAATTCTGATGACATTTTAAAGAATGTTACACAGTTACAAGTTATTTTGACTACTATGGAAAATTCTCCAAGACGCCTCTGGGGTGGAGTGATTATAGTCTAAGACTAGGATTCCTCAGTCCCTCACCATTGTGAATTCAAATCCCACCTGGGACCAGATGAATTTCAAATGTGAGAAAGCTATCCAGTTAGCTTATGGAATGTCAGTGGTTCTATTCAGGTGTACCTTAGGGGGTTCCTCCATTAACAAGATGGAAAAGTCACTATGACCCTGGCTGTTAGTGCAACTTTATACCCTAAAAAAGGGAAAAATTGTGGACAACAAAATTAATTGATTATCTATTTAAAGCACTGGATGAAGACGTGAAAGATAAAACTTGAATGTCAACTCTTCAATAGGACTTATTAATATATTGGTATGTCGGTTTAAATCAGAATACAGGGTAATATTTAGCATGGTCTATCAATATAGTGAGTACTTATCATGTGGTGTCCATAACAAAGTGATTTGTAATTTTAAATATTTGAAAATAAATCTTTCTATTGACTTCTCTTAATCACATAAGTGTACTACAATCTCTAGTCATATGTACTTGGGTTACCACTAAACAAAAAAATTGCATGTACATGAACATAAAAAACAACAACCCAAAATAACGATTAATGATTGAAGGGTCGGTCTTAATTAATGAATATTATGATATTAAATAAATATTGATAAGGATTATTAGAAAAAAAACATGCAAAACATCCCACCTTCCCCAAAGTACTACTTTACCCTAAAGATGAATATCGCTAATAACTGATACAAAATCTCAGTTTTGACAGTGCAAACTCTTGCATTTGTGGAATGGGTACCCTACAAACTGTCGTAAAATGTTTTGGATAACCGTTTTTAGCAACTATTCTTTTGTAGAAAACCATGAACATCATTGTGAAACGAGCTTTGAAAGTTCCCCGGAGGAAAGCGAAACACGAGCCTCGATAGCGATATGTATTTTGTCTGGGTACTCCCTAGCCATAAAGTGTCTAATTGCGCGTGTGAATTCCATCCATTACGCAAGCTGTTACTCTATATTAATCTGGCGTAGTTCGTCAGACGTAGTGATGTGTTGCAGATATGCTGTTACGATATATTATTAATTGTCCTAAGCGAAGATTCCTGGAACAAAATTACTCGTTCACAATCATATTTCATACATGAAATGTGTCAGTTGTTATAGAAATCGGTCGAATTTCATGAATAGCAGGCTTTAAACTTTTGTTTCAAACTTTATCCGCATGCAATAATTTCATTGAAACATTTTTGCACTTGAGCTCAAGTAAAAAATAAGCATTCATTTATTCGTTGTTTCTCAGCTATGTTTTGACCAACTAACCACACCCATGCCTGTATTCTGAGAATAGCATATTTAGCTTCGTTGAAAAATTTCGAGCTATTTTCAATCGCATCATATTTCTTTCTCTGGTTCTGATAATAATCGATTGAAAACAGACTAAAGCGAAATCAAATGACAAAAATATCTTATTTTAATTACCTGGTAGACGGTAACAAAAGAATAGTTACAGCCTACGAAGACAATATATGATTTAACGGGAATGGAAAAAATAAAACTGAATTAGGAAATTTTTATGCGGACTAATTATCCAAGAACGAGGATAGCGTATAAGGAATTTATGATTCGCTAGAGGCTAGGTATCTTTCGCGCGCAACATGCTATCTTGTAACAAAGAGTGTGCTGAAGGAATTCCGATATTTGACAGTTTTTTGATGACTATGAAAAACTAGTTGTGCTTTTGTCATGCACAGTTCGTCGTAACTTCATATGTTTGTACAACATGAAAATCACTTATGAGGTATGGTTGGTTTTAATCCTCAAAATATATTAAGGATAGTTTGAATGGTAAGATGGCATGAGTATATAAAAGTATAGCCGTATCTAATGTTATAAATTTCATAATTTATCAATTCTCTGGAACGTCCATTCTTTGTGTCTGATATGCATACAATGTACTAGGGTACTAAAAACGCATGTTTGATATTCCTGTTGGTTCAAGTTAATTCTCACGTGCGACTTTTCTTATTATCATCTCTTCCAAAAAGTCAATAAAAAAGATATTGAAAATACATGTATGTCTAAACATACGTATATAAAACTTCAGCCTCAACTACATATATTTCTAATAAAAAATATATCCACCGAGGTGCCTGGGGCGTTAGAAGAGTCGATTAGCTTATAAATTTATACTTCTTTGAATGTACGATATAGCGTTTTGATTAACCCTCAGTATTCTTAAAGATTTCTATAGCACATCTGACTCCAGTAATTTTCATACTGTAGACATCAATTAAAAATGCATAAAACGCTTCAAAGAGTCATTATCGATAGGATCTAGAGCATGTACAACAGCATACCACGCATGGTTCTAAACCAGAACAAATAACATACAGCGTGAAAGTAATTCCGCTTTGGGAAGTGTTACCAGTGTCTAGAATGTGTCCTCATTATGCAAATAAGAACGTGGTCGTAAAATCGAATAAAGTTATCAAATGATTGATCAGTTTGATACTTTATTTTCTAATGTCATTCCGTTTCGTTGTATTTCGTATTAAATGTCCATTTAGATTCCTTTCTGCCAATCCATTCATGCATACTCAATCAAACATTTTGATAAATGAAACTATAAGAAAGGGCAAACGAAAACACAAATACCAGGGATATAAAACTCAACTTGTAATTTCCCCGTACATTGAAGTACGACGTAACTTTAACGTGATCGTGATACTCTGTAACTAGTTGACACATGGTCAATGGTACCTCATTCGCGATCCTCGTTTTATCATGTATGGGATGTTTGTGGCAGCTTGTTTAATGCGGACCAAATGTTTGCACTAATTGGCAACCAAGGAGCACAGGTTAAGTAAATCGTTAACAGAACGTTACTTATATACTATGAATTAATGGTGTAAAAATCTCACAGCACCAGCACTACCACCACAAACATCAAGAACTACAAGATTAACAGTTGGTTCATTCGATCGTACCGAAGTTTAAATATTGTTCGCATTTGGATACGCATTTATATAAATTCTTTGTTACACCGGTAGTTTACTTAAACTCAAATCTGTCCAGGTTATTGCCATTTATCCATTACAAAGGTCATTTAGCTATATACTGGTATAAGTTTAGTCTTTTTTAAATAATATTTTATGTTTGTTTCATTATGATCACATTAACAGCTGAGATTGCAAGTATTTCTAAACGCCGCCATGACATTGATGGCGTCATGGGTGATCGGTCTAGTTTCAATCGCTGTTATCACATTTACAGCGATTGTGGAAGTACATTGGAATAAGCTCGCGATGTTACATAAGATTTATAAGGACTATTACTATGATTTGTTTGTCTACGTGTCACGACAATTTCATTACAGAACATTAAAATGAATGCTATTTCCTATCACCGTGTTTGAGAGAAGACAATACCAATCTCATTAGATAAAGCCCTGACGATTCACTTCAATCAATTGTCAAACAGCAGGACACACAAATCATTTTCAAATCGGACGCAACTATGCTTATGGTGGCGTATAAATATCACTCCATGCAATTAGCAACGACCAGTGCTTTCATCAGACAGTATACGACCGTCATAAATTCACACTTGGATTTAGTTATAGTTTTCTGATTCAATAGGAAAATGATTTGCTTGTATCAACGGGAATATATCCAATTTCCTCCGAGCAGTTTGTCTCGATTACTGACTATCCCAAACACTAGGCCAAATCTTGCACGAAATTAATCAGAACTGTTGCAATTGGCAGACCTGAATTGAGAAATTATAATTTTATAACCTAATAAATAACTTGCAACTTCGGGAGTTTGTGAAGATTTTTAAGGTCTCAGCAATATTAATTTACAAAAAATAAATGTAGCTTCACAAAGTTCTTCAACACTTATTGGAGTTTCGAACTTTATTTGTGTTGTAATTGACAAAGATTAATTAATCTGCTGCTATTTTGCTATAATACCGGGGGGGGGGGGGCAAGTATTTAAGCTGCATGTCTCGGGCGCGTTTCTTAATAATCCTGCAACCCGTCTATTTCTTCTGTCTTCCCTAGACTCTTTGGTCCCGGTCATTTTTCCCTGCCAATATTTTATTTTTTTATGAACTGTATCTTCGAACTAAAACAACAACAACAACAACAACAAAAACAGCCAGAAAAGAAGTTCTACAGACTTTCCACCATATGCGGAGAAGTTTCCGGATCCATGTGAAAGGATAAGTTAGTTCTAGTTGGGTGAACAGGTCGCCGAGTGAAAAAAATGTTGAAAAACGACGTTAAACCCAAGAATAAAAGAACCTAATTAAACATTCCTGCAATGAGGCAACATTTACAATCCCAATGGACAGCAAATTATCCGGATTTAAATCGAGTTGAGCACATTTAGGATGTATCGGTTCGGCAGATTTAAAAGAAAAAGTTGACGACGCTTCTTTACTTGCTAAAAGGCCTTCGAGCTGGTCCGTCCTTAAAAATGTTGGTTTGCAGTTACGCGACCGACTCATTCAGAAATCCTCCGACGCCATTCTTATGTTTTTGTTCTATATCCCATCTTCACGTTTTCAGTATCAACATTATTATAATGCAAACAAAAAAGTTTTCATTACTCGTGGACTTTACTACTCTGGTTTCTTTTATTTTTTTGCCGAGTACAAAGTACATTTTATGGTCGTCCTAACCTATTTGAACAACCAGCGTGTTGCACGTGCAACACGTTTTTCGGTGTGTACATATCACTGGGAATGTTATAAGGAGTAGGTGAAACCGTTGAAATTTATTTCAATGTAATAGATGTCAACAGAAAGGATAAGAAGTCGGACATGTTTTATGTGTAATAATTAATTATGAAACGACGAATAATAACGGTGAAAGTGGTAATACAATATTCTCAAAGTTATGGATTTATGTTTTGTGTTGGAATATCAGATGAAACTAGGAAAGTGAGTTTTGTATCTAGGCTGCAATACGTGTCTGTACATGACACGAGACAGTGGTCCTATTGAAGACGGTTCATCAAGTTGGTCCAAGACACACCGATAATTGGTAAGTTATATTTTTTTCACTAGGGATAAATATTGCAACAACGGTCAGGGTCATCTGGTGTTTCTTTTTCAGCTTTAACGGTGGAGAAAGATCCCAGACATTTACTTTCCGCAAGCTTGCTAGACAGCATCGTCACGTATGAAATTTGTCGGGTCCCGGATGGGATTCGAACTTATAGCGGTGAAGGGCTTGTGTTTAGTAGTCAGAGACTGGTTAGTTAATGTTTTTGTTTGAGCTGAATAATTATTTCTAAATATGTACGTAAACATTAAACAGCTGTATATTTTCAAGCATAATACATTGAGAATGGAATTGACATTTGAGCTCGGAGATTGTTTTCGGGTTAATAACTTGCGGCCAGATGTGGCTTAGATATATTTGAAAGTTAGTATTGCATTTATATATACTGTACCAACCTTGTCGACGTATGTATTTGCAAACATTGATATGATAGACTTGATTTGAAAACTACGGTTACGATTGTGTAAACACACATAATTAGTATAAAGACATCGCATTGGCATAGTCTGCAGCAAAAGTAAAGATGGTTTTAAATGGTGCCTCACGCTACCCTCGGGGAAAAATAAAACATACATTAATAAATATATATGAAATATATTAATGTTTCTTAGCTTATTAAAACAACGTTTGAAAGACAATTTTATACAGAAATTAAATGCGAACATGAACATATCATCTAGGGCCTTCTTATTTCGTAATTTAATAGGAAATAGTACTTTCAAAACATATTTACAAGTTATAAAAAATAAGGATTTAAGGATGGCATTAAGTAGATTACGTATGTCTTCTCATCACCTTGGTATTGAAACCGGCAGATGGCATAAACCAATAAGCATTCCGATACATGAAAGAAAATGTAATGTATATCATAAATTAGACGACGAATATCATTTTGTTTTAGAATGTAACCAATTTTGTGAATTAAGACAAAAGTATATTAACATATATTACTGGAACAGACCTTGTATGTACAAATTCATTGAACTTTTGAATAATGAATGCAAACGTACATTAAATAATTTAGCATTATATACATACAAATCTTTTAAACTGAAAATGTCTACATAATTTATACATATGATGCTGTACAGCGGTTGTCATTAATAATTATCGGTGCATAATAATCCATCCATCCATCCATCCATCCATCCATCCATCCATCCATCCATCCATCTATCTATCTATCTCTGACAGACAACACAATCAAAAATAAACATATGTGTTACTATCACGATTTTTAAATGTAATTGAGGAGGCACATTAAATACCTGAGCTTAAAACGTCTTTATTGATACTTTGTTAGAGACTGGAAACGAAGCCTGAGTTATTTTATCTTTCGTTTCCCATCAGATCTATTTCAACGTTTTGCTGTTTGCAAGAGTAAGAAATTAAAGTCCGATTGATACATTTTATTTCATTGTTCGCTGATTGAGTTATGTACTTCTTTTTAGAATACAAAAAATAAACTAATTATACGAATTATGCAGTTTTCATTATCATTGACAGTATGTTTATCGGCTTAATTGGGACGTAACTCTCGACAATCAAGTCCTTGAGGAGTTTTTTTCTATAATTATATTTTTAGTTTATTTGTTGCAATGTTACATAATGTATAGATTCATCAATGCAACACATATTCACTCGGGATGTATGTCTACTGAATTCTTAACTTTACGCTTTCAAAACATAATTAAAAAGCACACACTATGTTACCATTTTAGATTTCATTTCGATTCGGGCATTTCTGGTTTTTTATTTCAGTCTCCGTCGCCCACTCTTATGTCTGGCTTGATAGTTCCTGCAAGCAAGACAAAATGATCCTGCATAAACATACATATACAAAATGTACGTCCAATGTTTGTTTTAATTTCGCAATAACTATAACTTAAGGCTCATTTTATTCACATCCTGCGACTAGTATAGGATATAGAGACTGTATTTATTAACTGGATGCAAGACAAAAAACGTTTGGTGGAATTCTAATGAAAATTGATTCTCGAGGTACGTAATAGTCACTTGCTGGTAGTCACAGAAATCTTCCCCGAGTTTGTATAATTATGTTATAACCGTGTAAGGACAAATGAATATCTAGACTGTAGATGTGTCGTTTATTTAATTTATCTGTCTGGTTTTCTAGGTTTGCCTACTGGGCAAAGTTTCTATCTTCCCCTACTGTGTCATTCGGGTTACACAATGTACCAGCACTATCGAATTCTCCATTTTTATAATTGTCTCCCTAGTCTAAAATGTTTTACTTCTTTTACGTTTTAATGAGGTGGTCGTAATTTTGAGGTGGTCGCTGTGCATCTGAAAAAGCATTAGTGTAACTGTGTGACATTTCATGACTGTAAGCGATGACGTTGGAGAGGAGTATTTAGAAGATACTGGTGTATTTAAAGAAATGGTTCAAATTTGAAGCACACGTGTACAGTAATACCTCGATATACTTAGAACAGAACAACAAAAGATGGTCAGGAAATATTGAGGTGGTCTTATTATCAAGGTGAAAATATGTGGTTGGTATAATAATCAGGTCTGAACAGGTCACTAATAGTGGTTTTACTGTAAGTACTAGTGTATTAATGGGACCACACAATATAATTACCTTATATGATATATTATTGCTTCTTTAGGAATGGAGCTGTATCAATTTGTCTACATTGAAGCCATTAAACGCCTAATGATCAGTTATATAATATGTCAGTATTGATTTACTGCCAGTTTAGGGTTCTGTACAGTAATTATACATGACTTAGTCAAGAGTCATGATCAATTGTTCACTTTTACATCGTTTGTTCAGTGTTAAGAATAAAATCTACTACATTATTACATGTAAAGAATTGATTTTCTCAGTTAAAAAGTCAGTATTTCTGAAGTCAAACATATGAATCAGTCAATTGCGCTAACAGAACTTTGTGTGGAAGACGACTAAACTTGATCAAAGAAATTTTGATTACCTTTGGATGCCACTTTAGCTAATTAATGTCACGATAGGTCCGCTAACGTATCCCATGAAATTGCTGCTTCTGAACGAAACGTTGCACGCTATGGTGTGGTAAACTTCGTAAACTACAGCGAAATCAATGTCAATCATTAATCATTTTGTTACAATATTATTAGTGTATAAGTGACATTTATCGATGAGGTTTCTCAGAAATTACTGATCAAATATAGATTTAAAAGTCTCAGATGCATTCTACGTGTGCCTTGTATTGTGTAGCTGATAGTTACAATATTCAGTTGTCAATAGATCTAATTTGGTTCAGCTTTATGCCGCCTAATAGCCAAATAAATTATTTATGTAAAAAACATAAGAAAATTATTCATAAGAAGGAGTACGACAAATAACATTGATTGTTTATCCATATCATAATAAACATCTCACTTTATGTCAATCAAAAATTGTAAACAGGCGTACAATTAGATTGGCGTTTTAGTTTTTTTCCATTAGAAGTGAAAACTCTGGCTTAGTAAAACGGACTCTTTGTTGATGCCTTCGATTTGTGTAAAACATATCTAAGTTAATACACTCGTAATTAAGAGCGATATTGACGTCCCAAAAGGAAAGTAAGTGATTTTTAAGTAAGTGTGGCCATTTGTTACTCAGCCGAGGGAAACTGCCTGTCACATTTATGGAAATAAGGTTGAAATACAACTAATTAAGCCTTCAAATGCAGAAAATGGCAAAGTGCAATGATACAACCTTGAACTCAGCACGTGGTTCACATGGGATTTTGGGCAGTTAATTGGTGTATATTAAGCACTTTGAAGTTAATGTTTAACATTCATAGGCCTAAGTACTGACACAAAAACATAGGCCGCACAAAATGATACATTATCCCAATGAGTTTCGACCTAAAGCGGTCATCACCTCAGAAGGACTGAATGTAATGAATTCAAATGGCCGCACCTACAAACCACTCAAAACATGAGTAAGGTGTGTATGTACACGTACCACGAAACAACCCCATTCTCAAAGTATTATAGTTGAAAATATAGAGATGGCTTATATCTAAATACATATCCGGGTCAATTGTGCTATCTAAATAATGCATCAATAGTGCCATTATTGTCAGATGGTAATTAACATTGAACATTAAAGACAAGATATATAAAACAGAATATCATAACATAATCTCAATATAGGTATTTCAATATATCATTTTAATCGATTATAAACTACCTCAGACTGGGTCCCTAATGTATATTACAAGTACTTATAATAAATATTGGTTTATTCAGTTATGTACAAAGCTAATTCATTTACTTTTATCTTTCCGGTACCATAAACTGGTCTCCGGGGGATATTTATATGGTATATATATAATTCGTACAAGACACGTCTTATGGTGTTTTTACAACGTTCACTAGAATTTTCACAGCTGCCGTCAGGTATAACATCGATATTGATAGCTTTATAACGTAATTTTACCCTCATTAATAACAACTGAATTTTTTCCTGCGATCGTCCGTCGTGTGAGATTACCAATTTATACATAATGTTCGTCCCAGTTCGACAAAGTGATTAATTATGGACTTATTTGGTTAATATAAACAACTCTTTTCATTAGGTCGGTGTTTATTTACAATTGGCAATTTCTACAAAATTTCGTCAAATCGCTAGATTATGAATTTATTCAATTACCTTGCTCCCATAACTATATTAACTCATGTCAGCTGTCTGTTATTTACGTCACAAGTTGGAACTATCTTATACTTCATCAATTTTCTTAAGTGATACGTTTTGTGGCTGCTGCTTAGCTGAAGTATATGATTAGGAAAAATGAAATATTCATGACTAACTTAATTGTCGTTGTCTTGTTTACTCTGAAAGGTATACCGCTCTGCACAAATACGAATATGCGATATTTGCGAGAAATTTTTGTGAATGGATGGGTGTGTATTATTATCCTAAATATATCACTGAGCCGCGAAAACGTGGTCTTAAAACTGAGGTTGTTTCGATATTAAATTGAAATACAGAGGAAGTTTTGTTAAAATGATGATATTTGATACTGAAGTGGTTTGCAGTTTGTTCTTTAGTGAGGTAAACTAGCTGGAGTGTTTTAATTCATCTTTGCACATCCATAGTCATGCTTTTTTTATATGTTTGGTTGTATTTTGTTTGTTTGACGCCATTAATTTCCGTTTAGGACTTTGGGCAAGTGCTGTGCTCAATGGAACTAATCAAAATTGTTAAATTTTTAGTGTCTAAGATATTTTTATCGGGCGCAGTCTCGCACTGGCAAAAGGATGGTTTGTTCTGATAAAAATTGAAATGAGCCTCCCAAATAGCTGAATTAGTAAGACAATATATGATTGATATCCCAGTGATAATTTTAGAAATCAAAATAATGAGTCCTCGGGACTCATACATTTTCAATCAATGGGTCCCATGGAAAAACTATGGGTCCGGGTCATGATAAAAAACAAAATCAATGTGCACAATTGATTAAATTGTATTCTCTTTCTATAAGTGCTCTAGTCTTCAATGCAGCATCTAACTTACTTGAGCTCATATAACCTTCTTTCTTTCAACAACTTCCAGTGGTTTAGTGCTGCATCAAAGTCTAAAGCACCTACCTGAAGCTTAACCATCATAAGTTTGTGTTGGGTCTCAGTAGTAAGCCTACACCTGGACTTAGTCAAAATCCTATTTTGTACAGAGAATCCTCTCTCATAACCTGCTGTATGAACAGCTGATGTGAGAGCAAGCTCTGCAAGACACAACATGTTAGGAAATGACTCTTTATGATATCGGAGGCATTTTTATCAAAACTCCATTATCCGGGGAACTGCAAACACTCGCAAACGAATCGGTTATTAAACAATAATATTGATTGGCTTAAATAATTTGAGAAACCAATCGGATAACGTGTATTATTATTAGCAAAAACGGTGCGTCGACTCGGTGCGCGCGTATTATACTATTATACTGGTCCCCCACGACCCCTACGCTACCTATGTACTTACAGAATTTAAGTGAGTAAATTTCCACAAAATATCAAAAATTCTCATTCACTCACATCATATGTTTAGTTCATGATCGTGGAATTCTTCCTGATTATTGAAATGCGAATGTTTTAAGTGTATTATCAGCATAAATTTGAAGACCGTCGCGGGATACAACTTCATGCAGCCGGTGTACATGTAAATAAATGCTACTTTTGGTTTATGACGTCATACGGGATGTTTTGTGTTCAAGTCGCAAAATTTCAGAAAAGATACCCATAAACAATCTGTCGGTGGTGTTACGTTGGAAATATCGCGAGATACGACTTTATATCGTTGGCTCCATGATACCAGCGTAAACGCAAGTCGGGCTATATTTACTAATTTGTACTAAATTCTAAAACTAAGACCATTGAACCAAATGCGTCTCGGGGACGCTTATAAAGCAGAACGTTGCGTCCTCAGCTAATTTAATGCGTATAGTACGCAGGACGCAGACCTAAAATTATCACTGTATCCTACAAGCACCTATTAGTTTACCCCGTCATAATGTGAGCAACTGTCTTCATTCCTAAATGATTTGTGAATCGGTGCCAAGTGGATTTTGATATGTCATCAATTTATTTATCATCCTTAAACATCGGGCCCCATTTCATAGACAGCTTAGATAGCAGGTTTTAACTTAAAATCATACTAATGGTATATAGTTAAGACCATTTATCTTTAACAACAGACAATAGATCCTCAAAACGATCAATAGGATAAAATAATAATAAAGTATATACAAACAAGAAGTAAAAAGAGTTTAAAGTTTACGTTCTGGAGTCTTGGTTAGCGCAGGTCTATATGAAAAGAGGGATCCGTTGTCATACCAAGATCCTTATGTATTTCCAATGCAGCACCCTGTAATTCTCATGTATGCTTTAGTGTACGTCATGTGACTATATGTATGGGCAGTAGTGGTTGTCTTAACAAACCTTTTTTTCTCTTTCTTTTCATTTAGAAGATATATCTTAGATACTATCAAGCCGTTCAAATGTTGATTGTTGAGTAACCACGTATTTCCATCATATATCTTTTAACCTCAGTGATCTTCCCATCAGGTTTCTGTTACTTTTAAATCAGGAGATTTTCTGATCGTGAATGTAAAGAATATTTAAGACTAGGCGCAAGTTTCACATAGAGCGCTTTAATCAAGTTTTCATTTGATGAGTAATCTTGTGGTCTTAGATATGTTGATTGCTAAACCAAGGAAATAGTCTTTTTAGATAAATGTTGTCAAGCCGTTTTTATTGGGGCTCTCTCATATTGCTTCAACTAACAGTCATGCATGTATCAAAATGTTTTAAGCAGCCCTGGACTTTGTGCGAAGAGAAACTCTAACAACGGCCGGAAGATACATAGGAAATTTGTCCGCTATCAGACGTTCTTACGAGGGCTGTTCGAAAAGAATTGCTTATTTTCGAATTACTCACTAGAAACTTAAATAAATGCCAATTCCTTTACTTCATACCTTCAAAGTATTCCCTGTGACTAGAAATACATAACTTCAGTCGATAAATTCATTTCCGAAAGGCGTCACCGTACGCTGATTTGTGTATAGTGCTAAGGTACTTGAAAACAACAGAACCCAATGCCTGTCTTGACCGATATTTTCGACCAGCAAGGTAATTTTCCAGTTTCGGAAAGAGGACAAAATCACAGTGAGCAAGATCTGGATAATATAGTGAATGAGGGAGATCATTGACTTTCTCTTGTTTAAAATGTTGGAAACTATTGTAGAGGTATGGCCGGGGCGTTGGCATGCAGAAGACGAACGTGTTTGAACTCTGTGACCAGACGTCGTTTTTGGTAGTACTTTTTCAGTTTCTTCAGTACGACGTCTCTGTCATACTTCCTTGTTATGCTTTTACCCCTTTTGACAGGGACTTGAATTTCTAACATTCAGTGTTTTTCTTCAGGATTAATTGTACACTTGATAGTGATAAACCTACCATCCGTGCTATATGACGCACCATATACCTACCATCTTTTTCAATGATTTCTTTTACTTTGGCGACGATTGCTTTTGCGGTCGCACGCCTGGCCTGCCTGAGTTTGGTGCATTTTCAACACACTGTAGGTCGGAATCAAATTTCTTTTTTCCACCTACGAATAGTGTCATAAGCGAAGTGTTACCATAAACAACCTTAATTTCGCTGAAAATATCTTTCAACGAACAACCAAGTAATGTGCGAGCTATTATATAAGCCCGCATTTCTTCTTCCTTATCTACGCTTTTACCAACCATTTTCATATACAGTAGTCTATGACTGTGTGTCTTCAAATAAAAATTCGCTACACAATGAGAAATTTTGTCGGTACATGTATATATCATTGTAAATGCATTGAGTAGGGCTATCCAATCGTATCTAGATTTGGATTTAGAGATATTTCGTCGTGAATATCGAATTACAATAAGAAATTCTTTTCGAACAGCCCTCGTATTTGTGCTCGCATTTTTTTTACCTAGAATCAATTGGTTAATAGGTCAAATTTGAACATTAATCATGATCATTTACCAATTTTTGTTCGCGCGGAGACTCATGCATACCTAACATAAATTCTATTGTACCGTCCTGTTGAAGTAAAATCCTTTGCGGCCGCGATCGTGGTCCAATGGTTAGTGCGCTGGACTTGTAACACGGCGATCCGGCTTCAAATTCCGGTCGCGGTAGGTCATACCCTACTATGAAAATTCGACACAAATGTCGATTTTCCTCCATATGTGGAGAAGTTGCCGGTTCCATGTGGAAGGGTAGGTTAGTACTAGTTAGTTATGCAGTCTCGGAAAACTGGTTAAGTGAACCAGCTGCCGTATATAACTGTAAAATTGTTGAAAAAATAACGGCGTTAAACTCGATAAAAAGCCCTTGACAACAAGATGCGCCTTTTAAACTCGAAATAAAGATCCCGCGAAATCATTCCTAGTTTGTATGTTTGTACGAAAACATCGTCGGTTAAGTTCTGTTATAAAACTCACATTATCACCATATTCGTTATCTTGTAAGAGACAGTAATCTCTCTGAGTGATGTTCTCAGTGCTTGTTACACGGTGTACATACTCCTTGTTGATTCATTTCTTTATTTTGTCAAGGTCAGTGTCGAGAATTTTGTATTCGCTGTTAGTGTGACATGTACCATATCTGTTATTTCTTAGTCTGGAATTTGTATGTACTCTTTCCATCACTTTTAAGAATGAATAACAAATAATAGTACCACAGGTGACAGACAGACAGACTGTAATTAAATTTACCAACAGGGTGCTCACTAATTCTCTTGATAGATAGTCGCTTTACACCAAAACTATTGAATTACCTACGTACTATACGTCAATAAAATCCACTCGAAGATTCAAAATCAAAGTACATCTGTTGAAATACCATTACTTTAAATGCAAATTTTCGCAATGGTACCATAACGATACCCAATGAATTACTCACTTTGTAATTTGATTACGGAAGCGGTGTTTAGACAATTATGTTACATTACTTAAATCTTATTTTTTCTTCAAAGAAATTGTCGCAACTCTGTACTGTGTATCGCTCTTATTCGTTAACAAAAACTGTGTTCAAGGGTTTGGTAGAATGAGGGTCTTCTCCATTAAAAGTTGTTAATACAAACACGTACATGTAAAATGTAAAATAATCTAAGATGGTAGTTAGTGGTCAAATAGTACCTCTCTTAACAGAGCAAAGTGTTTACTTATGATAACATTCATTTCTATGAAGTTCTAAAACATCTAAAATGATTTCAATGTTATAAATAACATCCAGTGTGTTTGTTTTGAATGATATTTTCCAACCTTGGGTGCGTATATTCTACGGAGTTCCTGAATTCGAACCCTGGTCACGGGACAAATTCTCTATAACGATTTGTTTGGTAGAATCGCGTGCAAAACCGTTATTTCCCATCATTGATCAATCATGTAGTGAAGTGATCAAGTTGGTACTGGAACTGAATCCAGGAAATCTATGTTAATTTAACTGAAACACTGATGAGAAGATGCATGAAATATTTAATTTTTTTATGTATCCAACCGAAGGTCGAAAATTTCCTTGGTTTAGATTTGCTACCATGTAGATACGACAAAAACAACACGGATCATTGTAGTATGTTACCATAAACTGCATTCATTGCTTTACGAATGGTAATGTAACGAGACTCAAAGACAAATTTAAAGCCACGGCACGTTTGGATGTGTGAATTTTCTAAGCTAGCTTAAGTTTTACTACCAATTCTAACTGTCGTGACTGATTCGGACTAAATTGAAACTGTCATTTACCAAGCCGCCAGAATTTCAGAGGTGAATACATTAAAGGAAAACTGTTTATAATTCTTTACTTGATTTAAAAAAGGAAAAGGCTTTAATATGTAATAGAACATATGTCTAAGACATTAGGTGATTTCATATATATATGTGGTGCATGTTGAATTTTAATTGCTACTTGAGAAAGATCTTGGTTAGTACATTGCTCTAGACTCGCAAGTGATGAATGAGTTGTATTTCTATCGAGAAATCTTTGTGTTTTATCTTTATTTTTACAAAGGTGAAGTCGCAAAACTGTCATTTTGTTGTTTCAAATGCAATGTTATTGATTTGTGTGGAACATAGTATAATTCAATCTGAAATAATTCAAAATAAGATATTTCTGAGACAAAGAAGCATGTAGGCAGCTCATTACACTAAGCTAATAACGAGGGAAACGTGAACATACCGGCTTTGTCTTGATTATAACATATGTTATCCCACAGTGTAACCATTATGGAGGCTAATTATATCACTTTTTTCAGGAAGCCTTTGAAAGATTGTTCTAATTAGACATCGCACTCCATCAGAACCTTTACCCTGAACACCAGAAGGCGTCTTGTATAACTGACATCTGTATATGTTTACTGTGACATATTGTTTTTATATAGAACCAAGTTTCTTATGTCCCAACAGTATACGATGAGTTAATGTCATCAAATTTTGGTTTTGGAGTAAAGAGAAGCTATCTATATAAGTCACGCCTAAACACATACATTCTTATGTACATAAACTTGCTTTAATACAAATTGGAATTTGGTATATGTACAAACTAAATTCTTGTATTACATTATCAAGTTAATGGCAAAACACTTTTAATTAAACGTATTTGTGAGAAGTATTCTAGCATGGCTTAATACGATATCGAACAGCAACGTCGCTAGAATAACCATAATCACTAATATGGTCGTAATAATAGAGTAATCATGGAACTATTTTCGTTGAGTAAATAGATAAACCATCTACATGATCGCATGCTCTGAAGTGGAGCCTCTGTTAAACTCTCATATCATTTCAGTATCTCTTTGAACCTACCGTAATTCTTAGGATAAATCAGACGTCTTAAGTGTTCCAATGTTTTATATCGACATTTAGCGCGCTTGAATTATTTTGATTAATAAAGTGAATTAATGGAATAGAATAGAATAATGTTTCTACCATCAAATTACGAAAATTTCTCCCAAAATTTAGTATTCATCTACGAAGCAACATATTAATGCACAAAGTGTTTGCAGCATAAAGAATCATAAGATATATACAATTTATGACAAACCACACTTAACTGAAAATCTCATATGAAGTACATACAATTTGTTCTACTTACGTTAAATAAATGTGATTTCTTCTGAAATGAAACCACTTTTAGTAATGGGTAAAACCTATCGGCCTAAATGTCCTCTTTAGAACGTAACTCTTGATGGACCAATAGATCGAGAAAATGTTTGGTTCATAAATGTTGAATGAAAATATTAAAAAGGAACATTTTTTTGATATAAATAAGAAGAGGATTACTGATTACTAAGAAAAAAAAATCAGATACAAAACAAACTAACTCCTCCCAAATACCACCATCCCCTAATCCCCTAATCCGAAACCCTACCAACACACAGAACCAAACTAAAAGTAGAGGACAGAACAGTCTCATGGGGGGGTACCGCCATTGTACAGTTTGAGGCAGTTGGGGATTAAACAAATTACAGATTTGCAGCAAGTATTTTGTCGGGGCAAATACGTAAGTTAAATACATGTTAGATACATTCAAAGATATTATATAGATCATGGAATTCAAGAGAACATGTCTTAGATGCAGTGTAAATGGGATTCACTTTCGTGCATTTTTATGTCGATTTTTTTTGCGTGGATCGTAATGTATTCTCTCAAGGATTTCATGTTTGAGCATAACATGACTACGAATGCTTCTAGCTTAGAACTCATATACAACTGAAATCAATTGTATAATGTTTTTATTCAATACGTGGTTAGATTTTGTGAATTAACGTCACTTTCTTGTGTTTTAAGCAATTAGCTATCCGTTGCAAATGACTTCCCACAATACATTATGTATTGTAAATTACGAATTGTGAAATGTCATTAGGTCACCGTTTGTACTTGTAGGATCTCAGTGCCTGTATGAGATATTTTTGTCTTACATATCAATTTCAACGGCATTCAGTTAATTAGGCATCTATTGAATGCGTAGGATGTCATTTCTTCTTAAAAGTAATGACACTGGTAATATTACACAATGCATTTGATGGGAAAAATCATTCAGGTACTGGATTAAGCAGACCACACATAGGATTTGTGGACACGTGACAGTCACAATACTGACATAGCACATCACAATGCCATTAACCGCAAAGACTTCTCCCGCAGTGCAATTCTATAAAATACAAAGGCAGACTAATGGCGAGTGACACGAACATTTACGGAAGTAATTTTGCTGTTTTGCCAAGTCATTCGATTCTGTTCCAAATAATTGTTCATGTTTGCAAACTTCATACGCGTACTTTACTGGCATGCTTCTATATGAATTTGATCACCAACAATGCTATGATACAATTCAGCGATAGGATAGTGCATGAAGCCCACAGAACATGGATTCCATTAGGACCGCTAGAATAAAAAATTCAAGGTTAACAGACGGATTAAACAAAAGCAATTAAATGTTTTCACAAACTTTAGGCGGAATGTTTTTTTTAGCAATTGTTGATTTAGTTATACAAACCTTGGCACATGGATTGTACTTCTTGACAAGACTTTGGTAACGTATCATACTTAACAAGCAGCTGCAATGGCAGATATTAGAAGCCAGTGCACATGCGCGAAGAGAAAACATTTTAGTGACATCTCCCAAATAACGAAAGAAGATAAGACTGTTTCTGTACATTTTAATCTTGACATTTATTCAACAGGTTCATACAAACTGAATCCGAATTGTGTGTTTGTTATGCAATCACTTCTTGTAGGGGAGACCTATTTTTGTCCACTTGCTTAATTAAAGTCTTTCAGGATAGGTGCGCAATTGTCGCCACCCTTTCGTTTTATTTGAAACGTGTGAAAATGAAATTTGCGTTTTATCGTTAATGCCATAAAAGTGATCAATTAAGTTAGTCCTTTTAGTGCAGTACTATGTTGCCGTCAATTAGTGCATTAGTTGTGTGACAAGAGAGCAACGCGCCTTTTCTCGGTGACTTAGATTTTTTGTCATACAAAATGGAACAACTGATCTGTAAGTTTCATACAGTGACAATATGTGCCCTTTAAATGCCCTTACTTTTACAGTTCTGATGTAGCATAATTACCATCAATGAAAGTACAGTGCAACCTCTCCAGAGCGACCCTCTCTTGAGCAAAAACCTCCTTTCAACAACAGCATGATTTTCCCACTGTACGATTTGACTACTATTTTAACCTCTCTACTCTCTAGAGCAACAACTTCTCAACAACAACATAATTTTGCCTCTTCCAAAAGATGTTTCTTTGGAGTGGTTGCACTGTAGTTGAAATTCCAACTAAAATCGAAGACAAAATAGACATAAATTGTTAACATAATTGATTGTGTTCCATACGTTTTGATTAACATAGAACATCGAATAAATCTCTGGAAGAATGAAGGTTTTACTAGATTTACTTGAATGAGAGTGGAAAATTAAATGATACAAACGCAGATATATTGCAACCCAGAGAAATGAATGAGTCATGAAACGTATCTTTTAATATTAGTGACCTTGGCGTATTTTAAGAGATTTACATTATTCTGAAATGCACCATTTTCGCAACAGCGCGTCGCAGACAGCATTCACGATTTTATCAAAGCAAATGACTTAAACTTACCAGTAAGCTACATTTCCATGAAACTTGCGTGTAATAACATCACTCATGCAATACCTGTCACCGAAGTCTATAAGAAAACCTATCTGTTTTTATCATAGCTAAGCGTGTCCATTTGCTAATGCTATCTACTGAGCGATATACTAAATATGCTGTTTCAAGTGAATCATGATGTCTAGTCATTGGAGCTCACGCTTCTAATTCTTCGAAGCACAGGCAGTGAAGCGAGGCAGAAGTAACGGACCAGTGATGGTAAAAATATACATAGAGCATATAGTAACTGCTGGTGCTTTAAGTTTAAAGATGCAGCTTATTTATCACCACTTCCTTTCTCTCTCGTCCTTCAACTATTTGCGACAGTTATCTTATAACCTTAGCTCTGTTTGGAATTGAAACAAAGTTTATCTGCAACAAACTGTGGGTATTTCAGTATGCTGGCTCCATATTTAGATTAATTTCTTTTAGCCATTTTTGAACTGTTGAGAAATACCATCAAAGATTGAAACGCAACATTTTCACTTTGGCAAGAAGTACAGACTTAAACGCCATTTAAATTGGAATTTAACTTACATTTAAGTGGTCGAATTCATAGTAGTAGGATTCTATAATGGATAAATTATGAATTTATTACGCTTAATGGAACACATACAAGCGGGAATGCTTTTGGTCTGTTGGCGGTTATCCTGTTTTACTCTTAATGCAACCCGTTTGCATTTTCGTTTTCTTTTTTGTTCCTATTGTCAAAGTTATTTCCTTGATTTGAATTTTAACCATATCCTTTTTTGCTTATCTATTTATGTAAACCTCTTCCAAATTCTATAATTACATCCTATGCACTTCTTCGATTAGCTTTGTGCTGTTTGAGAGCGTTGTGGTGAGCCTTGGTTTTCTGAATTTGACCTTATCCGCTTTGCAAATGCCTTATATGTAATCATGCGTAGGTAAGAAAATCATTTAGACAAAATTCAATATTCCAGAAATTCTCGAAATAATCAAAATAAATTTCCTATGGACATGTATTTCTTTTTCTTTAGTACTCTTTCCAATCAAGAGATGCTAGTGGTAAATATTTAATTACCTACTATTACTTCTGAAATATCCTTGCTAGACAAAGTGATTAGCCATTGTCTTAGATTCAAAAACACATTAATGGTAACTGCAGTGACAATTAACAGAGTGACGTATTTTCATGATCTGGGACATACATTTTAAAGTTTATTGTCCGATCAAATGAGATATTTGCGCATTATTAGGAGCAGTTCGTGATCATAGTCTGTACCACGTTAGAGAGTACATGGATTAGTTTCGTTTATGTCGAAGCAATTAATGTTTTTACTAAGCGACACACTACTGCGGTGTAAATAATTGATGAAGTTACATGGAGCGTGTGTTAGCACCGGTTAATGTGGTAATGTATTTGGTTTCTTTTTGAAAAAGAAAAGTACCTGACTGGTGATTCTTTGTCATCTCATTTTGAACAGGTATGCTCGAGTTTTGATATGAAATACTTAAATGAATTTGGTGATTAGGAAGCAACAATTGGGACCTTAATTTTTTAAATTGTGTTTAGAGCAAATTGTTCCATGGGCTTTCTACCCCAATCCAATATCAAGACATCCATTTTGCGATTGCATTTTGTATAATTCATTAGAAAAACAACCCCTCAAAGTGTGTGAATATTGTAAAACTACTCCTCTTCTTGTCGAAGTAAACCCTGCAATTCATTCTTTTAGATGTGATATTTTAATGTAATGTTTGAAATATTTATACCTGATGTTCTGCATTTATTTATCCGAGATGTTTGATAAGCATGTATCAGTTTGTCCCGAAAGGTTAAATTTATATAGTGTAACTTCTCCAGAGCGCCTTTCCCCCTTGAGCAACAATCTCCCTTCAACAATGACATGAATTTTTCTCGCCGAACGATTTAACTATTAACTATTTCCTTGGCAACAACCTCTCAACAGCAACATAATATAAGGGGGTTGCTTTTGAGAGGTTGCACTGTACATACTAATCCGCGCTGCATTTATTGGGAACCCGATTTTTATCCATTCTGTATAGTGAATTTTGAAATGAGTTTACTATTTATATTGTTTTTGTCCATGTTCTAGAATGAAAAATTGTGATGTTGACATCCTTTTTGGTGTAATGAACAAATTATTTTGGCGAACACAAGTTACGGATGCGATTTTTATGCCTTTGCTTTGCAATGAAACTGAATAAAACATGATTGCCCTCTTTATTCACTGTCTTGCAAATGGTACTCATATGAATCTGAATTATTTTCCAAGCATACACGTGAAAACTGTTTGGACAATGAGCCATAAATTTAAGGCCTACTTTAGATGTCCATGTAGATCCTCGTTTATTTTCTTATTTTATATCACCATCGATTTTATGTCTAATGAAAATGACATAAGACGTTGTTCATTAGGTTTGAATATACGTTTTAATGCAAACATTTGAATGGACATTGTTTGATTTGTGGAGTCCGCACTCAGTCTTGAAAGGTGGAAACATGTTTTTTTTTCTTTTAAATTCTGTTTTCTACATTCTGTGCTGTAAGAACAACGGAAATATACTTGATTGGCTCTTTAAAGACTTTCTCCATGAACGCTAATCTTTACGTGAGAATGACGTCACTGATGTAATTACATTTTGAACAAATACACAATACCGTATTATATAAGGGGGATTTGTCAAGATTTAAATAATACCATATCCTGTAAGTATTCATTAAAGATGTGATTCGTACGTAAAACATTAATAACCACGTCTGAAAAAAGATGACTTCATGACGTTCGTGAATTAATCTTACGGAGAACATTAATCATACTAGGACATCTTTCGGATACAGTATCCATAGACAGGAAAAAGTGCATCGAAATCGGAGATTGGAAGCAGCAGACGTGTATTTTGTGTCTGTCTTATCAGGAAGTAGGAGTGATAATTGAACTCGCTATGGAATAAAACGTACAATAGAATTCGTAGGAAATGCCACATGCAATAAATTCCATAATTGTACACTGACTATCGTGTCCACGGAATGCCCGGAGCGGTTATTGTGTTGTGTTATTTATGCTGTATTTTGACTGCTCGTAGTAGAAAGGTAAAGCGGTATATGTATGGACCACGGGTTCGAACCTAGGGCACGGCGCATTTTCTTGTTACGATTTAGTTAGGGACTTAGGTCTGAGGCCATTCTTGCTCTACATAAAAACAACAGTAACAACATCATTTCTTTTTGGTCGTAGTTGACAGGGTTTTCAAGTCATTTAGTATGATAGAATGCGTATAAAGACATTTTTCATGCATTGTCAGTAAATCCACTTTTACTTTATTTCACAAAATATATAAATGAAACAAAGAGATGGCAAAAACAAGTATTCAATCACATATCATCTGAATACAGTTTTCATCAATGTTAATAATTCTTAACTATATTAGTCTGTGTGCTACTTCATAAAAGTCAGCAGAATGAAAATAGCCTAGATTCCATTACATGACATTTCAGGCGATTGTAAATGTCAATTCGAATATGCAAGAAATTCATCGGATTCTATGAGCTTGCTATTTATTGGATGAAAGACATGATTTAATTTTCCAGTAGACAGACACGTACTTGGTTACAACATATCTTCGCCAACGGAATCGTTGACTTTGCAATTCCACCATATATGACGTAAATTCAATGCGTTTTGCATCGTGCAAGAATGAACATTGCTCCTTTTAGGTAGAGAAAATTGGGTTATCTTACGGTGTGGCAATACCAGTCAAACTGCATTTGGTCGAAAAATAAAAAAAGTACAAACCATAATTGAATTTCAATTTATTAACTTCTTATTTTCATCTTGATATCCTCAAGGCTGTCAATATGTTTTGGTTTTACCGTGTTTCTCTAAATATTTAATTCGTGTTCAGTCCAGCGTTCCTTTCACTTCAGTTTTAATTTTCTGCTGTTCGCTAGGTTAGTCTCCAATTTTCTCTGCTCTACTTTCATTAGCAGCCTAATTCCGTTTGTGTACCTCGTCGCGCGCATTATGTACATCAACCGTTTTAAAAGTGTGTACATATTCCTAAACAAGTCTTGATCTGAACAGATGAGCCCATTCAGCTTTTAATGTTTCCTAAAGGTGCTAAGATATCATATAATATGTTGTACTGTTCTACATAGATAGAAGCTGTTATAGAATGGTTTACGGTTTCCACACAATACACACATATTCCCCCAACAGGCGACCGACGTGAAGTATTTGCAAAATAAACCACTTCGAGATGCTAACTCAGGTATTTGACCCGCGTCCTCTAAATCAGTATTAGAGTTAGTCTACATACTGCACTAAACAGGTTGTCCGTCTAGGTTATTCTTTGAGAAAAGAAAAATCCTCTACAAAAGAAATGTTTTGCTAAATTATAATACCTCAATGTTTATTCACATTAATGCAGGTATATGTTGCGTTTTACAAACTGCCACGAAGGTAAGACCAGAGAAAATAGTGGTAGTTACGGTTAACCGACCCTAATTTTGTCGCCGACCATAAAGTTTCTAGTGACAAATTCCAAAGTACGAAAATATTTTGGGGTGAATCATACCTCGTATTTTCATTTCACTAAAGACGTTTAGAAAATTGAAGTAGATGATAATGTTTTTCTACCTACCTCTACCCCATCGTTTTGGTCAAATAAGGCCCACAAACCATATACTTTCAATCTATATCAATATTGATGTGTGTTAAATTACGATTAGAACGTCCGAGGTCCAGTTGTTAGTACGCTGGACTTGTAACCCGACGATCCGGGTTCAAATCTTGGTCGCGGTAGGTCATACCCTTCTATGGAAATTTGATGAAAATGTCGATTGCCCTTCATATAGAGAGAAGTTGCCGACTCCTTGTGGAAGGGTGAGTTAGTACTGGTTAATATACAATCCAGGAAAACGGATTTGGTGAACTGGCCGTCGTATATAAATGAAAAATTGTAGCAAAACGGCGTTAATCCAAGTGACAATGTCACACAAGACAGAACAAATTAATTACGATTAACTCCTTAGATTAATATCGTCATGTAATTTTTGCTAACATCTTACACAATTTATGGCGGTTATTCTATCAGCGTAGATCAAATCTGAAATAAACGTTTAGACAATTAAAACATACTCATGTTTGCAAAGAATTAATCTTATCAGTTGAATACGTAACAAATATATGCAATATGAGAGCAAAGTCATTATATTACCACTTTCGAGATTTATTACACTTACGTAATAGAGTAAATATTTAATAAAAGTTCTCCTCGAAATTAGATCCAATAGTTGAAGCTGTATTTTACAGAAATTAATCTTAAAATATCTTCTATAGTTCAATGTGACCCAGTGTATGTAAATCACTTCCATTTTCTGTGTTTTAAAGATCTATTTTAAAGAATGGTAAAAATCATCGGATAACACGTTGCCCGTTCCTTTGCCAATTAGGAATCCCATCCTAACGTTACCCTTGCGTCTTGATGAATTTAAGTAGATGATAGATCTTTACCTACATATTGTTACAAGACAGAGGTGATACTTTACGTGCAAATTATTGTTCTTGGGCAAATAGCTTGTAGTATAGTTACCACTTGATTTTACTTTGTTGGGTATTTTATTACTATGTTGTTGGAAAACGAACTATTGTTTCAAAAGGAAAGTTGAAAAATATATGATATTAAATACCTCTCGAGCTTTGAACTTGACGATTTCACACTTGCCTGTATTATTTGTCTGTAATATGATAAACGGTCATTGAATTTTGCTATACATGTGATTTATTTAATTTATACGTCTGGCACTGTTGAGGTTTATTTTGCTGAATTCATGAGTAGTTCATTCAACTTCGTCACAACATTATTTGTAATCTTACGTCACCAAATTAAATACATTTCCTTTAATTAAAGAGGGGAGGGTGATCGTCGGGGGGACTATAGTGAAGATGAGATTTTATGTATGCGTTCGAAGTTCTCTAGGATGCAATACGCAATTGCGAATTGCGAACTGAACTCCAATTTTATACAACCCATTTTTGAGTCTATGACCGCCACATTGAAGTTTCGTCTGTAAAACGCATTTCCAAGACACCCAAATAAATGGCTTCATCGTCATGTGCGTTACATGTTTTATGTATTAAATTTATAGCTCGGTAGCTATGATAGCTGAGTCATCTTTCGGATGCTGTTTCCTTTTCCGCAGTATCATTAATATTTTATATAACGATGCCAGTAGATTACATTCTTATACTGTAGTTTTAAAGGAGTCTGTCTTGATACTACTGAAATACCAAATTGTAAATGTATGAAAATTCGCTGATACATGCTGATATGATTGCAAGTACATAATCGAAGAAAATAACAAATTTGTCTGTGATGTAAAGACTTAATGACGTCATTCGTACCAATTACTTCATTTCCATTCATTTTCTGAACCACAAATAAATGCACAATAGTCTGATGCTATAAATGCACTGTTTTAATGTAATTGCACAACTTATGAATGTCATTGTACACATTTATCAAAACGTTTCTATTAAATCTAGTTAGCATATATTGGCATTAACCTTGTGTAGCACGTAATTACTCTCTATTCATTGTGAACAAGTTCGTCAATTAATGACACGTGAAGTAGAAGGACGAAAACTCCGCAAATTCTATTTGCAACATCTCAGACGATTAGAAGCGTCGTTTCAAATTTACACATCATTCTGAACAGAAATGAGCTTTTTTCTTTGAATAATAGATTTATTAGAATCTAGAAATAGTCTGATATAATATATGGTTATTGTCGTTTTATCTCTATCGATCATGTTAAATTGGTAATTTACCAATAAACGGTATTTTAAGGATAGGCAATATTGTAAGGAAATTCAATTTCCGTCGTCATGCTCTGAAATATTATACTGTCACAGCATTTACTGCAGAATTCAATGTGGAAATACTTCAAGACAAAGTTCTAGGAGTCGTTGCCATGCTTTGTGGTAGAAGATTGTTAAATATGGTTATTAATTGAACTTTCTTGGAGAGCAAAAAGTGTGCAGTATTTTGTCAGATAAATATTTGCAATGCACATATTTTCCCAACTGACGGACCGACCAACCAACATACTGCCAAAACAATGAGTGACTTACACGGCTTGTTTAGATAGTCATATGTATAATTAGATAAAACATATAGTGTTGTCATATGTAGCATCAGATATATGTTAATAGATTGAACAATGCTTGACAGTATTTTATTCGTGTTTGAGCTAGTGGGAATTCATTGAACACAACTTTCGTGTATGGGAATATTGTCCCAGGTCCTTGTTCAGTTTTCACAATAGCGAACATCAGTCGGCATCATTAAAGGTAATTCTCTCTACGGAATGTTTACCAAAGAGGTTCAGTGAATTTGATTTACAATAACCATTTTGCCGCGTACTTCAACTAATAACTAATGAAAATAGTTGTATCAAAGTTTATTAAGATCAATTTAGTTCGATAACGGTCAGTGGGTGGGGCGTTTATTGAATATTTTTAGCTAAGATAAAGTTTTGAACTTGAAAATCTTACAACCTATCTTTACAAATAAGATGTGTTTCATAGCCACTGATTGTTTGGGGTGTCTATTGTCAGCTGTTAGGGCAAATGTCAGACGTGTATATAGCAATAGCAAAATTATTATATTTATGAACTACTATCTTAGCTATGTCCATGAAACGAGTGCCAGGGATATCTGTTTGTTGTTTTCATTGTATATGATTGTTTGAGCATATACTCACTTATGGACGTGAATAAGGCAATGCCTCCGTGCTCGAGTGGTTTTGGTCTCTGACTTGTAATCACTAGCCCCTCACAGCTGTGATTTCGAATTCCACCAGGGACCTAATTTTGCATGTAAAGAAGCAGTCCAGCTTGGTCGGAAGGCGTAAATCGGTGGTCTTCCACAGCTGTTAAGCTGTAAAAGTCTACAAATGACTCTAACTATTGGTGCGACATTAAACTCCAGTGAAAAAGATTGCTTCAATATTTGAGAAATTAATTAATTATTGAGGTACGGAGGGTTATTCTTTTGATGGAAATGCGATGCAATTGTATAATTCCTCAGTGACGTGCAAGTTTAGATATCTTAATGAGATATATCAGAATAAATATGATATTAGCTGAGAGTTTTGTTCATAATTATCTGGGTACATTTCGATTTATCATGTTCTTGAATATGCATCGAATGTTTTATTTAATTTTGTATAATTGATTTATATTTATTGCAAAACTGAATTGAAGCAAAACATTAACAGCATTTATATGACAAGTGGTGTAACCTTTCTTTATTACAGCAATATATCTGGATAGTGTTCTAGTATTATTTCTATTTCAAGACTAAAAAGTTCCAGTTTGTTAAGTTTTATAAATAGGCTCCGTTCGTGACAGTATTATTTTATCAGGCAAAAACTTATTCCCTTATCGGAGTCGCCTTAGACGAATGCAATGCTGTAATTACATGTATAAAACAGCTGGATAACTCTTGTTGCTTGGTAATGTTTGGGTATGTGTGCATACTTCATTTTTCTAAGATTCTGTACCAGTATTTACTCTGTTCCCAGCTTCCAACTTATCCGCATAGACAATCAGTGGACGGGACGAATGATTTTAGCTGATGTCTTAAAAACGAATCTTCGCGAACATGTATGTAGACTGAACTCTTTACAAATTAAGCTAAGCGGGTATGCTTAGTTTGTATGTTTAATTATTAAGTAAATGTGTTGTGTTCAACCAAACAAAAATACAACAACATCACATTAAGAAAAAAAAACAAAAAAACAGCACATTCTTCAATATGTTAAAATGCTTTTTCCATGACATTTTAGCCAGCCACGTGTAATACTTCACATTCTATAAAGTGTGTTTATATGTTAATTAATATCATTTGTGTATTACTCAAGTTAGAAGCATAAATTGATAGTTGTTTATTCAATACCGATATTTTTAATAACCACGTTTTACACGTGAACATAGCGGGCACTACGCCTTATCAGACAAATTTGAAAGAACTTGTACGGCTGCAATAAGATCTATTAACACACACATCTATTCATGAAAGAAATCTGAATATTTTGTTAAGGATAGAAAAAGTGGAAAAGTGAAAAAGACCTTTGAGATCTCGCAAGGAATGACAGTGTTCATATCTTTATCCATAACTGTCGTGTCTTATCATTAACGTACACCTCCGTCAATGTCTCAGCTTTTACAAGATTCTTGTAAGACAAAACTAAAGCAATAAAAGATACACATTTCACGCCTTGGTGAAAGAAACTGTTTGGAAAATACCTTTGGGACAAAAGATTTTAAATGGATAATCTCAGCAAGTATTTTATTTGTCAGTGCACTATTTCTCGGTGGAACATGTTTGGTAATTACCTAACTATGTTATAAAAGTCGATCGCTTAAATGCGAACGAATTGAAGAAGTTTGACGGGATGGTGCAAAAAAATGACAGCAAATTCGCATTTAGAGAAAACAAGTACAGATTCTTGAGAATCTGATGGAAACTAAATGAAACTTGGTCTCAAAGCTTGGTAGTACTTTCCAGACAGAGACGTATGTAAATGGTAAAGAACGATAAGTCTGGATTGAGATTGGCACATTTTTCGTTGTGTTGGACATTTATTTACATTTTGAGCACAGGTAACCTAGGTAGGATCTTCAGGCTATCAGCGTGTGCATGTAGATCCCTGATCGTGCAGATGATAACCCTACCAGCCATTTTTTTCAGTTGGGTCATTTGGTGACTTTCCAATTTTAACGGGGGAAGGAAGACCTCAGGCTCATAACTAGGTAGTACTATCGAACTTCCATAAGCTAACTAGATAGCTTTCTCACTTGTGAAATTTTGGGATTCGAAATTACAGCAGAGACCATAACCACTCAAACACAGAGGCTCCTACCACACATCTTACATCATCGCATATGAGAGAATATCGGTCCTCGTCATTACCATACCATTTACTTAGATATTAGTTTTATAAAAACAGGTCTTGTGATTAATGCTTTGTAGATTGATACTGACATATCCAATATGTTGAAATATTGGAAATGAAATATATCACAGCTACATGAAATAGTGCACACCGTCTTCATATAATAGCCATACACTTTGTAATTTCATTTGCAAGAACTGTTCAATTCCTAAAGGGAATTTATGTTTCATCAAATCTCACTCCTGAAACCACTTCCATCTTATAGTCCAGTCAAACCCGTGAATAAAAGTCACCTTTGGGGAAGACAAAATGAGGCCTTTATTGACAGTTGGCCTTTATTTGGAGGTCAGTTTGTTCTATTTAATCAATGATGTTTTTCCAAAGAACGGCCATTATTCCACAAGGTGGCCTTAATTCCGAGGTGGCCACAACACATATAAACGCATATAATTTAAATGCGCAATTGTATTTTTAAGCCAAGAACTCTTTCGCGAATGACCTCGTGAAGTATTTGAAATTGTGTTTCTTTACTAATTTGAGTCTATTGCAGACTTTTACGTTAATTACTAGTTATGATGCTGTGAAGAATTTGGTTGCAGTAATGATATATTTTTTTCATATAACTTACATTACATAATTCCAATGAGACTTTCTTGAATTTATTGACGGTGCTTTTGTAGTGGGGTACTTAAATTCTCTAGTAACCACTAGCTGAGTTCAAATCCCACCTAGTACCTGAAAAAATCACATGGATGGCAAGGAAGCTGTCCAGACAGCTTACGAACTGTCAATTGTTCTATCTAGGTATATACATAGGGTATGCCTCTACAGTTTAAAAAACTAAAACATTAAATTGCCAAATGACCCTGGCTGTTGCGACATTGTACCAAAGAAGTGATAAAAAAGAAATTATTAATTGCGCTGAATATACGTTTATCGCATGGTAGTTAATAGCCTGTTTTAGAACATAACATTACCCACACCTTTTCAATATCCTTAATGTAATGTATCAATATTTCACATTCAACAATCATTACAGTAATTGATTTCATTTTACAATCCATCGAGGAAAAACGGCAATCCACTGTACTGTACTATAAAGCACTTTCATAGTGACAAGTTATCAAGTGCGATGCTAGTATGATATCAATCCACGGTGGAAATTGTTTGTCTTCATGATAAAAGTTTACATTTTAACGTTAAGTGCTTTCTTTTTGTCCATCAAAATGCACATGCGATAGTATATTTCTTTTTTCCTCTTTGGGGGGGGGGGGTGGCGGTCACGTTAAACCAACACCCAGGGTCATTAGGCGATTTTTTTCAGCTGTAACGATGGAGAACGACCTTACACGTACATCTAGGTAGAACCTCAGATCTTCCGTAAGCTAGATAGAAAGTTTCCTCACATGTGAAATGTGGTCCCGAGTTGGTTTCGAAGTCACAGCGGTAGTGGAGTCAGTAATTACTAGTCCGATACCATTGATGACCTGTTTTCATTTTTTCTTCATTTTGATCTCAATATTAAAACTTTACGCCAATAATTTCCAAAATTATTGCCTCAAAATGGAATAGGTTCCTTTCCTCTGACAGAAAGTAATTTACCGTGAGATTATTTCAGAAAGAATAACAATTATTGTCCCTTCAATTTGCATTGAAGTCTATGGGAGTAGCCAAATTTTCAAAGGATAAAGAAAAAGAAGATACAATTCAGTTGAAACTCAGGGTATGAAGATGCCAAAATACAGCATCAATCTAATTTATTGAAGCGAAATATAAGTTACCGAGTAATATATACAGAAATTAATATGTAATTTCTCATTGTTGGACCAAGGGCAGCCAATCATGAAGTTATCAAAATGTGTCGTGAGATAAAACAGTATTTAGAGTAATTATCAAAGAAATAATAATGCTTGGGCAATACTAATTTTATAATATTACTATTTTGAGTAGCATAGATCAGACACGTAAACAACTACAGTATTCTGAATGTAATTATATTATTGATAACTTAAGACTGTTGTCAGGTTTTAAAAGTCTCCATATTGAGGTTATACTGTACATGTAGATACAGTGCAACATCTCTTGACCAACAACCTGCCTTCAACAGCAACATGATTTCCCCCCACTGTACGATTTAACCATTAATTTAACCTCTCTAGAGCAACGACCTCTCTGCAACAACATAATTTTGCTTTTCTCAAAGTGTGTTGCTTTTGAGAGGTTGCAGTGTACCACCAAACTATTCGAAATAGGAAATCAATCAATCAATCAATCAACTGTAAGTATTGTACAAAGGAAATTGTAATTGAGACTGTAAGTTTGTTTTATTTCAAATTCACATTTTCCTCTTTAAAACCCCTATGTGATAAATTAAACTAAAGTGTTTGAGATGTCTAGTGCTAATGTACTTGTGTTTTGTATTTATTATTGTTGTATCGAACGTGATGTTTCACATTAAGTTATATACTTTGCTTTCTTCCAATTCATTTCATCATGTTTTGTTGACAAAAGTATGTTTTGTAATAAAGTTGGAGCATGTATCATGACCAATCCTATACAATAGACAAATAGACGAATGAAAAAGAGAAATTTCCTATTCCAAAAAATGCAATTGATAGAACTCTTTATTGTCAAATTAAAAGAAGCAATTATGATGGCACATGTTAATATTACCGCAAGCAATTGGATACGTGTTTATATTACAACAATATAGTTTTCACTTTCTAGGGATTAGTTTACTTGCTGTTCTATACTACTAATTCAAACAAACTATAAATTAATTGTCTTTAATGAATACAAATCTCAATTAGCAAAACGCCGCTCTAAATTCCCAGAGTTTCTCGCTTAAGAAGTATTCAGCGTATAAGATCATTTCAGAAGCCTCGAATGCATTCTTACTGTGGTACTAGTTACTCAACAATGACTGCTTTTCGCCCACGTAAAGGAGAAGAATGCTGTCGTATAGTTGCTCAAACCTAACATGTATGGGTAAGATGATAATGAATTAATTGTATTTTCTAAACTGAAAAAGGATGTGATCAATTACCATTTAATAAATTATGCCGGTATAAGGAAGAAAGTAAAGTGTTCTTTTAACTAATTCAATGCCTCTATTTGTGATTTATCCAGTGACTTTTATTACCTCTATAAGAGCTTTAATTTTGTCGCGTTTTATTCTATCAGTTTTATCGTCTGGTCTCCTTCAAAGGATATTCTTTTAACCTTTTGGCCACTAACAGACGGATATAATTATTTTTCTCATAAATAACTCTTAAATTGTCTTGACTGTCACATTGTAATCGATCTTTATTGAGCATATCCAAACCTGATCCTCCACTTTAATTTTATTTCCCCAAAAAGTGTCGGGATTTCGGAAGCGCCCACACTGGTGGTCTCCTTTGTCCGAGATCTAGGCCAGTTTGCCAACATTCAAGTATCACCAGGTTATTATTATAAGATGGAATTTTTTGGCGGAAAAAGATCCAAAAATGCGTTTTCACCTGTAGTTCCTACATGTTTGTATTAGTGATGTGGTTGACAAGCCCTCTGCACTTTCGCCAGTCGTAAGGGTTAATACAAAAACATTAAAATACGCAATGTGTATCTATAAAAAATACTTGTTGTACCAAGTGGTCAGACGAGATGTTCTGCAGATGTCACGATCTTGTTACGTTGATGGTCCATTTATTTCACACCAAGCGAATATTGAATCGTGTGTAAAGGCGCCTACATGGTCGAGTGGTTATGGTCTCTGACTTGTAATCACTAACCCCTCATCCCTGTGATTTCGAATCCCACCGGGACCTAAATTCACATATGAGGAGTCAGTCCAGCTGCCTTACGGAAGGTCAGTGGTTCTACCAAGGTGTAAGCCTGGGGTTTTCCTCCACTATTCAAGCTGAAAGGTCGCCAAATTACCCTGACCGTTCTTTCAGTGTTAGCTCCAGTGAAAAAATTATTTGTATATATTTACCTAACAATGGACAAATGATCTGACAAGAGTTCTCATGTTATTTACCAGTGCTAACTTGCATAGCCCTCATTCCGAAAGTAACTACATAAAAGATGCATCAACAAATATTTATATCATGTTAATGTATTCAGTAACAGAACTTAAATCACAAATGCAGTGCTACTTTAAATACAACGATATTTCAAAGTGCAAACAAACCTCACCATCCAGAAATTGAACAAAACAAATTGTCATCCACGGTTGAATATAAATTCTAGGGGTTTAAAAGCGAAGTGTCCCAGTTGGTCATCTTGTTGGCAGCATGGAATTAATCGGATTCGGATAAAGAATAGTAGAAAGACGCTATCCAAGACTGAACAATGCCATGACCTGAATTATACGAGCAATTTATTCGACCCCCTTATAATTTTGGTTGACATTATGAGGCAGTGTTATAAATAGTACAGACATAATCAATCACAACCTGATAGTCTGTGACCTTGTTTCTCAGATGTTCACGTTCAATGACTTGTTTAGAGTTTTATTTAGTTTGTACGGCCAGTGGTTAAATTCGTGTTGGTTCTATGGTGGATTGGCTTTGGTAGCCTGCAAGGGATTTATACCACGCACAATTCATAAGTACACCTGTATTGCCCGATATTCTCTCGAAGTCAGAAATGTATAAACTATGCTAATTGATTCAACTTTTAGGGTAGTAGGTGTAAGCATTACCAGAATCATTGCGTTTAACGTAAGCGTTGATGATATTTGGACATCAATATTATGCCATTTAAACAGAAAATTTTTATACGGGTATGATCATTTACATTTTTGTACAAAATAGTTTGATCGTTTCAGGCGGATTTTACTGGATCGATAAAATACACACATGCCTGAAATTACCGTAACGTAAGCTCTTAATGGTATGCAAACATATCTGTATTGTTAACAATCCTTTGAACGGACTCTGATTTAAGCCACAAATTTCAATTGCCTGCTCTATGTCGACTCAATCTTTTTCTGACAAAGACGTGGACATTGTTGTAGACGTTGAGAAGGAATGTCAGAGAAATCTAGTTAGCAGCACTAATCTGGTTTGCATGTATTGGCTTTATCTTTCAGCATCATATCATCACGGTGTTTTTGTGCATAAGCTTATTGAATTAAAAACACATAAAGTGCTGAGACGAAAATATCTGAAATTCTATATACGGCATCTGAGGCGCTTAGCAGTGTCATGTTGAATTAACCGAGTATTCATCACAGGGAACTAAATTTTTTTCTTTGAATAATAAATTAATAGAATCTTCAAATAGTTTAATTAGACAGGTTATTTACAGTTCCCTTTAAGCAACCATTCGTGTTTTATTGGTAAAGTGGGCGTGAAGGCATTTTTAAGGTTTGGTATTGGTTTAAAGAGATGTTTGCGTGTTGTGTCACAGTCATGTTATGGTTTTTTGTACTTTGCACGCAGAAAATGCAGTTCACGGTTGCCATAGGCGCTTGGTGCCCGCGATTTTTATTCATGTACATACATTATTATTTTTTAATCTGAACTCATCAAACAACGCAAATCTGACAAAAAAAATTCATGCCGTTACTGTGTGTATAAGAAAAACATAAATGTCATTCTCTCAAAATGTTTGCGACTGACGGAAGTGATGTCATACGGGATAGACTGGTTGCAAATCAACGTGGGTCCCGGGATTCCTTCTGAAATGTGTGCACTTTTCGGGGACCCAGCAAGAACGAGGTTCCCGCTGACAAATGTCATCTCGCTGAAAATAACGGTTCTCCATTTTTATGTTATCTAATGGATGTTGAAGATATGATAACATTATATAAAAATACATCAGCACTACCGTAAAAATATACGAAGTTTGTTCCCAAAGAGGTTGTTTAAACGATATCGCACTACGCTAACATTTCTTTATTGTCGAACACCGAAGGTCGCATAATATACTGGGAGAAAAAAATTTAACAAGTTTTTTACGCCTTCGGTTTTCGTCTATAAATCATTGTCACTAAAACGTTTCCGTATTGAACAATTGTGCCCATTCTTTGACAGCATGATTTCACTTGTTTTTGTACACTAGATCATTATGTAATCGTGAAACGTCACTTTCACGGAAATCACGTGCAGTATGTACACAGCAAATCGGATGATCCTCCGCGGGTCACAAAGTACACAGTTCGAGAGCTTTCTTGTGGTAAGCACATAAACTGGAAAATAATCTTTGAAAATCAATGATGGGACGCCGGCTTGGAATGACGTTTGAGCAACGCGAGAGAGCCATCGGTATGCTTACCGCTGACATATCAGCAAGAGACGTTGCTCGACATTTCCATCGCTACGAATCGACAATAAGTCGACTGCTGCTCAGATTTCAGCAAACTGGGAACGTCGCAGACCGACCCAGATCAGGCAGACCTCGTAAAACCACGCCGCGGGAAGACCGTTTTCTCACGACGTCATCCCGACGCAATAGATTTCTTTTCAGGCGAAAATTAGGTCGTTTGCTGAGGAATGCTACTGGCACAAGAGTTTGCGACAGGACGGTTAGGAATAGGCTACGTACCGCTTGATTGAAAGCGTGTGGTCCCTACGTTGGCATTCCGTTGACGTTGCGACACCGTCAAACAAGACGTCAATGGGCCAGGGTTCAACAGGATTGGACTCGCAGGAAATGGTGCGACGTTCTGTTTTTGGACGAATCTAGGTTTAACGTGTCATTTGCTGATGGCAGGGTTCGAGGAGACGAGGGGAGAGGCTAGACCAAAATAATGTTGTGGAACGTGACCGTTATGGGGGTGGTAGCGTGATGGTTTGGGCGGGCATACATCATGATGGGAAGACAGATCTCGTCATAGTGCCTGGTAATCTCACTGCTCAAAATACTGTGACGAAATCATCGAGCCTGTTGTTGTACCGTATTTGCAACAACGTAACATTGGCATTTTCCAACATGATAATGTTCGTTGAAACACTGCGAGGCATACCCAGAACATTTTACGCATCAAAAACGTCAATGTGTTGCAGTGGCCTGCAAGATTACCGGATCTCTCTTCCATTAAGCACTTATGGGACCACTTAGGTCGTCAGGTGAGAGAGCGCCATTACGTCAACAACGTCCGTGACCTTGAACGTGCCCTACAAGCTGAATGGGTCAGGATCCCATTGCAGGCCATTAGAAAACTGTTTTGCAGCATGCGGCAGTCTTGGCTGCGAATGGTGGGCACACTAGGTATTGAGCCGTGTCCGAACTTTTACGCCTAACCCCCTAGTTCATTTCACGTACGTCGGAGACTAAACGTCTCAAAATGGAATAACATTGATGCGAATCATTGGTGATAAGAATCAAATATCGGAAAATGTATTTGGTTTTATGATTTCGTACCTACCCTTTCCCCAGGAGTCAATCCTTTCTGAACTTGCCAAACTTTTTTCCATCAGTATATATCTAAACTATGCAATGCCTGTATGAGATACAAACAATGTTACAAATGACTATACGCCATATTTCGCAGATGCAATTTAAATGACAGCTTCATGAATTTGTCCAAAATATGATCATTGGCTGTAACAGTGACCTTCTATAAGCGTGCACTTTACGTTCTGAGAAATGTGTGAATACTGATTAGAAAAGCATTTCCTAGAAAAAAAACACATACAAAACAACAGTTTATATCCCCTGAAATACAACCTTTCAGCATATCCCCAACCCCAAATCCCACCCGACACATAGGACCATACAGAAAATAGAAGACAAAACATCGTGAAGGGTTTCGCTTTTGAACGATTTGTAACAAAGGTGCACTAGTTAAACTAATGTCTATCTTGTAATGGAATAACCTATCGGTGATGATAAAGTCTGGCAACAAGAGAACATTGATCAAATAAGCTTCATGCATTTTTGGTAATCCAGTAAAACCTCGATAATGACACCACCTTCTAGACCCTAAAAATTGATCATGATAATGAGGTGGTCTCATAATCAAGTTGAATTATATGGGAGTTATTGGAAGCCGGAACGAAAATAAGTGGTTGTTGTAACAAGTTTGTCGTTATATCAAGAAGGTTGCTATTTGAGGTTTTACTGTATGTGACGGTTGTACATCCATATCTTACTCTGTTATTTCAGCAAACATTTATTACATATATATCGCGGTTCAAATGTTCCCTGTTTGAACAATACTTTGTGTTGTGCCATAGATCTTCCATCAGCTAACACACAGCACACTTTAACTTAAAAGTTATAATACCTACGTAAAGAAAAAAAAACATCTTTCAATTATTCCTAGGCCTTACGGTTAGATGTTGGAAATAACTGACTGGAATAAAAAACATTATACGAACTCCAATGAGGTGCAAATCGCACTTGCGCCGTGACTGTGGTCCTGTGGTTAGTGCGCTGGACTTGTAACACGGCGATCCGGGTTCAAATCCCGGTCGCGGCAGGTCATACCCTTCCATGAAAATTTGATAAAAAAGTGGATTTTCCTCCATATGTAGAGAACTTGTCGGTTCCTTGTGGAAGAATAAGTTAGTACCGGTTAGAGTACAATCCAGGAGAACTGGTTAAGTGAACCGGTCGCTGTATATAACTGAAAAAAAGAAAAACGACGTTAATCCAAATGAAAAAAAATGCAAATCACACTGTTATTCCTGGTATTTTGCATTTTAAATCTGAATGGTAAATCATTAAAGTGTCAATATTAACAAGCAGAAATATTCACAGTTTACTCACCTTTCATTTTGGTAAAGTCATTCGCAGTTTTTATAGACCGCACTTGTTGTCATTCCTCTACCTGTTGTTTTAATGTGTATTTAGTAAGGTAATTTTGATCAATTGGTGTTGCGAGGTCGCGTTCGACTAAACGATATTGACGATATTACGCAGGAAAAAGATTAAATATCTGCTTCATTGTTTTGAATTTGACAAAGTGTTACTGGTTATGTGTAGTATAATGTATTAGCTATCTGTAGACACCAGTTATTACAAAATTGAGCGATTCCTTAAAAAGTTTCGTAGTGTTAAACAAACTTGGTGCAGAAACTGTCATTTCGGAAGTTGTAACCCTTGTATATGTATATATATGATATACATGTTTTTGGTCCGTGCGGCCATTTTAGGCCTAATACGCCTTTATACGCCATCCCTTCAACGTGCTTGCCCCCTGTGGTCTGGTATATTAAATGAAAACTATTTTTCCTCTTAAATAATTGGGTCATTTACATTTATGAAAGTACAAGATAAATCATATTTCCTGTGGCTATATGTCACAATTTGATATTAACATCCGTGATATGCAATATATCGAGAATGACGTATGTCGCACTGTGAAATTTAGCACTTACCGTTAAATATAGCAACGTGCCGTTAAACATCGCAACGTGCCGTTAAATGTTACAACATAATTATGAATCATTTCGGGATTTGGGACGGATATGTGTGAGTTATGGTTGCAGGTTTAAGAGTTTTCTGGTTTAGAAAGCTATGTTGAACATAGGCCAGTGATTTGAGGACAAAATATCCAACGTATTGAGTTCTTTTGAAATTATTAATTATCTGTGCGGTACGGAGAGACAGCACTGAAAGTACCTTAACGGAGTTGAATTTGTGTTTGCTACATAGTATCCAGTGTCTTCATTTTTATGGATTTTGTTTGCGTACGATGTCAATATTATCTGTTATAAATCATTTTAGTCTACCAGACAAAGTATCGGAAATAAATATTCGTATTTTTTCGGTATGAACCCATACAGAGAACAATTAAGACGAATGTGTAAGACGTTGGTTGATGGAAACAAAAATCGTACTGAAAGCTTTTAAATGTCTCGTGTCAAAGAGATTCTGGTTTGGGTGGCAAAATCGTAGATAAGTTTTTTTCTTCTCAATGAAAGTTAAGTTATATCATGTTACCCACTCTGCATGCATTTCTGTGATACTAATCACCAATAAAATCACCGGGTCTGTATAAAACATTCTTTCTTGTGTGTCAAATTGAGTTAGGGACCAGCATGTTGTTATTTCTTTACCTCACCTCCAGAAGAAGACATCCTGATGGCTCCTGAATTATCAATAATTCCAGCAGGAAACTTCAACAATTTACTTTGTTAATTTGTAGCATATTGCTTTGTGGTAAAACCCTTTTGTTGTCTAAATACCACATTATCAATTACGTGTATTTGCGATAGATCAAACGGCGTGAGTCGATTTCAAACATTTTGTTCTGCTAAATTTCCCAGTAGATATTCAGTAATGTGATGGCGGCTAGACTTTTTAAATTTGAAATTATTGCTGTTGGCAGTCTTTTCAAAATTACCCTTATTTACTATAAGATTACAATCATTGCTGATACGAGATTTCGTTTACTACAAATTTCACGTTTCCTAACAGCGAGCGTATCATCTGTAATGTTATTGTTTACGAATTTACTGTTTTTTTTGTATAATATAGTGAAGTATTTATTTCCCCCACTCGCCGTTCTTCATTTCATTGTCTTGGATATAGCGAAATATGGTTAAAATAAAGAAATTATTCGGGTCCCCAGGTGTTTGCTATAACAGTGTTCTACTGTATATGCAAATTTGGTTTTGTATTAGAGATAAAAAGGGAAAATTCAGGTTATTGATTCAGTCTATCATTATGCTATTAAGAACAGTAAATTGAGGTGCATTACACATCTCAAGGTTTACCACACTGGGTAATGTTACAATACTGCAACATAACATCTACATGTATTTTTATAACCCCTCTTTATTTTATTAGAACTAAAAACCAAATGAATTCGATTGAACAAAAAAGTGAGCTAGCCCTTGTTAATCAAATTCTGGTCTGTTTCTTATTGTACAAATCTGAGGATCAATTCAATGAAATGAGGAGTCACGTGACCTGACTGGTGCACAACACAGAACACATAATATGTGTGATGACAACGCATAAGAATCATTCCCCCCAGAACTAATGACGTGCAAAGTATTGTACAGCGGAACCTCTCCAAAGCAACACCATTTATGGGGAAGCATATTATGCTGTTTTTTGAGAGGTTGTTGCTCTAGAGATGTTGAATTAATAATTAAAATCGCACAATAGGAAACAATCATGTTGTTGTTGATGGGAGGTTGTTGTTCAAGAGAGAGTCGTTCTGGAGAGGTTGAACTGCAGATGTAAACATTTTTAATATATATTAAATATACAAGTTTGTATAGCAATAACTTAATTTAAATATTGATAAGAAAAGGATTCCTAGAAAAAAGCATACAAGACGTCTCTTCCTCCAAAATGCTACCGTCATCAATTGAATCCTGCAACCCGAAACCCACCCGACGCACAGGACCATACGAAAATGTAGAACAAAACAAACAGACTCCCGGAGGGATAAAATAAAGTGTAAATTTCGCGATACAATGTGTTCTTATTAGTCCGGGTATATGTGTATAAAAGCCCACACACTGAAATTTGTGTGGCCCTTCATAAATGATATGCTTTTTTCATTTCCTCTTTCGTTAAGACATTATTAAAATAAAAAAGAATACATCCTGTAAGTGGGAAGAAACAAAGGTATATAATTATTTGTAATGTGGTTCTGAAACACAATCTATTCTCAGATTGAAGGAATAATCGAACTACTGATTGGTGTGTGTGGGCGTTGGTTTATAGCCAAGGTCGAACAAACACAGGAATGATATTTGTGATATAAAACAAATAAATCTATTTATTTTTCCACAAAATAAAACAAACAAAAAATAAATCAACAATAATAACCAAATTAAAATTTTCTGGTAGCTAGATAGAATTAATTTCAAGACGGGAGGGTCCTAAATAAAGGAGAATCATAGTACTATATGAATGCATTTTAGAAGATGTTTCGGTCGTATTCATTTAATGACTCATGAAAACCACAAAATATCCCCAACTTAGTTATGATATTTAGGAATGTGAGAATTATTGTATATTGCTTCATTTGTCCATTTGTTCACAGAACTAAGCAAATATTTTTACCAATTTCATTAATTGATTAATACTGTATGTGCATTTGTGCATTCAACACAGTGTTTATACATAAACTTGAACGAAAATATTTTTAGTTTTGAGTATTTTCAGTTAATTAATAAAGCTAAATTCCCTTCCAGGGCTGTACCCTCCGAGAGACTGTATTTCGCCCTCCATTTTTTTATGGTCTCACGTGTTGTTTGGGGTTTGGGTGGGGGCTGGGGAAGGTGGTATTTTGGGAAAGATGGGATTTTGCACATTTGTTTGTCTATGTATCCTTCTATCATCTATAACCACTTTCATGCATTAATTGCAAACCTCTTTGCAAAATATATGCCCACTTCTGAAAATGTCCGTTACGTCATGCAACAAACATTGCAGAGTTTAGATTCATTGGTATTAGAATTCACTTTTATTGACATTTTTAGGAAGTGGGATTGAGTGTTTAATAACAATATGATATTCATACACAACAGATAGTACATAAATTCTGCAGTCAGACTGATTGAAAACCGAGCAGCAGAGGTGGAACAATGAAGAATATTAATCTTTTTATAACCAGCAATAAATCATTGATCAATAACTAAAGAGCAGATGTTTGAATCCAGGTAATGAGCGGTTGGAAGTAAATATGCATTCTCAGAAAATACGACATACAACACCATCTTACCACAAAGACCGATAAATCTATCCGTAAACACTGGCGAATAGTCACTATCTCCTTATTAAAGATATGGATAAATTCGCCCACGCTCTCCCTGATTAATATAGAACTTATAACGAGTTTATTTTTGATCACCATTGGCCATTCACTCGAAAACAACCTTCTTTACATCAACTGTACACATTCATATGAATTTCATACCTGATCTAAATTTAAAAAATCTTAATATTACTCCAAAAGAAAATCTAAAAAGTAACAATTCGTTGTTGTACAAATACATTTACCCACATCTGTTAATAATAAACTTTATGAAGCAAAGCTTCAAGGTAGGACACTTTTCGTATTTGTCTGCATTTTGGCTAATATCTCGGAGCACCAGCGGCAGTGACCTAATGAGGCAAAACATGAATAGTAAGTCAAGTGATTCTAGGAAAAAGATACTATTTATGTGATAACATTATAAAAACATGACTGAAGTCAACTTTAACGAGAAGGAGCTAGACACAGACGCTATTAATCTTTCTTAGACAAAAGTCAAGCAATAAAACTTTAACCTGAAGCGGAAAACTTTTCATATATCTTCTTTTTAGCGTAAAAATGCTGCAATTTGTTATTTTAAATGTATTCGGTGGCATCTTTGTTTCTTCGGACGGCACTATTAGCAACATCATAAAGACTGACTTAGCCTTTAGAATGAGTTGTACAGCAAATATAAGTATTGGGCTTGTACTATTCTTAATGTTACCCCGGGGTTTTTGTTCGTTGTCTGTCTTCTTAACTGTTTCAGAAAAACGAGATGTACATAGAATGGTAAAATGAAATGTTCATATCTTCCCGTTGGCGTAAACATGTTGTAATTTGTTTTTTTAAAAATGTTTTCAATGCCGTTTTCGTTTCTTCCGATAAAACTATCAGCGACATTATAACAAATGGTATAACCTTAACATGAAAATAATCGAATAAAATGCAAATACATAAAGAGATTTTTGTTTGAAAACATCACTAAACAAACACACAATATTTTCAAAATACAGTCCAACCTCTATTCAAAGCACTTAGCGGATAATTGAAAACGTGGCTTTGTAGAGGTAGGTGTGGAGCGGATGTTCTTTGGTTATCCAAAATATACACTCATCATGAAAGTATTTTGTCTTGCAACATGCTTTCATTTTTTGATGCGCTAGATGATTTGTATTACATATCCTGATTTTTAAAACATTTTATGCATCAACAACTACATACAACTATGTACTTGTGGATATCCAGCGTCACTTATGAGCCCTTGTATATGAATAAAACTTCATATACAGTAAAACACCGATTTTTCGACACCGGATTATCCGGAAACCTGGTGTAATTCGAAAAGAAATTTCAGTCCCGATTTTCCCCCTATATATTTCATTGTAAAATAACCCCGATTATCCGAATCATCTAATCCGAATCATATAATCCGAATACCATGGCTTATCCGAAGTGATAATCAGGCCCCAAACTCATTTCAATGCGTAGTTTCACATCTGTAATCCGAAATAGGCAATTAACTCCGATCGAGCAGTCTTGTCCATTGAAGGATTTCTTTAATGTGTCGGAAGATGCGAATAACAATTTATAAAACCCCACTGAACAAAGTATTGTTTGTTTGGTTTATTGTTTGCAATTTCGGGAACATAATTATCCTACCATGATGCGAATTCGGTTAGATGATTCACATCTAACTTTGTCTTTATTAATAAATTGCTATAGTGATATCATAATTTTACTTATATTTTACTTATATGCAATTAACGTTAAAAGTGATCGCTTTATTTTTCGGATTTTTTTTCCAAATTGTCACGAAATGCTAAAACAAACAGTGTACAAGATTTCCTATTATTGTTATATGATTAGGAGGTCAATGATAGTGATGTTAGTTCGTGTTTTTGACTATACAATGGAATTTTGTCTCGGACTTTGACTTTGTTTCAGTTTTTTTTATTGATAACGTATGCTTACAATATTCTTATAATGTGTGTATACATCGTATTTCATTAAAAGATCAAGTTTTATTGATGAATGTTTCGTAAAAAAATGTGCTTCGGTTTTCTTATGCTTAGTCCACTATTTACATTATTTTGGAGTGTTCTCCCTTTATTTTCATATCAAACTGGCTAGATTTCCTTTACCGCAGATTATCCGAAATAATTTTGTTGGTCCCGTCGATTTCGGATAATCGAGGTTCTACTGTAGTTATTGAATATATATTGCATATTCTGAGTGTTACCTCGGGGAATTCCTGCATTGTGCATAGTAGTGTCATAGTATGATATTTCGAGACGATTAGTAGAATACCTTGTGTGTTTTCTTTTTGTATCTGTGTGCTTGCCATGCATTAAAAATATTTCATTCGTGTACACCCGACTGTTCACTACAACTATGATAAAAACATTTGTTTACAAACAAGAATTTATTTCTTACACATATGTGAATGGCAAAATTTACTGTTATACCAAAACTGTAGGAATGTGTCAGTTATATTCTAGCGTTTTACCAATTTCACGTTAGCGAGCTGCGTTCAGGATTGGATGATATACCAGTATCCATTGTCAATATGAACATGTCAATAACAATTGATATTAGACGCTGATTTTTTGTTTATGATTACATCATAGAAATACTATATAATACTATACAATTTATACAGACAAACATGTGTATAATTAACATTGTTTGGAGGGTGAAAAAGTATACATTATATCTACAGCACAGGTTTAGATGCGCCATTAACACATCTAAAGTCCATGTTCCTGAAACGGAAATGCTTGTGGAAACATTTCATTGTTTTAATCAAAAGTAATTCATATAACTGAGCTAGTTATTTATTGTTTAATTAATTACAATTTAATTATTTACAGTTTCAGGAAATAATATTGTCTTAACATGTCTTACACGTTGTCACGAATATATTTGCTAATTGATTTATTTCTTGAATGATACAAGATACATTGTAAAATCAAATAAGAATTTACCTGCATCACCTTGCATGCATTGAAACAATTATAACTCATCATATTTCAACGAAACCTTATCATTCAAATAGAAACTCGCGGAGTATGAATGTCTTCCAACTCGTATGCGGTCAAAGAACTTTAAAACGATACATCACAATTATAATCATGTACTAGACAAAGTTACTATTTATTTTGTCACTCAGGAAATTGGAAAATACGAATTCAATATACAAACATCCGACTGTATGTGCAGTCTGCTACATATAGATACATTATGTAGATTTTTATTCAATTATGAAAGTGGTTTGACGACAGTTATCTCGTTAATGATTTATGATAGTTTCCTTTCAACATGTGAAACCTCTATTAAACCGTTAACGATACAATCACCATAAACAGCGTTGAGTTATCGCCATGATGTGGATGTATGTGCAAAAAACATCATTTTATAAGTAAGTCGCTGGCGGCTGAGGTTATTTTTGCTTAGTTCTGTAATACAGTACCGTTGTGTGTTTTTTGGGGGGGATTACAGACGTTTGTGGTCATATATTTTGATAGCTATTATAGAACACTAAAATTGTAAAGTACAATATGCTGGTGTTTAGGTGCGAATGTTATCCAATCCAATTCGTTGTAGACAACCCATGTCGCATGAACAGTGATTTAGATACTACGCACAAATATTTGTTGCTCTAGAGAAGTTAAATTAATTGTTAAATCGTACGGTGGAAAAAATCATGTTGTTCTTGAAGGGAAGTTGTTGCCCAAGAGAAAATAAATGAATTGTTAAATCGTACAATGGGAAAAATCGTGCTGATTTTTGTTGCTCAAAAGAGGGCCCTTGGATAGGCTGCACTGTATATATCCTGACAAAAAATTGCATCAAATATGAATGCTTTGTATCTGATTGTAATTCACCCACTGTGAGATGTTGCACTTTATGAGGTAATTTAACCATAATCGTGTTGGTATGTAAATGTACAAAGTACTGTTAGCACTCCTCTTAGTTTTGTATATAACTTTTATTGTGCGTCATTCACTAAATATATCATGTTACGGAATGATAAAAAACCCTTTGTGACATTTCACGTACACGGCTATGTACTTTATACCAACATTATGATAAATTACCAATTTATAGTGGAGGTAATGTGGTTGTTACCACACAACGAAGTCTCATTAACAATATGATGCAGTAGACCATCCTTTTTTCTCCATGTATCAGGTATTTGTGAGTTTAAATTCTGCCATCATTGCATATGTAATATCTAACCAAACTGCGGCAAATCTGACACGAGGTAAAATGCAAATCAGTCAAGAGCAAGTTTGAGCATATTATGATAATACCCAGCACTAAACGCAATTAAGTATCTGTTGATGTTTTGGGTACCAACATATGATCGGAAACGGCTTGAAATGATTGAGACTTAAATTACATTCAGATGTTACATGAAGCTGTTACAAATAAACATTAAACATGAATCCGGCGACCTATCAGCAAAGCCGCAGCCAACCTGTTAACAGTTTTCTTAACACAATCAGTCGATAAAATACGTCGTGGTGGGCTTTTATATTAGAAGATGCTGACGATACACATTAATTTCATTCTACACCAAAAATGGTATTCTACTGTATATAAGTTACTTCTCGTATCACTTCAATAAAGATTAAATTAGTAAGCCCTCTTTCCCACGAATGCCGAGCACATTTCTTTTGAAGCTCTCATGCAGACCACCATAGGCAACATTTCAGTGACATATTCAATGTCAGTCATTTGCTAACAACAGCTAACAATGCGACAAACGAGTTGCTGAATAAATATATGTACAGTGCAATCTCTCCAAAGCGATACCCTTTGGGAAAAGCCAAAATACGTTGCTGTTGAGAAGTTGTTGCTCTGGAGATGTTAAATTAATAGTTAAATCGTGCAGTAGGAAAAAATCATGCTGTTGTTGAAGAGAGGTTGTTGCTCAAGAGAGGTTGCATTTTATATCATTCATATTAAACCCCATCTAAGCCAAGTATGCGTAAAGACACACTTCTAAAACAGAACAGAATAGAACAGACCTGGTCAGAACAAATGAACATATCCAAATATGCTTTCAGTATGAAATGTAACATGGTTGTTCGTCTGGTATGTCAAATGTCAGTAATGTTACATTATACATATCATGTCAGTACTTTTGGTCATCTCTGAGGATGGAATTGTCGATTTGTCTCTCAGAAGTTAAGACGTATTGATTGTCACGAATGCTACATTATGAAGACGGATGTTTCGTTTGTTTATAAAACATTAAAACTTCACATTTACGAAGGATACTATTGACAGACGTTAAAATATTTTACGCATCTTTGTGTAAATGTAGCGGGAAGTGAAAATCATATGTTTTTTTCAGAAACATTCATAGAAACTACTGTTATATACGCAACTAATAAACTCCAACATAATGACACTATTTCATTTATATTTTTGCGCCCGTTTATCACATGTTCTACATTAATCTCACAATGAAAACCTCTCCGTAATATCTACAAACCCTAAAATATTCCAACGGCTTGCCACGTTCAAAGACCTTTAAAATTATCATGAATTTTGTTCGTTACGGAATGCTTCGGTTTAGTGCATTTGTGATTTCATACGTCATAAAGAAAAGACGGATCCCTAAACATATTATCAAGTCTTAGAATGTCTGAAAATTACCAGTTTGGAATGACGGATGACATTTAAGGAACTGCAACAATAGACTTCATTAGATATTTAAATTCCATTAAATATCATTCAAAGAAAAAATGAATCTCAGACACTGAGACAGACACTTTGTCCAAAACGAAATGATCTTGCCGTATATAGAAGTTCAGATATTTTCGTCTCAACGCAATGATTAAATAAGACTTGACTGTGAAAAAATAGCAACGATATTGCTCTGAAGGGTTATCTTTTCATCATGACAACACAATACATTCAAACTTGATTATACATAGTGTTGGTCAAAGCCAGTAGAATGTTAACTACAATGCTACGCATCAGGGGCCGCCTGAAATCTGTTATCGAAAAAAGACAGGTTATAGCATTACTATTCCAGCTTATCCACTACTGTATCATTAAGTGAGAAAAAATGATATGTTACTTGACCAAAAATAGAACAGCTGGGTCACAAGTTTTACTTTTCTATTTTATTCCTAAACCATACCTTACGTACTTAATGTGAATAGTTCCCTTTGGGCTTTAGTGTTTAAAACCCTCAGGGTGGGCGCCAAACCTTGGGTCGGTCGTTACGTACAGTAAAACGTTAATATTAAGACTATCGGTCTTACTACTGTGTGGCCACATTATGAGTGAAAATATTGAGGAAATATTGAATACAGGTCAGAAAATTACGAAGTCGTTATAATGAGGTGGTCTTAATGTTTAGAGAGTCGCTGAGTTAGGTTTAAATGTACTTTAAAGTGGTGCACTGATGTTTTGAAAACTCAGCCGTGAGTATATCGGCGTCATACGGTAAAACTAATATTGCCTCTAGGAGTAACGTAAAATGTATTTATTATTCTGTACTTATTTCAAAGTTGAAACATCCAGCAAGTTATATTACAGTTAAATAAATGATTGATATATGCCCGAAGAATATAAATTCATGTAAGAAGATTACAGACAGACATTAAAATAAAGGCAATTATTTTGTGGACATAAAATGTATAAATAACTGAAATAAAGAGATAAGGACTCATAGAAATAGCTCCTGTGGCAATATTTCTAGTTACCTTTCATGATTAGAAAAATAATAATAAACCATCCCTGATCTCAATTGTAGTGATTGATCAATAATATAATGGACACGACCTTACGATAGAAACGTTATCAATATATAATAACTTGTGTATTATAGTTACTGATATATTTTTTCAGCTTATTTCGGTGTCAGGAATTCCCAAATCAGCTTACTTGGATTTGTTACCTTTGCGTGCTTAATAATGTTTTGACCACTAGGTATCAGGAATTCCCTATTTCATACACATGCGAAGAAAAAAACAACACAAGCAAACATTTGACAGGAACTTCAGCAAAGCAAATGTTTGCGTTCTTGAAATGTATACCTTTGGGTTTTTAGGCGCTTTCTTGAGACATCTTGCACATAAAAAAGAACGTGAAAAAAGATACAAAAATTCTTTGTCCTGTTGTTTCCATAATGATTGTGTCACCTTAGATATCTGCTTAATGTCCACGTTCTTATGTAACAAAATTTTGCCTTGACGTAAAATTGTGTGTGAGCATTAACATGGGATCAGGAGGCATGGAAAGACCCACTTAATATTAGAAAATAACGCGCTTATCTTGATTGTATGGCCGTACTTGGGAAGTAAAGCAAAGCTAATGTTTAAATAAAATGAACTGCTTATAGCATTAACTTTTTAAGAAAGAGTCTAAGCAATATAATTGAAATTAAATGTTCAAAGCTTGATAAATGTCGTTTGCACCGTTCCGTTTGCACTGCATGTTAGCTTGTATAAACGTCGCAGTTTTTACTTGACTAATGAATCAAATTGCCTCACATAGTTAATTGTTGTGTATGCTCCATTAAAAAATCAAGTCAAAGTCAAGTCAAATATTTATTGGTATTTAAACATATAGTTCATCGCCAAATAATTATATTCAATGTACAACGATGATGGTACCTGATTACAATGTTCAACATGATGGGAAAAAATATAATGAAAATACAATGAAAAGCATGTACACATATACTGGATACTACATGACAAATGGATAAGAAATAAAAAGGAAGTGTTACTTTTTTGATCCAGTATTGGTGTTGATATTGTATACTTGTACAAAACTATTAAAGAAACTAAATACATGTATAATTGCAGAAGACAATCAGTCATAAAGTACATTTAAAACATCAAAAGGTTCGTATCGGGGATGTAATGTCAATTAAAGAAAAATAATTACCTTGCTCGACGTAAGAATGTCTCTCTCGATTTATTGGCACAATAAATGAAAGATGAAAGTTTAATTAATTTTGTATTACTATTCAAATTCATCATTAAAAGAAACATCAGAAGATTTGACCAAGTACAATGATATTTTTGAAGATAATTCTTTCTAAGATCAAAGTAAAACGGACAAACTAAGAGGAAATGATACTCTGATTCCTCTTGATTCATATTACATAATTTGCAAGTACGCTGTTTTTTTTAATGTTTCTACATCTATCTCATTCAATTGCATCTAAACCTGGCCAATGATGCTCTATACTTTTCATATTGATTGGTGTTTTACGGTGCTTTTAACACTAACTAGGCTATATCGCACATACATCAGTATTTGTTAATTAATTAATTAATTAATTAATTATGTTAATTATATTTTACGGTACAGATTAATTGCCTTTAAAAACTGAATAATAAGCATAGATGGAGTGTTTGTGAACAGGTCTTTTAGTGAACTTGCGTTGAAATACTGGTTCCGGGTTAGGGTATATTAGTGGCAGTCTAGAAGAAAATGTTTACGGTGAAAGGTTCGTTGCATGATATGCAAAATGGTTGATCTTCTCGGTTGAGTTTGTATGAATGTGTAAATCGAGTATGTCCGATACGGCACCATGTAATAACGACTTGGTCGCGGCGAGTTAAATGAGGGAAAGATCTTGACAATTGGACATGAGAAAGGATGGCATAGAGTTTGCTATTTGTCTTTTCTTCCCATTGAGATTGCCATTTGGATTTGATAAATGAATTAATAGATGGTTGAAAATCGCTGTTGGGTAACGTGATTGCAACTGGTTGAATGTTAAAAGCCTCTTTTGCCAAAGTATTGGCAAAGTAACTGTTTCATTTCATCGAATTCCTATGTGACTAGGTATCCAGCAAAATTTTACAAATTTGGATTGTAAAATATCATGTAAGCGAATGAGTAAATGTTGAATCAAGTCATTATTGGTTTTGCGATTTTTAATTGCTTGAAGAACAGAAAGAGAATCTGAGAAAATTAGAAATTTGTCTGCACTGTGTTGAGAAATGTATGATAATGCCAAGTCGATGACTTGTGTTTCTGCTGTAAAAATTGATGCCTTCTCTGGGAGGCCCATCCGAGAAACAAAGTTGTGTGCGAAAGCAGCACAACCAAACTTGTTGCCGTCTTTTGAGCCGTCAGTATAGATATGGATAAAATCATGATGTGTTTCTATAATTTTGGAAAATTCGTCTTTATATAATTCAGATGAGTTAGGAGATTTTTTTTAATTTGGATAGATCAGTATTTACCTCTGGACATGATTGTGTCCATGGAGTTATATTTTGTGTAAGGTTTTGGTGCAACGCTATGTGGGTCAAGTTTGAAAGCTTCTAAGTCGCCTTCCAATCGTGAAATAGACTTGGCACACTGAAGTGATAGCTTCTTTCGACGTAGCTTTAGTGGCGGTTCACCGGCCTCCGTATATAAGCTTTCTATTGGTGATGTGCGGAAAGCACCAAGAGCCAAACGCAAGCCTTGGTGGTGTATAGTGTCAAGCATCAATAAGTATGACTTGCGGGCAGAGCCGTAAGCAATTGATCCGTGGTCTAATTTGGAACGGATAGGCCTTCTATACAGTTTAAGTAACGTTGAGGTATCTGACCCCCACACAGTATTAGAAAGGACTTTCAGTAGATTTAGAGCTTTAAGACATTTTTGTTTTAGGTTTTAATATGGGGTATAAAAGACAATTTTTATCAAAAATGACACCAAGAAATTTTACTTCAGGTACAACAGGGATTTTCGAGCAGGATATGTATAGTTCTGGATCGTTTTATGCCTTCCGCAGACGACAAGAGTGTACGCATTGCGTTTTGGATTTTGAAAATTTAAAACCATTTTCTGAGGCCCATTTTTTGGATCTTATCAAGGTTCTGTTGTAGTTGGCGTTCAATGGTACGCATGCTTTTCGAACGGTAACATATGAAAAAATCGTCGACGTATAATGAACAATCAACTCCGGGGTTAAGAACTTTGGTTATACTATTAATTTTAAGACCAAACAGTGTAACCGAAAGGATGATGCCCTGTGGAACACCCTGTTCCTGTTGGTGGTTCTCTGATAAAGAGGAACCAACCTGAACATGGAAATTACGGTTTGATAGAAAATTTGAAACAAACAAGGGTAGTCTCCCATTTAAACCAGCTTCTTTAAGATCTTTGAGAATGCCATACTTCCACGTCGTATCATAAGCCTTTTCAAGGTCAAAGAAAATTGATACTAAATGCTTTTTATTAATGAAAGCTTCTCTAATGAAAGATTCAAGTCGGAAAAGATGATCATTAGTGCTTCGCTGTTTACGGAAACCTGATTGAAAATTAGTTATTACTCCTTTAGATTCCAAGTACCAAACAAGACGAGTGTTAATCATTCGCTCGAAAGTTTTGCAAATACAACTAGTGTGAGAAATAGGGCGGTAATTAGGGATAGGTATAACGAGTGCCTCCTTCCAACAAGACGGCACATCACCTGTTACCCAGATATCATTGAAAATGTTCATTAAAAGATCAAGTGAAACCTGTGGTAAATGCTTCAGAAGTTGGTAATGGACTCCATCAGGTCCAGCGGCAGAGTCTTTAGCTTTATCAATAGAGTCCATCAATTCATCCATATTAAAGAATGCGTTGTATTCTTCGTCATTATTAGATTTAAAATTAATGTTTTCCTTTTAAGCTTTAGATTTGAATGAATTGAATTCTGCTGAATAATGTCCTGACGAAGAGTTGTGGGCAAATGTTTCAGCTAATGTATTAGCTATGTCCTTTGGCGTTTTAGCGTCAGGGCCGTCACGGTGTTTTAACTGTACAATAAGTTGTTTTCTGTGTTTACCGCTAATTTTTCTGATCTCGTCCCATACTTTCTGAATTGTTGTATGTGAATTAATTTTCGAAATATATGACCGCCAAAATTTACGTATCGATTCACGAATTGTTCGTCGAGCCTTTGCTCTGAATATTCTGTCTTTTTCGAGGTTATCAGTTGTAGGACAGAATTTGACTTTCAGGAGTGATGCCTTCCGTTTCCGAATGGCTCCCTCACATTCATAATCAAACCATGGCTTTTTTATTTTGTTCACAGAACTAGATTTTGGGATGCTACCGTAAGCGATTTTATTTAATATCGAAGTGAAACGATCCGTTTGATCATGTACATTGTCAAAGTTATTCAGTGTGAGATCTCTCGAGCATAGTATTTTAATTTTTTCCCAGTCGGCTTTTTCAAATTTAAAGTAAGTGCGAGGTTCATCTGGAACTGAGTTATTAGATGATAATAGTAATGGATAATGATCACTACCAAATTACTCGTCTAGAACTGACCAAGCAAAATCCAAGAATATAGAAGGATGGGATAATGACAGGTCTATGCAGGTAAACGTACCTGAACCTGGATGTAAATAGGTAGGGGATTTATCATTAAATAAACTTAATTGTAAATTGTCAATTGTCTTTTCGATAATTTGACCTTTAACGTTCATAGAGTTGCTTCCTCACAATTGATTATGTGCGTTAAAATCGCCCAGTAAAAGGAAGGGTTGTGGGAGTTGTTGAATTAAATTTTCCAACTCATTAGTACTTACAGTTGAGTTTGGCGCAAGATAAAACGAACAAACCGCAAAAGGTTTATGTAAAAGTGACCTCGACTGCAACAGCCTGTAGGTGGGTGTTTAATTTAATTTGACGCTGAGGAACACATTTTGAAACAACAATTGTTGATCCTCCCGATGCCCTCGTATTATTATCACAGACGGCGTTATAAAGACTGTAGCTTTTAATAGTTAAATTATCATTTGACGTTAGGTAGGTCTCTTGGAGACATATCACTTAGGGAGTATACTTAGATAATAGAAGTAGTAAATCATTATAATTAGATTTTAAACCACGGCAGTTCCATTGAATGATGTTATCCATGGTTGATGTTGGGAGCATTTTCTGAAGGGCGAGTGCTTCCTTGGAGGTTAAGCATCGATCTCTTCGTCCTCCATTAATTCGATCTCCTCAAGAGGATTAAATCTGTTGGAGGTTGTCACCAGCTTTCGTTCGGCCTTTTTCGGCCGATCTGTAAGAACTATACGTTCTTTCGGTGTCTGCGTCTGAGAAATCTTCTCAGTGGAAACAACCTTGTTAACATTGCTTTTGGTTTTCTTGGGCGAAGCCTTTTGATTGGTACTGTTGCAAGTTAATTGTGTCACTGAAGGGGAAGTTTGACTCTGTTGGTCAGCCTTTTCTTTTGTTTGAATGGGTTGTGCGGTGGTTACACAGGAGCAAATATTACATTGTGTACCGACATCAACTGTTTGTGTACGTTTAGCAGAGATGCTGGCGTAAGATTGAGCTTTAGGTGTTTGAAAACGCTGCGTACTTTCGACTTGTTTTCGTGCCTCCTGAAATGAGATGTTCGTTCTAAATTTAATGGATAGAATCTCTTTTTCAAGTTTCCACTTCATACAAGACCAGCAGGAGGCGGCGTAATGCTCACCCCCACAGTCTGCACACGAAATGGAACCAGTACATTTATCTAGATCATCATGACCAACACCGCACCTGCGGCAGATGCTGGTCCTTTAACAATTTGTTTCGTGGTGACCGAATCGGAAGCACTTATAACATTGCAGAGGATTGGGCACGTACACTTCCACTTTGGAGGAAGTGTACCCAATCCTAAGCGAACTTGGTAGAGCCGGTGAGTTGAGAGTTGCAATGAAAGTGTTTGTGGGTACTTGTTTGCCTTGTCTTCTTGAATATATGCGCTGTATAGTGCGCACACAATGTGTTTTCAGCTCCCGGGCGACCTGTGGACCCAGTACTGGGCCCGAGGTCGTCGCACCGGAAAACACACTCACATGAGTTTAGTGTCTTGTGCGGCATACATTTCACAGGAATTTGGAAGAAAGACTTGATATTCAGCAGTTCGTCCAATTGTGTTGGTCTCGCAACCTCCACAAGCAAACATCCGCTACGAAGTTTTTTTACCGACTTCGCGGATCCGATAAGGCCATTGATGTGTTTCTCGATCACAAAAGGGCTCAGATCTGATATGTTTGGGCCCTCGTCAAGTGACTCGATGACGAGGAAACACGGGAATGTGGCACTTGCATTGTCGTTTTTGGAAGCAGGGGTCAGTTTACGTTTTTGGGGGTCATTCGAGTTTAGGTTTGAGGTATCCATATTTGAGAAGTTTTGATTCATCCACCAAGTTCCTCAGCCACCACGGACTCCATCACGGGGAAGCTTAAAGGGGACGGATATCCAGTCCTCAAGCCACGAGGTTACTTGAAGGATATACTCGTACAAAATCAGAATCAAGAAATCAAGAATAATTCCAGACGATTAGCCCATGGGCCACCGCCATCTTGGATAGATATGTCAAGAATGTGAGAGATAGATTATACGATATCTAAAAATGGGTCAATATGAGAAGAGGGTAAGTAAAGAGACGAGATAACAGGTCAGAGGTTAGAGAAGGATAGATAGAGGAGGAAGATGACAGAATAGGGAGAGAAAGGTAGAGGGAAGTAACAGAGAAATCGACCCATCGCAATCACGAACAATCAAGTACATATGGCAAGACGCTCTAAACTAATTTGTACTGCCTATCCAAGGGCAAGGCATAACTAGCCCACGGCAAACAGGCAGGTTTGGTTTTAGCCATGTACCCATCACACAGACACAAAAGTGTGCCTGTCTGAGGGGTACGTGTTAGTCCCCCTCACCACGGAGAGGTACCCAACAAAGAGGGGGTGATGGTAACTGAGAATAAAATGATCTCCATTGGTGCTTGAATATCAAACAACCATTTTACATTACTTTCAGAGTTATCTTCCTACAAATTCAAACATAATTTAATACACATTCAGGAGACTTTGGCTAATGACTAGAATTTCTGTTTTCTAAATTGGGAGTAATTCTGGTGGAAGAATTTTACTGTATGAGTACAGACATGATGTATATGGGAAGAACCTGTACGATTTTTATTGCGTACATTGTCTACATCTTATTTACATTGCTTTGAATTGAAAAGAGTATTGGTGTTGCACAGCTTGTTTCTCCTTGATATTTTGTTTAGAATTCCGAAGAACCTGCAGACAATAAGCAACTAAGGTTACGAACAAATTTAACATTAACGAATCATTTGTCGTTGCAGCGTACATATACTACTCAAAATTTGATAAGGATAGCTTTTTAGATTGCTTATATTTGATTGGATATAAATGTCTTCCAAACTTTTATTATTTTGATTGAAAGTTTATGCATTTGTCTATTTGTTTGAAGATAGAAATAAGTTTTTGGTGTATTCATTGAAGCGTGACAGAAGCCAGAAGTTGAATGGGTGCTAAATTGACGTTTTCGTATGGATGTGCCAAATGTGAAATTTTGCTGCGAATGAATTAATTGAATTAATTTCTTGGTCAGTATCGAGTGTGATGTCCATTTGCATTGATAACCGCCTGACATCGCCGGCGCATGCTGCTAACAAGCCTCCGGATTGAGATTTGTGGGATCCGAGCCCACTCCTCCAAGAGGGCCCGTCTTAGTTCCTGGACTGTAGTGGGCTTAACAGGGCGGGCTGAAATGGCTCTCTGCAGCATGTCCCATTCATGTTTTATGGGATTGAGGTCGGGGGAACGTGCCGGCCAGTCGATTCGGACGATGGTGGTATCCTGGAGGTACCTGTTGGTCACCATGGCCCTGTGTGGACTTGCATCGTCGTCCATTAAAATGAATTCAGGGCCTATAGCGCCAGCGTACGGGCGGACATACACGTCCAGGATCTCATCAACGTACCGTTGGCCCGTCAGACTGCCGTTATCCACGATATGAAGGTCAGTCTTGCCCTGCATGCTGATCCCCGCCCACACCATGATGGAACCCCCTCCATAGCGATCATGGTTTGCAATGCAAACAGGTGCAAAACGCTCATGGGTCATTCTCCACACCCGTGCCCGTCTATCCGTGAAGTCCAAACAAAATCTGGACTCATCGGTGAACAGTACCGGGGTCCAATTATTCAACGTCCATGTGACGTGACCTCGGGCCCATTGAAGGCGTGTTTGCAAATGCTGCCGCATCAATGGAATGCAGATTGCGGGTCTTCTAGCGCGCATACCAACACAATGGAGTCTGTTTCGTACTGTTTGAGTCGACACCCGCACTCCCGTTGCATTTTCAACGTCATTACGTAGCGTTGTTGCGTTCATAAACCGGTGACGTCGAGCTTGTGTAACTAAAAACCTGTCTTCAGCCTGCGTTGTGGCTCTTTGACGACCACCCCCATGCCTGTGGGTAACGTCACCATAAGTTTGGTAACGGTTCCACATCCGTGAAACTACACTCTGTGACACGCCGAGTGCACGTGCCACGTGAGGCTGAGAACGCCCTGCTGCAAGCATCCCGACCCCCATATTCATTTCTTCCCTACTTAAACGATGCTGTACGCGCAAATTCGCCATATTTTAGGTATTCAGTAAGTTTTAAGCTGAATGTGTTAGATTCAAGTGAATAACTTGAAAGTGTGTACAATTGTACATGTGGCCACCACGCCTCTTTTCATGGGTAGCCTTTTCCCCGTGCAAATCGGGAAGCCGTGGGCCGTGAAACCGCAGTGAAACTAACTGTACCTTGCAGTAAATACTCGAATAAATATATACACCAAAAATTGAGGGACTGCATTGCGTATGTTACAAAATATGTAGCATTGAAAAAGCTATCCTTATCAAATTTTGAGTAGTATATTGTTAATAAATGTTCGGAAAAATTGTATCAATATACGATTGTTTAGTAATACATAGATCTTTTGCCTGATGCCAGTTTGAATGCGATAAGGTCTATACATTATTGAATAAACAAATGTATATTTTATTTATTAGTTATGATTTTAATCGCAGACTAGAAAACTATTCGAATTTTTAACCCTTTTGTCTTGATGGCATTTTAACGCACAACTATTTTTAGTTTCAAATGTGTGGTTGAAATATCGCCCTCTATGAATACTGCAATCTTCATTACTGATTATATAAAACAATTCCAAAATTCCATAACACATAAAAGTGATTTTAACCTCAAACAATCGAAAAAAACTTCACGTAACTCACTGATGTCATTTTTCTAGCTTTGTCAGTAAATGTTATGTGTATCTGATTATATCGTGTTGTTTGATGACAACATAATACAATAATGGAATTAAATACCATCATATCGCGTATACGTTAACTGCCTATCTCAGTAAAGCTGATATTTCGAATCGATAATACCATCGATTGTTTAAAAGATAAGCACTAATTGACTTAAAACCATGAACATCCAATTAACTTAAAGGTCCTTAATTAAATGTATCATTATTTATTATAGCCCGTTACAGTTTTGCTCGCGTTTAGATATTTATCGAGAAAAAAGAGAAACTATTTGAACTTCAAAGTACGACCATTTTCAAGTTTTTAGCACATAGACAGTAAAAGCTGAGTTTTCAAGACACGCATGTTGCGAAGAAATCAATTTACCACGAATACTTCAAATTCACTGACAAAAATCACGTCATACAACATCATACAACTATGAATGTATACAGAAACACAGAACGATATAAGAGCACAAACCCACCAATGGCTCACTAGTAACATAAAGATTTTGTATATCCACACCACACAGACAACTCAATGCTGTTTATGATGATCGTGTCATTAAGGATCATGGTGGTTTCACATACAAACCAGAGACTACCTGTTGTCGAACCACTTTCAAAATTGGTTATAAATTTATATAATATATTGAACATACAATTTCTTAAGTGTAGGATTGAAATAGATATAGTATCTGCTGAAATGTTCAGTAACTGATTGTGTGATTTTTTGGTTTGACCGTATACAAGAAATTACATGTACTTTTATATATTTATACTGCGTTCGTTTCTATTTGAATAATGAGATATCATTGAAATTAGATCTCTTTGTTTGTTTTCAACGGCCAGGGTCATTTAGTGCCTTTTTCAGTTTTGATTCCGGAGGATGATCTCTGGCATTCATCTGGATAGAGCCACCGACGTTCCGTAAGCTAGCTGTACAGCTTCCTTTCAGTTGTGCATAAATTATAATTGCACGCAATACAAAAGGTTACATATTGAATTTGTTTCAAGATATTCACATCCTATAAAAAAGTTGGCTATTTTGTAAGTACGTGTATATCCGTAGTAATAGGTACGAAATGCAGTAAAACTGGATCACCTTTGAATGAAGACTATCTAGCTCTAGATACCAGTAGTTTAAAATACAATTGGAGGCTTTGAAGTATATTTAAATCTGTAATTAAATACCACAAGCAATGTTGACCTCTGTTTTAGCCTGGTGAAAAGTGTTTTGATATTCACCGTTTTGACAGCAATCATCTACAGTAAAAACAATTGCAGTGTAGTCAAGCGAATAATTTACCCCCCCTACATGCAATTTTTTTATTTCCATATTAAGTAATGAGTATTGTGAAATATTGATATATTGATATAATAAAGTAATTAGTCGGGTCCCTAGAAAGTCTGTATAACCATGTTCTACTGCGCTAATTACGACATATTAATAATTAGGACTTTAACATATTGTTTAAATATTTATCGAAAATCGTTATTGACATCATATCCGTTAATGTTGTTGTTGTTGGTTACGTCATATCCATTTGCAGTAGGTAGTAATATAGAACAAATGAATATAGATAAGAAAAGAATTACCAGAAAAAAACACATACAAAACATCCCAACTTCCCCGAAATACTACCTTTCCCCATATTTCCCTACCTAAAACCCACCCAACACACATGACCTTACAAACCTAGAGGACAAACAAAGTTGCAAAACACGCACAAAATAATCACAGACATCCAAAAATCCGGGGCCCCTTAGGATAACATCCAATAATTATATTAGTACACTATTATTTTCTTACGTAAGTCTATTCCGGTTTTTAAAATGTTCCCAACTGTTACGTATTAGGATCCGGCTAGGTGTCACTGAATACATTTTGAATAACAAATTACAACATTTTTCTCCGCTTAGGGGAAGATATAACCATAGTTTGCAGCATTTGGTTAAAGTTATTATCGTCTGGCCTTTGTCTTTAAAAGGTTAATAACGTCGACGTCTAGCTCATTCTCATTTAAATTGGTTTCAGTTGTGTAATTGTTCATGTTTCTGCCATCTTGACACTATTATGATACATCTGTCTTACGATGAATCAACTAAGTAACTAAGCAGGTGCGTGTTTCGCAATTTCTTTGAGACTCGGCCTCTTCTAGTTTGTTATGGCCATTACTCGTATATAAATGAACTAGTATTAATATCACAAAAATTTGCGGTGTTAAGAATTAGAGAATAAAATATTTAACTTGATAATGAGACCAACATTTTTATTTTTGACGTTTTACTGTACAAACAAGCCTCACTTAGCAAGTACTTCTGTTAAGACAGCTCATAATAAAACACTTTTTTCGGACTGATTTTGTATACAGTTTATCTATTCTTTTAGTTCCATAATGATGAGACCTGTTCAATGTTGAAACCATTAAAATCGGCCCTACATGTGGTCTTGATGTAGTGTTGTACGGTCTTTGTTTAGCTCTGCTGTACATACTTTATGAAAGTATATCAGTAAGAGTGCGATTGGTGTCATGTTATGTTTCCTGGAGTCCGATTTTGCGTTCTATCGTTGAATTTGCATGTTTTGAGCCATATATAATATGTTCTGAATTTTGATGAAGTTACATTTATACGAACTGGTCTTTGATCTTGTTCAAGTAATTTATAATATAACCTCAGATTTCAAACCAATCCTATGAAGTGATGTACACATATCCACGAAGAAATATCATACGAACACGCAAAATAAGAATTTAGCTGAACTTTTTTCAAGCTCCCGTGAATTTATATTCGAAATTTAAGCGATCACCTCTAGCAAGTTACACATCTATATTAAAAAAGCGTTATGCTTCCTAACTGAAATAAATTACCTGCCTTACTTTTCTTCGATTGTTCGCCTACTTTTATTTCAAGCTAAAAGCGTTCAATTCAAGGAAATAGAGGGGGCTCCGTGGTCGGAAGGTTATAGTCTCTGACTGGAAGTCACCATCCCTTCACAGCTCTGAATTTGAAGCCCACCCGGTACTAAATTTTACATGTAAGTAAGCTGTCCAACACAGCCCTGAATGTGCTATCTTTGGCTGACAATGACCATGGTACTCAACTGTGATCGTTATCTCTGGAGACTTTTCTTAAATTGCTATGATATTTAGTCATTTTTACGTCTTGTTCAAAAGCCGCGGCCGTGGTCTAGTGCGCTGGACTTGGAACCGGGAGATCCTGGTTCAAATCCCGGCCGCGGCAGGTCATACCTTGCTATGCAAATTTGACAAAACATGTCGATTTTCCTCCAAATTTGGAGAAGTTGCCGGCTCCTTGTGGAAGGGTAAGTTAGTACTGGTTGGTATATAGTCCAGGAAAACTGTTTAGGTGAACCGGTCGCCGTATATAACTGAACAAATTGTTGAAAAACGGCGTTAAATCCCAGTAACAATACGTCACATAAAACGTCCATCTTGTTCAAAGCTCAATTGAAATATTGCATGCATGGTTCCCAAGGTCGGATTCATAGGAGAAACAATTAATAATCCGTATAACGTTTAATATATTCCCTATACGTCCAAGATCGTTAACAAACAACGACATTGGACGAAATATTACATGTTACAAGGCAACATTGTGCGCCACTGGAATATTAATTGGCTAAAGTCAAATGTAGCATTTATCAATCATTACTAACAATCATATTAAGCAATATACAACACTGGTTAGATCAGTAGCCTCGTTCTTGTCATTTGTCTGGTAGATGAAATTGATTTTTTACACTGTCACGTGGTATAAAGCTTAATCAGTCCTTCTACATGTAAAGTGAAGGCAATCAACATGTCATTTTGATCAGTCATTAGACATCGTTTGGACGGACTAATGAGAGCAACATTTCCTCTGTGGTAAATTAGCAATTTAGGTTTAAAAGATGTTTCTGGTGATGGAAATGTCACGTATTTGTATTATAGCGCTGTGACATGCGATATCTATCTTTTTACTGTGCCATGATACATTTTGAGGACTTATGTTTGGGTACAGTTTGCAAAGTTCAGTTGTGTAATTGTTGTTAATCATACAATATGAAACAATGAAGCTTTTGTAACGTAAGCATATTCGGAAGGAATGTGATGAACACAGGTAGCTGAATTGCATGATTTATGATACCACGATTGGCATTGAAAAAAATGCAATTCGTAAAATAGTGAACAGGACATTGGTTTATTGATTTAAGCCAACAGCCCAATAACATATACATGTATTCAATTTTATCGCAACAATACAGGTTACTAGGTGTGGGTACACACACATCTCTATACAATATGCATACAAGCAATGTCTTATAACCCAGACATAAATGACATAATTATAAATTGATAGATAAAAAACAAACATACAAAACATCCCACTAAAACACTACCTATAACCACATGTTCATCTTTTTATATGATGCAGAAATATATAAACATATATAGTAAAGTCTTCATATCAATATCAGATTACTGGTCAGCAAAGCTAATTGTTGTAATATATCCTTATATACAGAGCAATTATCGTCATTCAAAAATATGAAAATTACGCGCGATATTGGTTTATAGAAGACCGACCAAAGAAAATATTTATTTCAAATCACTTTCAATGGACTCTGTATAACGGGTGTATTAATGTATACAATTATGGTTAACTTTTTAACACTATAATTGGTGAAACTTGATATCACCAAATAGCCACTTATGCTAACTTAATTTAAGAAGAGTGGAAGCATTTATCGTTAATGCTAACATACGTCTTGTTGCAGAGAAAATAACGAAGAGAGTGCTAACAAAACAAACTTCACAACTTAGGCATCACATACATGACACATTCAATCGTCATTAATCTTTTTCATGCAACTTGACGGTTGGCTCTTCGAGTTTGAAATTGAGATGTCGTGATTCTAGACATTGTCTCCTTTTTATTTGTTCGTTTCTATGACAATGTCTTTGGCTATATTGCAACACTTGATTGAAATTATTTCTCTGGAGACACGATACAAAGAGATTTAAAAATGTACACATTCTGAAATGTTGAAGTTGTTTCCCCAATAAAGATTTTATAAATTAAAAAGGTGAATTCGCCAAAGCATAGCGCTCTTCGATGATCAAAATGTTATCGCAGAACATTATTTTCCATGTGACAAACAATTCCATACGGATTTTTTAGCATTTCCTGTTATTCCTATGCATCATTACTTTTAAATATCCAAATGAAACTATTTCTACATCCAAATGACACCAAGCTGTCTAAAACCTCGTGATCCCTGTTTTTACTTACATAACGGTGACGTAAAATGTCACTTGTCTGGGTTTTCCTGTCGCGTTTTTCCTGTATTTTCCATACAATCTGAATCATGGTTCCGATGACGTACAACATCCACGTTACTTAAGACCATTTTATGAAATCATATCGAATACTGAATAACCTTACTTAACGCTTACATTCATGTGGAGTTTAACAATAAATTATGCTTTCCAGAAGTGTGTTCGTTAGGGTTACAGTCGAACCACCAGTCATATGGCGAATGTTCCAATTCGCCTATGCGTACAGATTGGTAGAACCATCGTCCTTGCGTACGCTAGATTTCTCACATGTGTTTTTTTCTGGTCTCGGTTGGATTCAAACTTGCAGTGATAAGGGACTGGAATTCTAGTCAGAGGCTTTAACCACTTGTCCATGAAGGCCCTCTCTCTTCCAAGAGGAAAACGTAGTTCTGTTTTAATACAGAATGGAGACAAAGTCAACTTTAAGTTTTATATTCGACAGATCGATGTTTCAAGTACATTCGCTACCATGTAAAATTTATACACAGTATCATGTAAAAAAATCCCCCACTTGTTTACTGTATGAATAGTATCACTAGAAGACAATCTTGTGATAACTTTTTATCTGGAGCGATTATACTCGGTAGTCGTCTTCATAGGAGACAATGTTTATTGCAATATTTTACTTCGTATTCTAGAGACAGCCATACCATATCTGTAATTAACCACGAATAGTTTTTAACAATACCTATTACTGTAGAATGCATCAGACTTGGTACATTTACGTTGAAACAATCATTAATTTATTGTAATTAAAATATTTCAGGTTCATACATAATCAGTAATGAACTGACGTAAATAAAAGTTGTGTTTTGTGTTATTACTAATTATTGTGAACTTTCCAATGTCTTATATCTATGTGTGAGGCGTCCATTAATTGGATCGGTATTAATATCAAACGAATTATGTATATTGTACTTTCCGTGGTCAGTGATGTGAATTATTCACCAGATGCAATTGCTTCGAACTCTTCGATAACCAATTATGTTCTTTAAATGCTGACGTCCCTCCGTTCATATTTATACCAAGCAGGAACCAATTAGTGCAAAATGTCTCGTGAAGTTAATTGCATTGTTTAAGGGCCTTCTAAAGGGTTATATTGTTAAAGTTATGGAGCATGTGCTCTGCATTATCATTTGTTGACCGTATGTAAATACAGTCGTTATTTTATTTTTACATAAAACACGGGATTTTTGTGGTTTTTTTTATACAAACGTGACAAGTATTTGACTTTATTTGTATTGTGACCGAGATATTTTGAATTATTACAGTAATTCCTGTTCAAAAACCGCAGACTTAGAAACCTCAACGTACTATCAGTACCTGTTAAACAACACTCCTCTTTTTGCAGAATGAGGAACAGGAGGGATTTCCTGAAAATATGTTGTCCAAGGAAATATTTTGAGTGACTCTTAAAACAATTAAAACAATGTTTTATATGCGTTAAGTGTTCAATAAATATTTAGAGACACAAAGTATGTGTTCTTAGCTAACACAAAACACTCGGACGTTTCCGGTTTCATACATGTTTCATACACTTAAAAACATTTTTTAATTGTTTGTTTTTAGAAACCTTTAAAGGTCCACTTAAACTTCAGAAATTTGCTTATGACAAAGCCATTCCACGAGGCGCCCGGGTCATGCAAAGCTGAGAAATGTGTTGAAGATGATTTAATGTTGTTGCTATTGCCGATTATAAGTTTCAGGTCAAACCTATATCGTGCCAATGTACTCGGATTGTCATCCGACACGCCCAAATAAATACTTTCCGACTGGCTAGTCTTCATCAGTTTCAATTCTAAAATAAAAAATATAGGACATCAATACCGAAACCATTTATTAAAGCTCGCATTTTGATAATTCGTAAAACAAGTGTGTGTGCAAAAATGGTTTGCGTTACGTGAATGAAACTCATTTAATCAGGTTTTTGTAGGAAATTGGTTGTGCTAAATTTCTTTGCAAATTATACACATGTTATTTCCAATTTATCGATTATGAATATCTATCACTGAATCTAGAAAGCTAGGCAGAGATTTCATTAGACGGAAGATCATTTTACATCACCGCCCTGTTTACATCACAAATGTCATTTAAAACATATGTCACTGAAATAATTTACGGTTTCAATATTTGATTTGAAAATGGACACTGAAATATCCAATGGCATTGTTAATATAAGAACGTAATGATACATGTTCATTATAATCGGCATTATTTGATAGGAATGTGTACCTTGGTACTTTTCTGCATCGCGAGATCCCCTTCTTTGTTGGGTACCTCTCCGTGGGAGTAACACGTACCCCTCAGACACGTACACTTTTGTGCCTGTGTGATAGGTACATGGCTAAAACCAAACCTGCCTGTTTGCCGTGGGCAGCGCCCCGTATACTGGAAAAGGGGATCCTGGTAGTTGAGGAGGACCCAGAGAACTCAAGTCCCTCCAACACACTGCTTTGGCCTCTGCTTCAGGGTAGACGGGTGGCCAGGTGGGCCCGGCCTGGTCAATCGGCTAGTCATGCCTTGCCCTTGGATAGACAGTACAAATTAGTTTAAAGCGTCTTACCATATGTACATGATTGCGATGGGTCGATTTCTCTGTTACTTCCCTCTACCTCACTCTCCCTATTCTGTCATCTTTCTCCTCCATCTATCCTTCTCTAACTCTGACCTGTTATCTCGTCTCTTTACTTACCTTCTTCTCATATCGACCCATTTTTAGATATCGTATAATCTATATCTCACATTCTTAACATATCTATCCAAGAAGGCGATGGCCCATGGGCTAATCGTCTGGAATTATTCTTGATTTAATCATACTGATTTTGTACGAGTATATCCTTCAAGTAACCTCGTGGCTTGAGGACTGGATATCCGTCCCCTTTAAGCTTTCCCGTGTTGGAGTCCGTGGTGGCTGAGGAACTTGGTGGATGAATCAAAACTTCTCAAATATGAATATCTCAAACCTAAACTCGAATGACCCCAAAAAACGTAAACTGACCCCTGCTTCCACAAACGACAATGCAAGTGCCACATTATCGTGTTTCCTCGTCATCGAGTCACTTGACGAGGGCACAAAAATGTCAGATCTGAGCCCTTTTGTGATCGAAATCGGCCGAAAAAGGCCGAACGAAAGCTGGTGACAACCTCCAACAGATTTGATCCTCTTGAGGAGATCGAGTCAATGCAGGACGAAGAGATCGATGCTTCACCTCCAAGGAAGCACTCGCCCACCATAAAATGCTCCCCAGCGTAATTCGGACAGGAGTATTAGTCCTGTAAAGTTTCCGTCGTGATTCTGTCTTTTTATAAACATCAACCGTGGATAACATCATTCAATGGAACTGTCGTGGTTTAAAATCTAATTATAATGATTTACTACTTCTATTATCTAAAAATACGCCCAAAGTGATATGTCTCCAAGAGACCTACCTAACGTCAAATGATAATTTAACTATTAAAAGCTACAGTCCTTATAACGCCATCTGTGATAACAATACGAGGGCATCGGGAGGATCAACAATTGTTGTTTCAAACTGTGTTCCTCAGCGTCAAATTAAATTAAACACCCACCTACAGGCTGTTGCAGTCGAGGTCACTTTACATAAACCTATTGCGGTTTGTTCGCTTTATCTTGCGCCAAACTCAACTGTAAGTACTAATGAGTTGGAAAATTTGATTCAACAACTCCCACAACCCTTCCTTTTATTGGGCGATTTTAACGCACATAATCAATTGTGAGGAAGCAACTCTATAAACGTTAAAGGTCAAGTTATCGAAAAGATAATTGATAATTTACAATTAAGTTTATTTAATGATAAATCCCCTACCTATTTAAATCCAGGTTCAGGTACGTTTACCTGCATAGACCTGTCTTTATCCCATCCTTCTATATTCTTGGATTTTGCTTGGTCAGTTCTAGACGAGCAATTTGGTAGTGATCACTATCCATTACTATTATCATCTAATAACGCAGTTCCAGATGAACCTCGCACTTACTTTAAATTTGAAAAAAGCCGACTGGGAACAATTTAAAATGCTATGCTCAAGAGATCTTACACTAAATAAATTTGACAATGTGCATGATCAAACGGATCGTTTTACTTCGACATTAAATAAAATTGCTTGCGATAGCATCCCAAAATCTAAGAAAAGTTCTGTGAACAAAATAAAAAAGCCATGGTTTGATGATGAATGTGAGGGAGCCATTCGGAAACGGAAGGCATCACTCCTGAAATTCAAATGTTGTCCTACTACTGATAACCTCGAAAAATAAAGAATATTCGGAGCAAAGGCTCGACGAATAATTCGTGAATCGAAACGTAAATCTTGGCGGTCATATATTTCGAAAATTAATTCACATACAACAATTCAGAAAGTATGGTACGAGGTCCGAAAAATTAGCCGTAAACACAGAAAGCAACCTATTGTACAGTTAAAACACCGTGACGGCCCAAACGCTAAAACGCCAAAGGACATAGCTAATACATTAGCTGAAACATTTGCCCACAACTCTTCGTCAGAACATTATTCAGCAGAATTCAATTCAATCAAATCTAAAGCTGAAAAGGAAACCAATAATTTTGAATCTAGTAATGACGAGGATTACAACGCATTCTTTAATATGGATGAATTAATGGACTCTATTTATAAAGCTAAAGACTCTGCCGCTGGACCTAACGAAATTCATTACCAACTTCTGAAGCATTTGCCACAGGTTTCACTTGATCTTTTATTGAACATTTTCAATGATATCTGGGTAACAGGTGATGTGCCGTCTTTTTGGAGGAAGGCACTCGTTATACATATCCCTAAACCTGGGAAAGACTATAATGACCCTACTAATTACCGCCATATTTCTCTCACTAGTTGTATTCGCAAAACTTTCGAGCGAATGATTAACACTCGCCTTGTTTAGTACTTGAAATCTAAACGAGTAATAACTAATTTTCAATCAGGTTTCCGTAAACAGCAAAGCACTAATGATCATCATGTCCGACTTGAATCTTTCATTAGAGAAGCTTTCATTAATAAACAGCATTTAGTATCAATTCTCTTTGACCTTGAAAAGGCTTATGATACGACGTGGAAGTATGGCATCCTCAAAGATCTTAAAGATGCTGGTTCAAATGGGAGACTACCCTTGTTTGTTTCAAATTTTTATCAAACCGTAATTTCCGTGTTCAGGTTGGTTCCTCTTTATCAGAGAACCACCAATAGGAACAGGGAGTTCCACAGGGCAACATCTTTTCGGTTACACTGTTTGGTCTTAAAAGTAATAATATAACCAAAGTTATCAACCCCAGAGTTGATTGTTCATTATACGTCGACGATTTTTGATATGTTACCGTTCGAAAATAATGTGTACCATTGAACGCCAACTACAACAGAACCTTGATAAGATAAAAAAAATGGGCCTCAGAAAATGGTTTAAATTTTCAAAATCCAAAACGCAATGCGTACATTTTTGTCGTCTGCGAAAGGCACACAAGGATCCATAACTATACATATCCAGCTCGAAAATCCCTGTTGGACCTGAAGTAAAATTTCTTGGTGTCATTTTTGATAAAAAATTGTCTTTCATACCCCATATTAAAAATCTAAAACAAAAATGCCTTAAAGCTCTAAATCTACTGAAAGTCCTTTCTAATACTGAGTGGGGGTCAGATACCTCAGCTTCACTACAACTGTATAGAAGCCTAATCCGTTCCAAATTAGACTACGGATCAATTGTTTACGGCTCTGCCCGCAAGTTTTACTTAAAGATGCTTGACACTATACACCACCAAGGCTTGTGTTTGGCTCTTGGTGCTTTCCGCACATCACCAATAGAAAGTTTATATACGGAGGCCGGTGAACCGCCACTAAAACTACGTCGAAAGAAGCTATCGCTTTAGTATGCACAGACTATTTCATCTAACGACAAAAACCCTACCAGAGACGTTATATTCAACCCTAATAGCAAAGAGCAATTTCAAAACAAAGAAAAAGAAATAAAACCAATTGGTTTGCGATTGGACGACGTCTTAGAAGCTCTCAAACTTGACCCACATAGCGTTGCACAAAACCTTACACAAAATATAGCTCCATGGACGCAATCATGTCCAGAGGTAAATACTGATCTATCCAAAGAAAACAAAATCTCCTAACTCATCTGAATTATATAAAGACGAATTTTCCAAAATTATAGAAACACATCATGATTTTATCCATATCTATACAAACGGCTCAAAAAACGGCAACAAGGTTGGTTGTGCTGCCTTCGCACACAACTTATTTCTCGGATGGGCCTCCCAGAGAAGGCATCAAGTTTTACAGCAGAAACAAAAGCCATCGACTTGGCATTATCATACATTTCTCAACACAGTGCAGACAAATTTCAAATTTTCTCAGATTCTCTTTCTGTTCTTCAAGCAATTAAAAATCACAAAACCATTAATGTCTTGATTCAACATTTACTCATTCGCTTACATGATATTTTACAATCAAAATGTGTAAAATTTTGCTGGATACCTAGTCACATAGGTATTCGAGGAAATGATACAGTTGATACTTTGGCAAAAGAAGCTCTTAATACTTAACCAGTTGCAATCACGTTACCCAACAGCGATTTTCAGCCATCTATTAATTTACTTATCAAATCCAAATGGCAATCTCAATGGGATGAAAAGACAAATAGCAAATTCCATGCCATCCTTTCTCATGTCCAATTATCAAGATCTTTCCCTCTTTTAACTCGCCGCGACCAAGTCGTTATTACAAGGTGCCGTATCGGACACACTCGAATTACACATTCATACATACTTAACCGAGAAGGTCAACCATTTTGCATATCATGCAACGAAGCTTTCACTGTAAAACATTTTCTTATAGACTGCCACGAATATACCCAAACCCGGAACCAGTATTTCAACGCAAGCTCACTCAAAGACCTATTCACAAACACTCCATCTATGCTTATTATTCAGTTTAAAGGCAATTAATCTGTACTGTAAAATATAATTAACATAATTAATTAATTAATTAACAAATTCTGCTGTAGGTGCGATATAGCCTAGATAGTGTTAAACGCACCGTAAAACACCAATCAATCAATCAATCAATCAAAGCATCGCGAGATTTCTTGGATTCCACAGGTTTTGTTTCCTTTGTTTTCATACATAGTACGAGAGGTGTTAAATTTATTATGAAACAATTTTGAACAGCTTAATTATTTCCTTGCATACGTTTTATTGCAACAGATGCTCAATCTGGGATCCATGGCAACAGTAAATCATTCTGCATCTTCTAAGCCAGCTTTCTAAAGTCCGGATTATGCATGACTGCTCAACTTTGTTTAATTTGTCTGAAAGGGCATTTTTAAGACAGCCATGGTAAAGATCTTGCGTTTTTGTAGCCTACGTTTCAGAATGCCCCCAAACACCAAAGCCCATGTGAGCTGCATCTGGGTTTTTGGCATCCATTCTGCAGAAGTTATATAATTGACAATTGATAATTGCGTTTCTTGAGAAAGTCAATGGTCATTTTGGCAGTGTGATTAGAAGCCGAGTCTTGATGGAACACCTTGTCATTTTCTCTTCCAGTAAGTAGACGCGGAACATCTTTTCAGAAACGGCTGTAGAACCTTGCCTATGTAACACTTTACATTGACTTTCACCCATTTATTGATACAAATCAAAGATGCCTTGCCATAGAAACTAACACCGGCCCAAACCGTATAACCAGGTGCAAAATAATGCTACAGTTAGGTCCGTCGCATTAGAACGAACATAGCAAACACGATGTCGGCCGCAACTACCGCCCATATAGAACATAGCCTGTCAGTGGTAACTACGTTCTTCCATTTTCTACAATTAAGACGGAGATATAGACGCCATAATCGTGCACGTCGTTTCTAATTCTAGGACTCATTAAGCCTATGAACACGGCATTTTTCCTGAGTTTGGCTTTTAGGATTTTGGTTACAATTTTGTCAATATTGCCTATAGACACTCCAAACTTAACTGCCCTTTGTCTTTGTATGGACGGATTCACCAATTTAATCATATCACGGATTTTCTGTTCATTTTACGGTTTGGTAAAAGTTCCTCTTTTACCTGTTTTGCGGCGCGCGTTATAGCGAATTACACATTTACCATGCTGAATGTGATGCAGAGTAGCAACAGAAACATCGATGCAGAGTAGCAACAGAAACATTATGTCCAATCTGTTTTACTAGTTGCACAATGGTAGGACAATTTTATATTTCAAAACCCCAAATATTGCCCTCAACTATATCATCTATTTTTAGTCTAACATACGGTATTTCGAGTTAAAATGTGTTGAGTGTGTATACGATACACTACTTGTATTAATCGCTTTGTACGAGGTTTCTAAATATAGGTTTGTTTTGATAGACTTTCATAAAAAATGATGACAACATTTGATCGCATCGACCACAGTTCAATACCTTACTCATCATCGCCAGAAGTGCAGATGCATAAAAACAAAAAAAAATTACTTTGATAGATGATGTATTCTGTTAATCAATCAATTCAATCGCTCAGAATTCAGACACTTTCAGCCAAGTGCAATAAATGCCATATTCACTCAATTGAACCTCAACTTGTTGACTTTGTTTATGTTGGGTCTGATGCCATTCATCAACTATTTCTTTAAGCAACGTGTGACGGGGTCTCCGTGGTCTTGTGGTTAGGGTCTCTGACTAGGAGTCAATATGCCCACACCTTTTGGAGTTCAAATCCCACCCGGGACAAAATTCCACGTGAGGAAGCTGTCTAGCTAGCTGTCTAGAAGGTCGGTTATTCTACCCAGGTGTTAAAGCTGGAAAACGTCGCTTAATAACACTGGTTGTTGGTGCGACGTTAAATCTTACCGAAAAAGGCGGCGTGTGACTGACAGTTGTCTGGTCTTATTGCTTGCTATTTCCCCTGTAATTAGTGAGAAACTGCTGACTTCTCCACCAGATGGTTCAGCGAGTTCTTCTTCTTATCATAGATACCGAGCAATGTTTTGTTTGATTGATTTACGGGAATGCTGACCAAAATAAAACTTGTTGTACAGGATATTATAGATTATCATAGTTTATATAACTTGTTGAAAATGATGTCTTTTTTCGATAGGTTTAGCACCGCTTTTCAGTATTTTTTTCAGTTATATATCTAACCAGCTTTCCTGGACTATATACTATATACTAGCTAGTACTTACTTACCCTTCCACAAGGAGCCGTGAACTTTTCCATATATGGAGTAAAATCGGCAATTTGTCAAATTTTCTGAGAAGCCTTTGGCTTGCTGCGACCGGAATTAAACCCGGATCGTGGCATTTCAAGTCAAACGCACTAACCACTGGACCTCGGTCGCGGTCTGAAAATGATATCTCAGTAAAATTTAATTCAAAACTGGCCTAATATAAGCTGTAGGTAACTTAAATTTCGTACTTGTGAACATACTCATATTAACCCATCAGCACTATTGGAGCGTATTAGAATTTCATACAGCAATAATTGAGCGCGGTAATGTTGGGTGTTCTTCCATATCTTCGTCATTTTGCTTCATGCATTATTCATCTGTTATAAGGCCAGTAATTTAGGAGGAATAGTGGAAATCATTATCCACGTGTTCTTATCTTGAAAGATTCTTTCCGTTACAAGTTGTGTATCTTTTCATAAATAATTATTTATTCCGAGTGAGTTGTGTCTACCTCAGCAACAACAGACGCATATGTTATTGTAATGAAAATGTTCATGAAATGGTGGTAGTTTCATCTTTTGAATGCGAACAATATTTCACAATAATGTCACTCCGAACTATGACTTAACCATACTCTATATATATTATTAGTATTTAAAAAAACTTAATAAAACTCCATGAACTCTTTTCACCTGAACGAAGTTATTCCCAGAATTTCCACATGCCATCAGTTACAGCTTCCCAGATAGATATGATCGTTTGTTTTATTAAAAGTCTCCATTGTAAACATTTGTCGTATTTTTAGAGGAACAGGGACAATACAGACAGTCCTCATGTTGCGAGGTGCATTTCATTTTTGTATTTCAATAAGTATAAACTCTATGACCATATTTCTCACCGAGATGTCCAGCTACAAACTGAATTTTTATAAAATGTTAATTTTTGCAAAAAATCTTAGAAGTCTAGTTAATTCTGAATGACGGTTAATAAGTTGGGTGTACACATTATTCTATTTATTAATTGATTACCTTACAATATACATCGCATTATTATCGTTATAATAACAGGTGTTCGTTTGTAAAGGGAAATTTATTAATACCTGATACTGATTCTTGCAATAAAGTTTTCATGGGGAAAGTCGGTTGATCAAAGTTTTTGACTCGTTCTTTGCACTGAAATGATCTACATAGGGTTATTTTACCTTGACATTTAACTATACAACGACAAACTATCCGTGTGGTCATTATTTTATACGGTATTTAATTCCGTTCTATTGACTCGTCACAATTTTTAGCAGTTATGAATATTTGACAAACCTAGTCGTTAATGGGTTTGACATTTATTGGACCAAAGTTATGTTTCTTTGTGCCTAAAGTTTATACCATCTTTTAAAGTGAACGTATTATTCACTCTTAAAGTTCAGAAGACATCAATAATGTATCAGGATTGTCTTCATTACTATTGAGAAGACAATTGTTTTAGCTCCGTCTGCGTTGCCCAGAAACATGATATAAATATTTTATCATTTTTAACACAATTCACAGAGTGAAGTGGTGAATTCTTATTTCTGTGCCTTCAAGCAACTCTCAGATTATAAAGTATGGTTACTCTAAATGTACAAAACAATGTATACACTCAGGTAAAGTTATTGCTTTTTATGACCCTGAATGGTAGCATATAGCAGTCGCACAGTCCGTCCGTCGTCCGGTCTTCTGTCTACCCTTCCCATTTTCGTGTCTCAGCCATAACTTTATAATTTCTGCATGGATTTCGAAATAAGTTTGCATCAATATTCACCAAAACAAGACGATGTGTCGCGGGCAAGACACAGACCGTGAGCTCCAAATTCAAGGTCGTATTCAAGGTTATTTATTATGTACGGAATTTTCTCGTCTCAGCCATTGTGCCACAACATCAGGGGTATATGTCACATTCAGTGACAGTTCCTGTTCCATATGTTGCTAACATTATACAATCCCATTATCCCATATGTTAAGTCCAAAACCCAAAGGAAGAATTTATTCGTCGAACCCATTTGCAACGTTTAGACTTTGTATCATCAGTTGGTACTAGTTTCGTAGACATAGCCTTAAATATTTCATACAATTCCCTTTAAAAGCTGACAGTAGATCCCAAACTGTTGGTTGTAAATAAACGGGATAAAACCATTTTTTCCCTACAAACAAGGGTTAACAAGGTTTTGAATTAGTCATAAGGTACACCTATAAAACCTGATTCATTATGTGTATTTCTCGCGAAAGCGTTTTGAATGTATTTTATTAGAGCTGTCCTTTCCGACATATTTCGTTATTTAAACGTCATTTATTACAGAATTGGATTGACTCATCCCCGAATCAAATATGACAGATATATTAATAATGACAGAAAAATTAATCAAAATACTTAACCCCGCGTCTGGAATAACATCAGATTTGGGATCGCTATCTTTGAAGGAATTAGTCCGGAAACTGGTCAGTATTGAATGGTAAACACGAAGTACTTGTTCGACCTACCTTACTGAATACTGATCATATGAATTTAGCCTTACAATTGATGTGTTATATCGCATGATGGCTGGCTTATAGTGACTGAAAGATTAGTAAATATTTGGTCTGTTGTTTCCATATTGAGTATTTATTTAGATTTTGCCTTTCACCCCGCGTATTGTTTTTGTGTTATTTCTTTTTCTTTAGACCTAGAGTAATTGTTCACCTTATCTTAATTTCAATAAAAAAGTTTGTCCTGTTTACATTTCCTTCATGGGCGCAGCCCTTTTTTGTATAATTACTCCCTTATCGTCAGTGTTTAATCAAACCATTTTTGCCTTTTTCAAACAGTTTATGTATGAGGTCTTTGTTTCTGAATGCGGTTATTACAGTGGTAGTAACCTCTTTTTCTGATAAAAAATGTACTATTTACTTTACAAATGATGCAATGTCATATAAGGTTCATTTGTAATTTGCTTAGCCCTGATGTAGAGTTAGGAATTTCTAATAAATCTGGTGAGCAAAACCTTTGATAGGAATTTTACCAATTCTTTGTTTGTTATCATTTGTTTATTTATTTCAGAACGCGAGGTTATCCGCTCCAATAAATAAAGCAACATGGCATGGAAGCAACATCTCAGCCAAGAAATCATCACACCGATGCCAAGTTTCATTGGAAATAAATTCACTTCATTGAAGCCGTAAGATAGACGGTAAGATAAATTTTAAAAGCTGTGAAATGCAAACTATTAAATTGGACGTGTTACATCGAACATAACGAATGTGCATGTCTGTATGATAACAAATCATTGTACGATATTTCAATATTGAGAGCAATATTTCTGATATTATAATCGATATTAACAATATTTTACTCCTAAAACTTGCCTAAATTAACACATAGTATTCTAATAATTGACAATGTAGCATGTTCTAGAATGTTTTTCAACAAAAGAATTGACGTAAAGGAAATGGGTTTGATGAAAAGCATACAAGGAAATGTAAGATTTGGTATCTCACTCAAACGCTGAAACACTAAGCACTGATTGGTTGTTACTCTCTCATTAAACCGGACCAATCAAATGCCAATTTGAATGCGGAACTAAATTTATAATGTCCAACAACGTTTACTATTTAATAAATGTTTGTCGATTTGTTGACATTCTCAGAAAAAAGGTGTGTTTTTACGTGAACGCAGATCAATATGAATTTTACGCAAATGCAGGAAAAATCGACATTTTTGTCAAATTTTCACGCAAGGGTATCGCATGCCGCGACCGGGATTTGTCCAGCGCACTAACCACTGGACCACGGTCGAGGCCATTTTTATGATACATTTTCGTCCACTTAGAAGTACATCAATATGTTAAATGTCATGGAATACTTCGACTCTTTGTCAGTGTTTTCTTCGTTACATTTATGTATAAGTACTTCATGTTATTGATGTTTTATGCAAATGAGATGCTAATGTTTATTCATATCTACAAGATCATTTCTTTCAAGTTTTGAGTTAATGAGAAATTCATTCTCTTTTTTAACCCGACAATGTTTTTAATCGTATTTTCTCTTCAAACTGTTTTTAAAGTATTTTTGCCGCTGTAATATTTGCGTCTTCATTTTTCTGTTTGATCTCATGATGTCGTAAACTGTTCATCTGTAATTTAATTTCTTAAACCATCAATTGCGTTGATGAGAGGATGTTGTTTTTATTTTTCATTTTTGGGTCGCAAAGAATGATACATGGATTCAAATCAAATTCAAGCAGACTTTTAGTCTTCTGATCTCAAAGAAAACTGATAAGTTGTAATTGCTTTTGTATTGATTTAATTAAGCGTCTTGTATACTCTTGACTAATAAACAGATGCCTATTTGATATTTAGAACAGTCATTGATTGATTGAATGATAAATGATTTAATGAATTTACTAAATTTAGAAGCTATGTGTGCTTTACTCCACAACGTATGTTAACAAATATTGGGTACAGGGTTTAGCTTTTCGTCCATTTGTCGAGTCAGAATGCTAATATGTTGTGTTGTTTAGCGCTTGGGGACTATTGATATATATGTGTTACCACTTTGATTGATTTGCCATGGGCCACTATACAATCACGTATTTACCTGTTAATAAATTTACTGAAGTTGTTAGGGCGTCAGGGAAAGCGGAAGGGATCAGCTTGTTTATTTAATGCTTATAGTTTACATATCAAGCGTTTTGATTTATGTTGGAATCGTTCAATTGATTTAAAACCCGATAATGTGTGCTATAGATCGTGCCAAGGTAGTGCCGTCATGTTTTGTGCGTGTTTTCTGAACTCTTTCGTTATGTCCGTTTTCCATTTTGTATTCTTGTGTATAACTGATGCTTCGAGTTGATCATTTTGCTCTGGTGAGTGTTTTTTTTTATTTTGGAAAAGTTAGTTTAGATGTTCGGATTATTAAATGGTTTTGCGTGTGTTGGTCGGTCTTATGTTGTGGGTTTATTTGTGGCTCAGTAGAATGTATGATTAGACTAATTAGTGTTGATTGTGGCGTTTCTTGGGAATTCTCGTGTTTGATTTTCTGTTCTTAAATACGATTATAGCAGGAATGTCCAATCTTTAGTAATCAACTGTTGACTTTAATAAGACGTATTATGAAGTGTTGGGGATTGTAACACTCACTACAACTAATATTATCATTAATTTAAGGGTGGATAGTTTCCTTCAGATTTGAACTATTTTAATATAACAATTTCATACAATTAATTTAATACAAGTGTTTGTTGTTCCTTTGTATTGTTACTATTGATCTTTAAATGGAAAATTAGCGTAGATTTCAAGAACTAGCTTAAACAACGTCATTTAAATACGATTTCATATACATTCATGTTCAACACTGTTTTAATAGCAATAAGAGTATGAATTTGTCTTAAGACGTCAATAGCCTCAATGTTGTGATCTAAAGTAAGTGTTAATCTTATCATGGTCAAAGATTACAAATTTCATTTCACACATTTTGCACGTCAATGTATCTTAGAGACAATTGCGTACGTATGTAAACAAACACCGCAGTGTTTATGCAATGTTGCTAAGAGTCAGTTTTGGCACCCATGCATTATTTGTTCTTAGTTCTATTATGTTTGTCACACTGTATTTCAGTAAGCAGGGTCAGCCGTTTACCTCACTAGCTTATCTTATATTGCAGCATAATGTTTGAATAAGAAATAGAAGGAAATGACATTTGCAATGAGTTTATATCTTTAGTGAAATTGCTACTTTCACATTACTAGCTGTGGTCTCTAACACGTGACAACTCTAATATCTCTTCTACCCTTTACTGACTGATCTGGCTGAATTTTTATTGCATAGTCGCAATGTACTAAATAATCTACACATATTGTTTTACTGACTTGTGATAAGTTAAGCGAATGGAGATTGAGCTTAATAATTATGCATTCAGATTTGTGTTAGCGGCCACCTGTGAATAACGGGCACTCTCCAACAATCGTCAATTAATATTTAGGACCGAAATAGACATCTCAATTAAGTCGAACTGTATGTGAATACCCCCATTTGTTTACAGGTTTCACTGTAAATTTCTACAAAATCTAAAAGCTGTTGGTTTTACAAATGCTTATGCATACAAAATTCGGTAAAATATTAGATTGTAATTTAAATATTAGCCATACATTCCGCTGGGCCACTTTCAGAGCAGCATGAGCTTTCATGTACAATGCCTAAACGAGTGATGATCATTGTTTCTATGGCACTTAATGTTATTCAAGGAAAACGCTTCTCAAGTACATAAAATTAAACACTCTTGTAACAGAAATAAATATAGGAAATAATTAAAACAATCGCTAATTCGTTAAAAAACATTGTCACACTAATGTTGCCCGGGATAGGCCTTTAAAGGATTTCAGAGCTCCTTACTTTCAATGGGTTCCCTTGTATCCTTGAGTAAATCGAAAGGATTTAGTTTTTATTTAAAAACAGTTGTTGAAATACTTTCGATTACGACTTAAAAATCTATTTGAAATGAAGGGTAGGAAGAATGCTTCAACGGACATGAAAACGTCAAGCCTTACAGTAGATAGTGAAAGATGAAAACAATACGTGAATGAAAGGATGAAATTCAAAGTTTAGCTTGTTGTTTCCCTTGTTTGCGATATGTGACTAGGTGTTGTTTTACAGTTCTTTTAAGCAGTGGTCTTTTTAGTGATTTGTTTTACAGCTTCCAGTAATTCATTCTAATCGTTTTTTGTATTGTTTGCGTGGCGCATCGTTTATGTGGAATATGTACCTGCTAAATATGGTTCTATGTAGAGAGGGGTTCTGATTAAAAGGTTTCGTGTATAATAACAAACAATTTGCAATTTTGTAAAACAAACTATAAACGCAACTTTGTGTTCGGGTTAGAGAGTTTTTCGTTCACGAGGATATTTGAAGTGGAAAGATTTTAGTTTCTAATTGTTAACATAGACTTGTTTCATTTCCACTGGGTTTTAACACCGCATCAACAGCCAGGGTCATTTCACAACTTTTCCAGCTTTAACGGTGGAGGGAAGCCCCAGGCATACACCTGTTAATGACCACTGACCTTCCTTAAGCTAGCAGGACAGCTTCCTCACGTGTGAAATGTTTTGGTACCGATTGGGATTCAAACTCACTGTGACTAGTCAGAGACGATAAGCCTCCATGTGATTTAATCGTTTTCCGAAAATAGAAACCGCTATATTTTGCCAGATCCAAATCAGCGTTGGTTAGAACTTTGATTGAATGAAATTCTATGAGCCACCTTGATGAATGATTTTAAAATTGAATCGGACATTTTGAATGATAGTGTTTGTGTATGAGAACGTGATTAATATTCAACGGAAGTATTTCTGTTCTACAGAATGCACAACATTTGCCACGATGTCAGCAATAGTATTGACGTTTCTTTCTACAGTAATGATCACCCTTTGGTCTTAATATTGCGGTGGTTTCATTTTCGAGTTGAAAATACAAGAAATAATGAAGCCCAGTTCTGAAATAAGTGGTTGTTTTAATATAATGTAGTCCTCATAATTCATTCGTCGCTTTTATAGGTTTTACTGCGTTTTCATTGCATTGTTATTTGCACTGTCTGTATATAATAATACGCTTACAATATGGACAATTGATATTTTCCATATCGATAATAATCTGGGTGATAGTTCTTAAAACATGGTTATAATCATTTGTAAAATATTATTCCAGACAGTCTGTGGCACATGGTAAATAGTCGTAATTCATTAACATAGCACACTATTTTTGAACAATTATGGATCACAAATTTATCCAAAGGCATCATCAAATTTATTGTCTCGAACGGCCATATGAATGTGCACCAATGTCAACCAGTTCCTTCTGATGTATGTCTTTCTTTACTTATTTGTTACTTGAAAATTAAGTGCATGTGTAAAACCTTGAATTTATAGCTAGGGGCCTCAGTGGTTGAGTGATTTTGGTCTCTGAATATTCCCCCACCGCTCTGAGTTCCAAACCCATCCGGGGCCAAACAAATTTCATATATTAGGAAACTATCCAGCCAGCCTAATGAAGGTCAATGGTTCCAATACTTTCTCCACCCATAAAGCTAGAAAATTTCCAAATGACTCTTGCTGTTGGCTGTTAAATCCTGAAAATGATTTTGTTGTCAGGTTTTAATCAATTGGCCTTGAAGTTTTGTTGTTTTGTCTGACAAAATTAATAAAGATGAAACTTTGTTAATACATTCAAACGATATAATGTAAATGATTATTAAGCACGCGATTAATCTAGTTGATAGATTATAAACTGCCATACTGACACGATCACGCCGACAATCGATGTAGTTCAGAATTTTGAACGTTTCATTATTCAGTTAAGCTACATTATTTTGATGTGAATTATTCATAAACGGAATAGTCCAAAATATGCACAGTTACGGTCCTCTACCCACAAAACGTATTATCAATCATGTGTCACGATGAATGTGAAGAAAGGACTCTAGGAAAGATTATATTCACAAAACGATAGTACTAAGCGCAGACGTTTTTTTATACAGAACGAAGGGGTGGAAAATGCCATAGGAACAAAATAATTAAGTATTTCAGCTTTAACGCCAGGCCCTGTTTTTAACAGAATTTCAGTTATGAGGGAGTTAACGTTTTCAGTTTTCCTGGAATCTCTATCAGCACTAATTTAATGTTCTTGGCAATTAACTATCAACTTCTCCTCATCACCCGAATCAGCGGTAGAGGACAAATGACGTAAGACATAATTTCTTGCTTTTAAGCAATCATACTTGAGTACATGTGCCGTTTCCAGGGTTCGAACTCACGAACCATAGCTCCTAAAAGAGCATACAGCCGCGTTCCGACGTTTCGGGTTCAAATCCCAGTCGCGGCATGTCATGCCCTTCCATGGAAAATGTCGATTTTCCTCCATATGTGTGGAAGTTGTCGGCTCCTTGTAGATGAGTATGTCAATACTGGTTAGCATACAGTCCAGGAAAACTGATTAGCTGAACCGACCGCCGTATATAACTGAAAAATTGTCACTATGTTACAAAACAAACAAGGAGCAGACAGATGCTTAACTCTAGTAGGAATAAGCGATATGAATATGATATCAGCTTTTTGTGTCAGTTTTTTGTGTTGTTGTAATTAAGTAGTATAAAACATATGCCAAGGCATTCCATTGTTCAGACTGGTAATAAAGATGATGTTTTATTACGTATGTATTATACATTCATATTTACCGCAATGAAGCACATTCTAAACGTTACAAATACATTGTAATAACGCCTGATTCATTTGTTTGTATATTCATGGGAGTTACAAGAACAGTTTAACCCCTCTAAACCGGCCGAGCCGGGGACCAGGTCATTTGGCCGCTTTAGAGAGGATGCCAGTTTAGAGGGGATTTTTGAATTATATAGTAATGATGTCGGGACCAGAACATTTGGCCGATTTAGAGGGGAAGTCGGTTTATAGAGGTACCGGTTCAAGGGATTTCCACTGTATAAGCTTGCGCTTAACACAAAACGGATGTGTATATAACATTAAGCTGGTCGCCAAGTGTGGGTTGTCTGTCTAACATTCTAAAGAGGTTTTATTTTGTAGGGGTGTAACAATACATACAAAGAAAACCTGATGTCACAAGAATACAATATAAACACACAATATCCCGGGGTACTGCTATATGAAAGGGATGAGGCAAAAAAGATGCAAAAATACAGTCAACATAAATCTTCATTTGGTTTTACACATGGACGGAATTCTTGAAAGAAAAGATATAACCAAACTCTGAGTCAGTGGTTGTAGATTTAAATTTTTCAGTAAAAAAACATAATATGGTTAGTATTAAAGAGCGTACTTTAAACTTTAACATGGCAAATAACATCAAAGAACAAAAAAATCTCTTTTTTTCTCACTTGTACGTCGTTTGTCACCTTTAAAGTTATACCTTGTTAGTACTTAGTGCATGTGGTAAACAAAACCGGCTCGTAAGACCAGCTTGTTACATGTTTGCACAGGGTATGGTTAGGTGATAAATTGTGCAGTTCCGAGCTATCGAGTCAATCTTACAGTCGACATCATGAATTATTAAGTTACATACTTAGTCGTTAGAAGGATGCAGTGAAGAAGAAGAACGATGAGCGATAGAGAACAGCTTTTTGATCAGATAAGCGAATCAGGCAATTTGCAAATATATAAATTTTCTAGTATTTTGACCGCTGTTTCAGCTTTAATGCGAAGATCTAACGGAGAACAATTCAAATGTAATTCAAAGGTCAGTATGGCTCTAGACGAAGAAGAGCAGCTTTTGGCGCCAAATAAGATTGGTGAATCAAGGCGTAAAATTTCAGAAGGCAATGTTTATTATTTTACTTTCGTTTATTAATATAAACACCTGACATAGATGCCGTTTTATTTTAGCTTGTGCACAATTATACGGGAGTAATTAGGTGATTTTAGTTCTACCGAGTCATTTCTACTGTCGGCATCAAATTCAAATTCAATGCTATGAAAGTAATTGTGCGCGCCTCTGTATTACAATAAATTTTATCCAATGCGTTTATACCTAAGCAGAATATTCGTTTTTCATCTGCGGAATATTGCCCAACATTCAGTAATATGATCAGTCCCTAGGGCAACTCCAAACGAGCACAGGTTTCCAGGGTGTATATCATGGTCTCGTTCAGGGCGAGTCGATCAGGTTCGCAGAAATGCAATGACGACAATGTCTCAAAAAAGTTGTACATGTACTCAGTTTACGACCAGTTTTATGCACTTTTGTACTAATATCGTGTTTGACGTACGTGTGAAAGTATATATTTATCATGTATGAAAATTTGCGAGTTTGATATTTTATATACGTGACTTCCTGGAAAATCGCGCGACATCGTATGTTGCTTTCCTTGTTGAACTGTTGTATATTGTTAAGGCGAACTTGTAGTTTCACGTATAAAGAAATGATAAACACAGTGTTCCTAATTCGAAGGTTTCTATTTGCGTGGATATGTCTGAGTTTTTATGTTAATATAGATGGACAGTTCTATTGTTTCAGACCTTTCTGTTTAATAAGACATTAAATACTTTCACGGACAATATTACCCTTAGCCAACCTTACTTCGACCGAGTAGGAATGCGTTTTGTTGGCAATTAATTTAGATTTCCGTCCACGTCAGAAATAATTCAGAGTTTTATCTGACAAGGAGCTAAACGTACTTTGTCAGCGTGATTTCTCACACGTTATCAAAACAGTTTCCAGGTCATGCCTGCTCTATTTTATCGGATGATCGATCGTCCTGATTAATGACGAGTCAGATGTTGTCCATTGTATTTGAAAGATTATTCTTTTCAATACCGATGTTGGTGGCGATTTCTTACTTCATATGACTCAGTGAATCGGTTAGTATCGTCACTGCTACAGTCGTATAGGTTATAATGAGAACATAGGGGTGCGGATAATAATTCAATATGTCCATATTTCACTATATCCCGAACCACGAAATGAAGAATAGCTTGTTATCGAAAAAATATACAATATTTCACTATATCAGAGTATACTAGAACAGTGCTTTACTGTATTTGTGTTTAATTTTCATTTGGAATTCAACCTTTGATTTCAATACTAATCCTTTATTACTGATTAAAGTGGAATATTGTTCTGTTTCAAAATGAAATAAATACTTGTATCACCAAAATCTGTTCTAAAAACAAATACTTTTTGTCACATAGTATATATTCGATTTTCCGGCAACATTAAAGTATGCTACAGCTTATTCAACCGTATGAGCACAAAGTTGTGTACAAAAAATTTTTCGTCGGTTAATTATATCTTATTTTGCAGATTGTAACGCTCTCGTTGATTTGTGGAATTCATGTCATTATTGAATGTTCCGTACATCTAACTCCCGGTCGCGGCAGGTTATACCCTTCAATGAAAATTTGACAAAAATGTCGATTACCCTCCACATGTGGAGAAGTTGCCGGCTCCTTGTTGAAGGGTAAGTTAGTACTGGTTAGTATACAGTCTAGGAAAACTGGTTAGGTGAACCGTTCGCCGTATATAACTGAAAAATTGTTGAAAAACGGCGTTAAACCCCAGTGACAATAAGTCACATAAAAACAAAACAAACATTTAATTCACTGTTAGCATGACCAGCCCAGATGTCTGTACCTCAGAACAAGTTTTATGTTAACCAGGTCATTTTGTATATCATTCTGAATGGTTTCCGTTCAGAAAAAAATGTCAGGCAATATCATCAGTATCGCGCTATTACGTAAAGTTTCATTCAATAAGTGTTGCATTATTCATGGCATAATTGTGTTATATCTGTTTTATCTTTGGAACTACAATGATTCTGACTGGTATGGGATCGCCGAGTTCTGGTAAAAGAAGGTGAATGTCACACACTTCTGCCACGGTAAAAATTCACCTCTAATAGAGATATCATTTTCAATTGTAGTTTTGATCATTACTTCGATTACTCACGTATTTTGGAAAAAATACCAGTGAATTAATTACTGATCAAATCGGAACATCTTAAATTAACGGTAAATAAAATTACATAAAAGCGTGTCGATAAAATGATTTATTTTACAATGATACATTCATTTAACGAGTTAGGTGTTAGGTGAAAGAATGTGAGAGAACACTGCGCACAATAACAATAGAAAAAAATGCGAAGTACTTTAAGGTTTAATTCCCGTAATGTCCAAAATTGTTATTTCAAAATGAAGAGGACAGATTTTGTCAACATTTATGATCTTTATAGGTTTCCATGATGAAAATGAAAATGTTTCACGGGAGATTTTTCAAAACTAGTGATAATCCATTTAGTCCCTCTAAATTTGCAGGTCTGTGGGAATAGCCAATTTATTCAAAAATGAAAGAAAAAAAATTCGTTTCGATGAAAACTCACGATAAAAAGATGCAAAACACAGTATCAATCTAATTTGATAAAGAAAATTGGTGAACATAAATTTCAAATATATCGTGCAATAATTTAAAGAATAGAGGGTAATTATCAAAGAAATAACGATAATTGGGCGATATTATTTCATATAACATTTTTGAGAAAACATTCAGCAGATACATAAAAAAGGACAGTACTTTGAATATAATACCTTAAAATACTACAGTTGTGTTTGCTTTAGTCGCTTTATGTCCCTTCAAAATATCATGATAAAATACATATAATTTTACTTGATAATTGTTAATAGCGTTTTCTTTTTTTTTTATTAAACATCAATTAACATTTATGGAAACACCTCACAGGATCAGAATACCAAACTACAACGTGTAAGTGATAATTAGTGTGAATCATGATTTGGATAATGCTGTATCATCGATGATTTATGAAAGAATCGTTCGGCGTCATTCAACGATTGGTATCTTGTTTACAAAGCACAACAAACCATTACAATGAACGTGACAAAAACATCACGGTACAGCTACCGAATAATAATGATGTCATGCCAGAAACAATAGAATGATTTAGAAATCAAAGCAGTCCACACTATTTTGTGGTTACCGGCATATTTTTGATAACACAATTCTATGAGTCCACTAGCAAAATATCAGCCTAGTTATCATAGACATTACCTGTCATTCCATTTGAAAAAACCTAAGTTATCGGACCCATCCGATGCAATACAACAGGAATATTTTATTGGTATTTATAATTTTTCTCGTCTAGTGATATTCAGTTTTCAATATGATCATAAGTTGATAATGGGATGGTGACTACTGGTTGTTGTAATGACTATGTTAATTTGTGGGAGTAAAATAGGATACAGATACAGCATTGATACAGATTTGTGTCTTATTTCATGTTTTTTTTTATATTTTTGTTAAGTTGTATGTGATCCGTAACGGGTGGTTAATGGCTCAGAAATCTATTCCGTTATTTGGAAGTTTGTATTAAGAAATTCCTATGGATGCGTAATCACTTTCTAGAAACAAATACTGAGCTGATAACCTGTTTGTCGACATGCCAAACTCATTCTTTACCGCCATAATTCCCTTACATTTATTAACATCGCTTGTAAAAAAATACAAACATAAACAGTACATATCTGATTGTAAGAATTCTCAGTGTGTGAGATGTTCTCAAACACCTTTGCATCATTACAAATCTAATAAACAATTTTGAAATCCGTCTATTACCGGAAATGACGTATTTGTACATCGTCTGCTGTTTGATCTTTACAAGCTCATTCTACACCCCGGTACTCGAATGATTTGTGCCAGATGGCTTACTTGAACAATCCTCAAATTAATATGTTATAACCTACTCCTGACATTCATATTGACGTATAAATTTGTATATAATAAAAAAATGTTTCCATGTTCTGAATACCGGAGTCAACGAGCGATTAATGACTTCATTTTACCGTTAGAATCATTACGAATGATTGCTTGTGCTTGTACTTCGTAAACAAAGTGGTTCGGAGGCGGTGTGCGGTTTACATACCAGAACATACCAAGCATTCTATGTGATGCTGGAGAAACTGAATTATGTTGAAACATGTGAAACATTTATTTTTGTCGTAATTTTCTTTGATCAATACTTTTCATAATATATTGGTAAATTTCCATTGACCTGAACTATGAACTACGTAAGTCTGACTAGGTGACTAATTAGAGCTATAAAATCTATTGTAGTTGACTTTTTTACATCACAATCTGATTGTATATTTGTATATCCCTTGAATAGTGCATAGAATTCTATATATTTTACTTGTAACTTTTAATGGAATAATCTGTGTAGATGAGTTCTCCATTAAAAGTAGTACCTCAGTATTACGAGTGTCTGAGTTACTGTTTGAAAAAAAAAACTCCTGATTCTTATTTTCCTCTTGAAAAGCGAAATTAATTTCCGGTGGTTTGGAACCAAAATATAGACATTATCATGAATACAAATTAATTTTGCGTTTTCAAAATACTTTGGTTAGTTTTTACTAGCTCAATAAGGTAAACGTTATATCTACGGACCTAATGAATTCAAACAAAAGGCACGGCTCTGGTGTTCTGTGACGATTTGGTTGAAAAAAAAAATATACATGTTTTTCATATATTATATATTTTCACATATATAAGTATTTTGAAGATGCAAAATTAATTTGTATTCATGATGACGTCTACATTTTTGTTGCAAATATATATATATATATTCCGGTGGTTTGCAACTAAAATATAGACGTCATCATGAATACAAATTAATTTTGCATCTTGTATATTTTGGTTGCAAACCACCGGAATATATATATATATATATATATATATATATTGGTTGCAAAATATGTATAAAATATATGAGCGCACGTAAAACAACAAAAGAACAAAATTTAAATCGATGACTTTGATTTTCACACGTCGTGATTATGAAGTATTAATCGTTTGTTGCAAGCGTGCAGTCAATTTCTATCATCAAAGACTTATGTTTAAAACTTATTATGCAACTTTAATTACAAGAAATGAAACCATTGACATTATTTTAATGAAATAAACACTTTTCTGATTAATATCGTGTGTATTTTCAAACCATAGTTCAGATGATTGCTTTTTCTGAATGCAATTTTACCATTAATAAAGTACGTTTACTTTTGGTTGCTATTTCTCGTTCGATACTTTCGGACTTGGCATAACGGGAGTATGGGGTTTTCCTCCGCTGTAAAGGTCGCCAAATAGCTTTAACTGTTGGTGCGACGTTTAACGCCGGTGAATAAAGTGACAAAGAATTGTTGAATTTTTTCATTAAATCTTAATTTGTTAATTATTGCAATTCTAAACAGATAAACATTCAGAAATAGCACCGTTTGAAGCACAATCAATTACCCGCACACCGACATTCTGAACCGTTAACATGGATCACATTGCGACTGCAATTGGTAAACAACTTCACAGTCACACATGCGATAACATAAATGAAATATCGGGACGTATTGATATTTTCGTACAGAATAATGTTAGCCACATTACAACGGCAGGTGCACAAAACGATACAAATATTGGAAAAGATAAAACAACAACAACAACAAAAAATGCACGGGATATATGTATTGATGTGCCGTGGGATGCTTTATTCTATAAGCTTTAATTCCGACTATTTTCCGCGACTACTAACTGGAGAAAAATATAAAAATATTACTGACGTTCATTTTCAATAATTAAATTAAACGTCAGATCCATACACGAAGCAATTTATTAATTTCTTCCCTTATTAAATGTGTTTTAGTTCGTTTTTGTAGCAACTCAGTTACATTAATTTAGACTGTAAGATTAGCCAGTTGCTTTGCTTAGAACAAACTCTCCACTCCTGTTGTTATTAACACTATCACACGTTTTATCATTTATCCATTCCTGTCATTTTTAAAACTCTCACTGTTTTCACCACTTTTTTGTTATATATAGCTAGTAATCACTTGCCCCTTACCGTAGTGATTTCGATTCCCACCTGGGACTAAATTTCACAGGTGAGGGATTTGTCCAGATAGCTTAGGGGAGGTCGGTGGTTATGTTAACGTATATCTATGTATCCAGTTTCACGCCTGGGTTCTTCCTCCAACTTTGATACTGGAAAAAGTCGCCAAATGACCTTGGCTGTTGGTTGGCCTTAAACCCCGGAGAAAAAAATATCAAAATTATTGTTTTCGATATCCTTATTTAATTATGAAAATAACGTATTAGGTCATTTTCATACAATTCTTTTTAGATGTTTTTATAATTGCATTATCATAATTGTTGCCTATTTCATTATTATCTTGTCATTGTTACCATATTGTCCTCTTCATCACCATCATCATCATATTTATGGATGTTGTTGATGTGGACGTATTTGAACTTATCGTTCGGGACTTTTTAATCAATTCTCAACTTGTACGATTTTTCCTACCAACAAATGGGTTATTTCATTAAATATGTATAACAGTACAAAACGAACGTTATCCACTGCGGAAATCGCAGATCGTAATGGAGCATACGTGCGTTTGTGTGTTCGATAATGTAGCGTGGAATATCAAACTAAGATCATATTAATTTGATAGTGCAATATTACCGAGGCAGAGACTGAAACAGAGATTACGGTATCATCGGCTTTTGTTGATTTGTTCGAGGAAAACATTCAGGTACTGATGAACAAAACATCAGACCCGAGACAGATCGCGAGAACTTTATTCCAAAAGCTAATAGTTTTCAATATGTAAAGAATAGTAAAGCCTGGATCTGGAATAAGTGTAAATACGTAAAACAGACGCGATGTTATTTTATTATCGTACAATTTGACACCTTTGATGTGCGAAAATATTGTTTTAATTTCTTCACGGGGTAAATGAAATATCTACCCTCATGCGGTAACAGTCAGTTGTTTTTAATGAATCTTTGTTTGGACAAATTTATATTTTGTGGATTATATTGATATGAGATAATTGTGTACATAGTGCTTTTGTGGATATATGTTTACGTCAATATATGTGAATCCTTGTCAAGAGAAATTAGATTTTGAGGTGAGTTTTGTTCGATTCAGTTTCTATCAACAGTTTTTAATGATTTTGAAAATACTGTTTAGATCTTTTCATATGTTTTATTATTTTATTGTTTTATTTTTTGTTATATATTGTATATAATTGCAATATTTATCCCTAAATGTTAATCCTGATAGTATTATGATTATAGAACTAATTTAAATTGCATTTTTAATACGAATTCCAGTGCTGCTTCGTTTTTGTTACTTTGTTGTTGCTCATGTAGGTTTAACGTACTGATGTGATAAAGCTCTTCATCTTCGTTATCAGTGTTATCAGATAAACCACTTGCAATTTCATGAAATGGTTGCATATTACTGGCGGTACGCTCTCGGAATTTCTTGAACCACGTGTTTGATTACGTTTTTGTTTTGTTTGTTTTATTGTAGGTAAAGTATGTCTTTGTTGGGTTATCGAAATAAATAACAGTCTGTAAGGAAAAAAATATTGCAAGATGGATTTGTTCCTTTTGATTCCAATTTTTTTCTGTCTTTCTATACAATTAATCTAGAACTATTTAAATTTCAACCTAAAATGAATCCGACTTTTGTTTGAGTTCTGCTTTCATTTATAGTCTACTTATGCGACCCCGGTGTGTTAAGTTAACGTCTAAAGGCTTAGTTTATTCGCTTTTAAAGATATTTCATTGCAATGATAGTATTTGGTATTGAAAAACATAAGCAATATTATTCGAAATAATTATTATTTGGTATAAGCACATAATCATTTGATGTTTTGTCTGGAGATTTTATTACTAAGCTTCTTCGGCATTTATTGCTGTTGCTTGTCAAAACGACATAAATACAAATGATAGATGTGATGATGAATGGTGCAGAGATTGTAGCGTAAATTAAACGTTGTTTTAAAAACATAGTTGAGGCACAAAAAAGCGTATATATCTTCCTAACCACCTCTAATTTAGTTGATTCATCCCTCTTAATTTGATATACATGTATACATAAATATTAATATAAAACAAATTTTAATGGTCCTTTTTTTGAGTAGTCCAGACTAAACCTACTGCAATACGAATATTCTTTTTCTGCCTGGGGGATCAACTTCACAAAAACAACCAGGGCTACTTTTACAGTTCTAACGGTTGCCTGATCCCGGATGGGATTTCAACTCGCAGTGGTGAGTGGCTGTGATTAACGGTCAGAGACCATACAACGTGTACTCCACGTGCACTAGTTGATTGAATTGATACGCTCATCTTTATGTTGATCCAAAATAAATGTTTAACGTATTAGTCCATTGATTGCAGATACAATACGACACGTGTCCCGCTCCATAAGCCTGTTTCACCGACACATCTTAGCCAAGATGTTTAAACTTAAAAATATTGCTACGTCCAGTTTGTAAATAAAAAGGAATTCATATTATTAATTGTTTTGTGGTCTACTGTCAGCTGTTAAAGATAAATGCCAGAAATGTAGACAACTAAGGCATAAACAAAAAAAGGTTTGTTCCCGGTTACATGCCCCAAAAATATGGTCGGTAGGTAGGGATTTTTTTCTTTTACGTTGTTTTTCTTATATCGGCAACACTGTTGTGGAAATTCCAATATAGGACTAAGATTTGGATGCAGTAAAAACTTTTGAGACGGCAGGTAAGAGATGGGTCGGTCGGGTAACCGGAAACAAAGCTATTTGTTTTACGCCTAATATGATTTTTAAATTTAACAACTGGTGTCTTAGCTAAGATATGTCTAAGAACGGGCTTCATCAGGCGAGTCCCACGATACACCATATAGCGCTATATATATGTCAGTACTTGTCTCGGGCATTGATCTCTATACAATGTATCTGTGTTGATGCCTGGCGAGTTGTAACCTAAACGTTTCTCGCTTTACTGATGTTATCTACTCTCATTATTTATTCATACCATCAGTCTTTTTGTCCTACACGCGCTATATCCCAGTCGCTTATCCTCTGATTGTTTATATGAAATTCATACTTCAAAAAACAAAATGCCGAAGTTTCAAATGCTAGAGAAGATATATCAAACAACAAAGGAATGAGTCTGTATTGGATTGTCCGAACGCATGAAATATGTGTAATATGTAAAATATGCAAGATTCCAAGAGTATATTAAATTACGGACTCCAGTTTTTTTTTCAAATTCTCGAAACTGTTTTATTTGAATAGGATTATAAACGCTTAAAGTCAACATCATGGAGAATTTTAGTACATTGTATTTTAATGTTGTGTTTATCTATTTAAAACATCCACTATGGCATTTGTCGGGCAGTATAATAATTCTTACACTCTGTTTGAATTAATCCAGTATTCATTCTAATACATCCGAGACATCATCAGTAAAGTTTTTATGTAAGAAACTGAACAAACTAGATTCAAGCCCTGAATCAAGATACAGTGCAACCTCTCATGAGCGACCCTCCCTTGAGCAACAGCCTCCCTTCAAAAACAGCATGATTTTTTCCACTGTACAATTTAACTATTGATTTAACCTCTCTAGAGCAACAACCTCTCAACAACAACAACAACATCATTATTTTGCTTCTCCTAAAGGTTGTTGCTTTGGGCAGGCTGCACTCTATTTGTATTGATCTGCTGTTATTTCCGATGTTTTCAAGTATCCAGGACATGCCCACTGACTTCTCGTACTTGAAATATGTTCCAGTCTGTTGTTTCATGGGACTTTTGCGCTAGAGCACAGATCGGGTACAAGATTGACTGTCAGTGAGCATATGATGGGACATATGAATATTTTTTCGCCATTTGTTTTCGTTTTGGGGTTGCGTGTTTCCACACGATGTTCTTATTCGAAATATATTAATAAAAAACATGCTGAAAAAATGCCCAGACGCTTGAAACAGTTAACGCTAATACGTACGTTTAAATTGATTAGATAAATGGTGGTTTTCATTGTTATCAGATTGAAATCAATTTCCTGCATGTGATAGGAAAATAAACGTATTGAATTTTCTAATCAATGTAAACGTTCAATTGGAAATAAATTCTCAAATGTAGGTGGAAATGACAATTTATTTTATCGACTATAAAACAGTCAGTCATATTCAGAGATGTCATTTAATTTTCATTCAATACCGCACTTGGGCATTGATACAATTAGACACTTCCATTTTTATTCTATCAATCAACAACATTTCTATTCTGTTACTCACTTGGTATGAATATTCTTTCAGATGACCGAAATTTACATTTTTTGTCAGTTTCGAAAAAATATTCTTAGCGTGTAATTGAAAATCATTCTCTATGAGCACTTGACTTTGCGCCTGATTGGTAGCTGGTAGATAACTTTTCAAAGCCTTACTTTATCTTCAAACATTGTGTACTCGTCCGTTTGTATCAGATGGTGTACAAGGCTTAAATAAACAATATGTTCTGTTATACGTCAAACATTTCAGAGATAACATGACCCATACCATTATAATTAAATAAATGTTTGTTGTTGCTTTGTTTACGTTACTGAACGCATTGCGGAAACCTTTAGAAAGAGCATCGGAATTCTTAAAGTATTTAAGCAGCGGAATGCGAAACATTTCTCCGTTCTCAGTTGTTGTGTTATATGTATAATTCAGCCCTAGGGAGGCTTAGCACTTGTTTAATTTGTCTCAGGAGCTTGGAAAATTCGATTATTAAATATTGGTTCCGTTTTTACTCGTGTGGGAATAATATTTCTATGGAAATTTCTATGATGTTTTTACAATATCCCAGGGTTCGTTTAATTTAATCGTATAATTACTGTCTTAATAAGATGTTTTAGAATTATTAAACAGTTTTACTTTTTAATTATTTTGAAAATGTACCTAGAATATATTTTACGTCAGTGTATTAGAATGAAAATAAACCGCAAATACGCAATAATTGGATACTTACCTACAATTTGTTCAATTCATTTTTCGTTGTCTGGTGTCCTTACGTAAAATGTGAAGTAATAAGCATTTTCCGACTTTTCATGTTGTAATGAAAATGTCGCTGTTCCACAATAATCATTATGTCATTGATGCTAAGACATAATAGACAAAATTATCCGTTCATATCTGTGGCTTTACATACCCCTACGCTTATACCAGTCTTAGTGTGTCATATATAATATGTATATAATTATTGTGATTAGCAATATGTAAAATAGAATATATGTTTGATTACAAATGATGAACCGTATGTAAAATAATCATTTTTGATTCCAACACCTGGGATAAGTTGCATAAAATCCTTTTCTAGGAGGGTGTTCGTCATAATTCATATTTTTCTTAATTCTCGATTTTCATGTTTGTTTTTAATATTTTTTTTCAGTTACACACCGGGAAAGTTAATCTAAAATAGTTTTCCTGAATTCTAGACCAGTACTAATCAGCTCTTCCACTTGAATGATTACCGGTGGGGGACGAATGGCCTAAGGGCCTTTGGCATTATTGTCTTCAAAAAAATCATCCCGGAGAACTTAATTTTGACATAGAGACTGGTAACAATTGAACCATGGCTGGCATTAATTTAAACTACAGTGTTGATCGATATTTCATGATATTGATAAAAAATTTTGACGGCGATATGTTTTCTACACGTAAACTAATGCTTCATTTCCGCACAATGCAAAACAAATAGATTTTAACTACTTTCTGTATGGATTAGTTACAGTTAAATGATTAAATATTCGCCACAATATGTTCAGTCCGTGGCGAGTGAATGCTCAGGGTTGGTTGTATTTCATGCACGTTCAATTGTAGTAAAACTGTCGCTGAAGAGTAATTTGTGCTTGATCGTTTCAATGAATTGTATGCAAAGGATTTACCATTTATATAATACAATTTTATGATAAATAATATGCAATTAGCGTTTGAACAATGCCGTGCCTAATACACTTGAGGATTTCTTATTATATTTGAAGTTGATTTAAAATGATTGCACGTAGTTATTCTGTTGGAAATTGGACCTGATATCGCATGCATGTAACAGAATTGACTTTGGGAATTTACAAATGCATGAACATTGTTGATTTTTTTCATCGGTTTTGTGTACTACAACGCTTGTGTAGAAAATAAACAGATAAAGACGAACAAATAAAAAAAGATTTCTTTACTCGTATTTTCACTGTCGCAAGCAGACAAAGCCGAATACACAAATAACGACGCATTCAGTATACCAGGGATAAATACTAAAATATCATCACGACTACACACGGTTTGTATTGAGCCATAAAATGTATGTCACTAAAACACAGCAATCAATTCTCCGAGTGTTATTTCTCTACTTATTACCGCTAAAATCCCAAGACTATTCATCCTAATTTTACGTCCTCTTTTTATTGAATGCTCACAGTATAATACACGCCAATTGAGTCGCGAAAAGTGAAATGATGTAAATGTCTATTACGTATTTAGGATTTAAGTGCAGCGGGCGTGGTCCAGTGGTTAGTGCGCTGGACTTGTAACCCGGCGATCCGGTTTCAAATCCCGGTCGCGGTAGGTCATACCTTTCAATGAAAATTTGACAAAAATGTCGATTTTTTGTCGGCTCCTTGTTTAAGGGTAAGTTAATACTTGTTAGAATACAGTCCACGAAAAATCTGGTTAGGTGAACCGGACGCCGTATGTAACTTAATTTAAAAAAAACGGCGTGAAACCCAGTGAAAAAAGTTAGGATTTAACTGTTACTTATGATAGCTAAGAATAAAAACAATTACAATAATGATGTGCATATTATGCTTTTAAAGTTGTGATATATCTGAAATCTAAACACACTTCTCTTTTATACGTCTTGTACATATACATTAAAATGCACGTCGTTTGCGGGATGTGGATAAGTTATACATCCAAAATCTTGACAATTCCTGATAAAGAGTTACGGACAAAATGACTTTTTATCTACAAAAATATTGCCGAACATCATGAATGTCTCAGTTTGATATCAGATATTCATTCACGATAAATTTCATTGTAAGGGCTCCTCATTGTCATTTCATGGGTTTCGTTGATCAATACTTCTACAGCTTGTTTACTCTGAATGTAACATTATGTTTATATAGAAACGATTGTTTCGTTGTAAGGATTCATGTTTTGCATGATCTTGATCCCTAATCGTCTACGTTAAGAAGTTTGCAGAATTAGCACCGTCGTAAATTTACAATAATAAAGTACTCAACAGAGTATGATAGAATATAAGGTGCCACGTTTTTGTAACCAAACGTGTATAATTTGAACCATCGATGGAGGTCTGTGATCTATGAGTTGTCATGGTAACACATGAAGACAGTATGCGCATTGACGTTGGTGCGACCGAGAATGAAATATAGACATAAAGCATCCCCAATGTTATGTTTTTGGATCCTATTAGAGACAAAATTTTACTTGCGAGCTGTCAAGCTAAGAAGGTCGGTGAGTCCACCCAGGGGTAGGCCTGCGATCATCTTCCATCGTTAAAGTTGAAAAGTCAGCAAATAAACCCGGTTGTTGGTGAGACGTTGAATCCCAGTGAAAAAAATACACATAAAAGGATTAAGAACAGTTTACAGAGACTTTAAACTTCAATGTTTATGCAGTAACTTTTCTGATAAGCATCGTTCTAATAACTGTATTCACGCAAATCATCTGGTCTTCCAAAATGTAACTGCAACATTTGTAGCACTAAACGCAAGTGTAACACAATTATCAAAACTATGAACTGCTTCATATTACGTCGTTTGTGTATACACAGACTCGGTTTTATGAACACACAGGCGTCAACAGAATATGAATATTTCAGACATGTCTCGTCTTTGATGGTATCATCTCCATAGTAAACTTAACATTTTTTTACCCTTGAGAAATCAACACAGATGCAAAAACAATCAATATATATTGGTGAATATCCGAATGTTGCTGTGTCTAATTAAACAACTGTCATATTAATTACTTCACAATCAGCGTCTGTATTTACCGATCGTACTTGGATTAACATCATTTGATATTACATTCGGTTAAAATCAATTGAGCTGATGTTTTCCACTTCTGTCTTTGTTTTCTTTTCCTTTTATGGTGACTGTCACGACATTGTTTTCATAAAAATATACTTTGTGTTAGGAATCCTTACTACATACAAAATATCAACCTTACCTCACTAATATTATCGCCGCAACTATCAGGACTACCCACTCTTAACACATAGATATGTAACGCTCTGTCATATAAAAATCACCTTCACAAGGTGGAAGACAGCATTTAAATTTTAGTGTGAATTGGACACAATTTTCTTACTGAATCACTATTAATATTAACTTAGTTCTGACTACATCTTGAATAAAATTTACATCAGAATCACTGATTTACTTACGCGTGATAGCTTAAACTCACAACAACATCTAATGTTCTTCCTTTATTCCGAAATCTAACTGACAAAAGTTGCATCTTTTCCATTGAATGAAAAAGGTTTACTATTTCAAGATAATCATATTTATTATATCTCTAAAGACCAATGATTTTATCAATCTATTAGAAATAATGTTCAAATATACTTGAATACTTAGCGTAATCCACAAGTTGCCAAATTCATGATTACTTAATTGCCAGTTCTATAAATTGCCAATAATTGTGATAGAGAAAGTTGTATTTACAAGATATGCTCTTATTATGAATGAATTGCAGGATATAAACAAATGATATCCTCAAACAATATATATAACAAACATTCTATGTTAACAACCGTTAAGAGTACATAATTATTATATGTCCCATTATTATGTAAGCTGCATCCTATTTTTGCTAATGCGTAAATAGAGATCGGCCATAAATTCAATTGTGTGGGTGGAAAAACCTCGCCGCAGGTTTAGAGGCGCGACTTCTCGACATTTGTCTGAGGTTGGTGTATTGGTCACAACTATTAGAATTGCATGTAGCGGCATTAAATATGATCATCGGTATTAATTGAACTTTAATCATTTTTGGAGTGGTTCAGTCATATTTCTATTAGTTTTCAGTCCATTCTAATTGTGATAATCATTTCCCAAACAAATGTAATTCAACTAATTTATGATACTTATATACTTATGAAATATTAATAACTGATTATTTTCAACCTTGTTTCCATATTATGATGAACTGCGTATTTAGCATAATTGAAGTTTCTTTGTATATACACATTCACAATATGACTATTCCATGTTGATTGATTGGCGTTTTACGGTGCTTTTAACACTAACTAGGCTATATCGCAACTACTCCATGTTGTCTTATGACACTAGAGAATATCTGTCACTGTAGACAACAGAACAAATGGTCAATGTTTGAAATATTGAAATATAAAAATCGCTTTTTCCATGTGCGTACACTTGCGTAATCATTTGCAAGAGCAAGAAAAAAAGGTTGAATCTGATACATCTGTCATTAATTAAGTCAAATTACAGATTATACGACAGTATGACGTCAAAGCCAATTATTTTTGTCGCGAAAAATTGTTTCGTGCTATCTCGCTCAGTCATGAAACTAATTCCAAATCTTGCTAGTCTAAATTCCTCCGTTTGTGTGAAATATAAAATAATGTGATTTCTGGCATGCGGTTTTTTAAAAGGGTGTTGTGTTAAGTGCTGATTAGTTGGTATATGGGCGAGTTGTGAAATCCGTGATATTTACGTCAATATATTTAGGGTGTTGTTGCTTGAAAATACGATGCATACTGAATTCACCAATGTTACTACATACAAGAGGTAGGTGTGATATCATGAGACAACTAGTCGTTCTTTATGAAAGTTATAAAATAATGATTTTATCAAAGTATACATTGTTGCATAATATGATAAATTGATAATCACGCCTGTGAAAAAGATTTATCAACTTTATGATGAGTGATTCATTCTCCATCAAGGGGCCTCTGTGGTCAATTGGTCAAGTCTCTGATTAGTAATCACTAGCCCTTCACAGCTGTGATTTCGAATCTAAACTGGGTCAAGACATTTTACGAAAGTTCGGTGTTTCACCACAAAAGGCTGGAAAGGTCACCGTATGACGGCATATGGTGCAACGTTATCTTCACTCATCAAGTGTTCCACTGTCTTAAATACGAAAACGACGATATTTCTTGTACTGATTTATTCACAAGAATACAAAGTCAACAAAGATTTGACCGATGGTACTTCTGTCAGTCACAAAGCTAACATAGATATTTAATCAATGTTTCAAAAGTGCAAACGTTTAAAATTACTTTTCTCTCTGTGGTCTGATTGAGAAATGTTGTTAATAATGATGGAATTGTTCCTTGAACTGCGCGTACCTTCAGTAAATTAAATATTGAACCGGTCAATATTTCTTCAAATGTCAGTCAATATCAAATTAGTACCGCACCTAAAAAGTACCAACGGAGTGCAACAGTTCGGTCAATAAAATGCGCGCCGATCCCTATAAATTGTCATAAAACACTTTCCAAAAATTGCAAAACAGGAGTAATGGACCTAAGATAGGACAATTGGGATCTGACTGATTTAAATAATTCAGTTTATTATAAAATTATTTAAGTCACAAAGGCGATCCTGCTGAATTGAAATACATCCTGTAGAATCATTAATCACTTAAACCGCCTGATGCGCTTTTAACTTAAATTCCCTACACAAACGTATGGAAGGAAAAGAAACTTGGTATTGATTCGTTTTCTCTTCGTTCACTGAAATGAATCTACTTTTTTTAAAATATATAAATTATGTTTAGGTCGGTGATGTAGTTCGTAAAGAAATGAAAATAACGTCTAGGAAAAAATTGACCGAGGCCGAAATAACCTAGGGTCTGCAGGAAAAAGGGGTCGATCTGGTTAGCGAAACCTGGATTTTATAAGCATGAGATTACACCTTTTTTGACTTCATAGAGCAGCGCGACAATTCCGTATATCTGCTAAAGTTTTTCTTGCTTTGCTCACATTTTAATTTAAGTTGTGATTTGTAATCATTCGAAACTTCATATCTCACTTCAGATACATTCTGCGCTCAGCCATATCATGTTTCTTACAAAAATAAATTCGTTGTACGTTCTACTTTAATTGAATGGTTTGATTAAATGTTGAATTTATTGTAGGTTATGCTCTAATATCGTATGGGCCGTGGTTATTGCGCTGGATTTGTTACCCAGAGATCAGTTTCGAATCCCAGTCGCGGTTGGTCATACCCTTCTATGAAAATTTGACAAAAATGTCGATATTTCTCCATATGTGGAGAAATTGCCGGCTGCGTGTTGAAGAGTAAGTTAGCACTGATTAGTATACAGTCCAGGAAAACTGGTTAGGTGAACCGGTTGTCATATACAACTGAAAAATTGTTGAAAAACGGCTTTAACCCCAGTGACAATAAGTCACATAAAACAAAACAAAACTATCTAATATCGCATGTACAGTAAAAATAACAGAAAGCACCACACTTTGTGACCATAGGTAACTATCTATAATTTGTGATGTAGTGTTCTGTACCATTGTTGTAAGATGCTAATTTACATGACGAGAAATAATCCCAAATTTCACGAGAGTAAGCTGTCCAGACCGGTTGTTCAACTCATGTGTATGTGGGACGGACTTCCTCCGCCACAAAGAGCTTAAAAGTCGCTAAATGACCCTGATGTTTGTACAACGTTAAACCCAGTGAGAAAGATTCACAATTGTAATGATATAACGATTTTTGCAGGGAGTATCTCAACAGTGTCGTGTCTAACTCCCTCGTGCATTTCTAATACTGTTTAAAGATGTTCAATTCATTGCACGAGGTTATTCTGTTAGAAATTGGTACATGAATAGCATGCATTTGATATGAATAACTAGGACCGACTTTGTAGTTACTCTTATACACGAAGATCTTTGTTTTTTTCGGGCTCGAGTACTGGTACAAGTTAAGAGAATGTAAATAAGTAAAGAACAGGATCTCTAGAAAAAACCCATCCCAAAAAAAATCCCGCCTTCCCCAAAATACTATATTCCTTAACCCTTCCGAACCCAAAACCCATCCATTACATGAGACCTAAAACAAATAGAGGAAAAAACACTGTCCCCCGGAGGTTACCACCTAGGAATGATCTGCAGCAAAATTTTTGAGGGCCCAACCTCACACATGCAGGGAACAAAACAAAAGCAGAGACGATTTTTTATTAGAAGCAAGACCCTTCATACATACATTCTCATTCACAACAGAACATAACAGGAGACACGGCAGTACAACAGAACAAACCATCTTGAACGTACGGAGAACAAATCATGAATAAATATTTCCAATGGTTAAAATCCTAAAGTCCTCGTCCCGAACAAGAACGCCGGAAACCGCATATCTCGAGCCAAATTAATATTTGAGATAACACAGAATTTAACGCGGTCTATTTCTTCACTTCAAACCACTCCGACCCCGTTGATATTCATTCTCATTCTTATGTATATGTTGTATTCAATGCAGTCAGTACATGTTTCTCGCATTGAGTCGCGAAAAATAGTCTTATGTGTATATGAATTATTGCTATCACTTATAGTAGGTATCCAAATAATTAATAACATAATTCTTGAATGTGGAATATTCTAAAAATATCCGAGATTAAAAAAGTCTCAGTATACCGTGTTTACTTTTAAATAATTCGGACATTCATGCACTAAAAATCCGAGAAAATACTGAAAATACTTTTCAGAATTTTCCACTAAAAATTGTCATTTCATAATGTTCATCATTTTCAATACATCGGCTTCTTTTCATCAATACTTCCGCAATAGTCTTGTCATTAATCTCACATAATGTTTACATAGCCAAGAAGGATAATTTTTCATAAGGATTCCCTCATAGAGTGTCATGTACCACAAATTGTCTAAGTTTCGAATTGTAAACACAGTCGTATTGTTGAGACAACATACTACGTTACAACTCTAGGGAATAGTATTAGGTTCTGATGACTATTACTACTAACTAATAAATCCCATCAGCGCCTTGTATCGCATACGGCACGAACAGAAGCCTTCCATCCTGGTCTGTCTTTCGCATGTTGTGCTGCTATTCCAAATGTCGACCAAACAAATTGTTTCCGCTCCCTCCCGACCAGACCATCCACCGCCATGAAATCTTTTGTTTTGTATTGTTGTAAATGTATCAGTACAAGAAACATCATCGTTTTCGTGTTTAAGAAAGAGAAACACTTAATGGAGGTAGGTAACATAGCACCATATATAGCGTCGTACGGCCACTTTTCAAGTCTTTTACTGTGAGCCACCGACCTTTCATCAACTGTCTTGACCCAGATCGAAACCACTGCGGTGAAGGACTAGCGATTATTAATCAGATACTTTACCAACCGACCACACAGGCCCCTTGATGGAGAGTGAATGAAGTTCAGAACTTTTTAAATCTTTTTTCACAGATCAAAGCAATTAATCAATTTATCATATTCAGCAATAATGTATGGTACGATAAATTCATTATTTTATTACTTTCATGCGGCACAGAAAGATGTCTTATGATCACATGATCACTTCTACCTTCTGTATGTGTTGTAACATAGTATTCGGTATGCATTGTATTTTCAAACGACAACATTCTAAATATGTTGACGTGAATATCACAGATTTAACTCGCCCATATACCAACTAATCAACACTCTCAGTGCCTTTTATAAAGGCCGCATGCCGGAAATCACATTTTTTACATTTCACACAAACGAAGAAATTTAGACTAACAAGATTGGAATTAGTTTCACGACTGAGCGAGATAACACGAGATAAATTTCGCGACAAAAATAATGGTCTTTGACGTCACACTGTTGTATAACCCGTAATTGGACTTATTTACTGGCAGATGTATCAAATTCAGCCATTTTTTCTTCAGCTAATGATTACGCGAGGGTACACACATGCAAAATGCGTTCTTTATATTTCAGTATTCCAAACATTGACCACCAGTATGTTAAGTATGCGGTTCATCACAATAATTATGAAAACAAGGTTGAAAACAAATCAGTCATTAATACGTATATGAGTATCATAAAATATTTAAATTACATTTGTTGGGAAACGCTTATTATTAAATTAAATTAGACTATTATAAACGTGACTGAACGTAACGGAAATTGGGTAACAGTTCAATTTCTACAGCCCGTCGCTACATTTAATTCTAATTTTTGGGCCTAGACACCGACCTCAGCCAAGTGTACGACAGACCGTTGATCGAGATGTCGCACGTCTAAAACTGCGGCGAGGTTTTTCCACCCACACAATTCAATTTACCTCCGATCTCTGTTTACGCATTAGCAAAAATAGGATGCAGCTAACAGAATAATGGGACAGATATGTACTCTTAACGGTTGTTAACATAGAATGTTTGTTATATGTATTGTTTGAGGATAGTATTTGTTTATTCATTAAACTAGTAATTCATTCATAATGAGAACATATCTCGTAAATACAACTTATAATTATTACAATTTATTAGGAATTTATAGAACTAGTAATTAAGTAACCATGAATTTGGTACCTTATTGATTACGCTAAGTATTTGAGTATATTTGAAGGAAATTTAGGAAACTTCTAATATATTGATAGAGCCCGTGGTCTTTATTTATTTGTAACGCACACAAATATACTTCAGTAACGGAAACTTGATTGGGTTCCATTATCATGCTCTTAAAGAACCACGAACACTATGAATTAAGGGTCTTATCCAACGGACAGTTGAGATAACACAAATGTCATTATCTTGAAATAATGACCCTTTTTCATTCAATGGAAACTATACGACTTTCGTCAATTAGATTTCTGCATAAAGGAAAAACTGTAGTTTGTATGTTAAAGGCTTTATGCGTAAGCAGGTCGATGATTCTGATGTAAATTTTATTCAGGACAAAGACAGAACTAAGTTAGTATTGAAAGTGATTCTTTAAGAAAATTCTGTCACGCTAAAAGTTAAGCCTGCCTTCTTCCCTTATTGTGGCTATAGTCCATTTTTTAACGAATTCATGTCTCCTTCATTCTAATTTTACGTTATTTTATGCTTACATTATCTTAATACATAACTTATCATTGTTAACTTTATCATTTTGATGCGCGCTACATGACAATTAGTTGTCAATGCGCCTTAAAACTACCTAGTGATGTTTCTGATGAAAATGAACATGTAAGTCTTAATCAACAGTTCTCAATCGTTTTGTGCATATTTTTTTTCGTTTTTTTTTAATGTCGCACCAACAACCATGGTCATTAAGTTAGCTGGACAGCTTCGTCATATGTGAAATTCGGTCCCCACTTATTTTGGTGAAATGAATACAATGAAGCAATTGCTCTAGTCCCCATTAATTCACTATAATTGTGTTTTGTTTGTCTTTCCAGAATCATTTTATACACTTATTTCAGCACTAATAGGGGTTAGATAAATAGTATAAAATTAGCATATACATGTACTATTGATGAGGTTGCGAACTATTTAGAGCCTTAAAACAACAGTTCTTACTGAATTCATTGATTAAATCATGAATCTAGATTTTGCTTCACTATTATTTGAGTTTTCCTATAATCCAACTATCGATTCCCGTACAAATTTAGTTGAAATGTTAGAAGATACGGATGGATCAATTATATAATTACCGCCTTGTTTGTCATATACATGTATATGATTTAACCATCCTATTTTGTGCATTGCTATTTGAGAACATCCTCTGGTTATGTTATTATAGAGCAAATTTTTAATTTTTTAATAAAAGGATTACCGTTTACAGAAAATAAACCAGTAGATAAATTTGATACGTTCGCCATTAATGGAATCAAATTACCCTGACAGTATGACGTCAACCGTTTCATTAGCTTGAACTTGAACTGTCTGTTATGTCGATAAAGACTATTATTAAGCAGAGATTTCTAAATGTTGACTGTTTTACTTCCTTTGTTTGCGTGTCATTGTGTATCTATGTTTGCTTTAAGTAAGCAAAATTAACCGGCAGGAATCAGTGCTGTTTTTCAACTGCTTAATTGACATTTTTGACCATTTGATAACCATAACAACGATATACGGACGCGGGTCTCCCGACTACGCATGCCCTAAAAAGTAATCGAAATTATATATTCAATTCATGAAAAATGTGATTACCAGCACGTAACTTTAATGGAATCTCCTGAAGGGTTAATTAACTGTTATACTGATGAATAATGATAGCTGAGATGGTTTATGTCAATATATTTAGGGTGAAGTTGTATGTAAATTGGAAGTGAAATAAGTATTGTTGGCTACGTATAAACATGGTAGGTAGTGAGGGCATTTGAAATATGCAAGTTTTTACTGAATCGTAATAGATCACTACCGTAAAATTTAACAAGATGATTTGTTTATTGTAGAACAGATTTATTTGTGCTATGATCACCTATCCAGTTTTCAAATACGGATACATGCACAAAAATGTTCACCAACGATTTGCATGACACCACAATATTTAGATAACACAACATAGATTTTTATTCAAGGCTGCAGTGGGAAAAAATACGATAACTAACTTCTCTGTCCGTAGCCTTGTTGAGACTTTATGGCTGGACATGATGGGACGAGTTTTTGACTCAAATGTATCGTCCATTAATTGAATATTAATCTCATAAGTTCAACCAATATCAAGTTACATTCCGCCGTCAGTGAACGATAGCCAGTTTGAACGTCCAACAACTTTGTGCATATTCATTTATACAGTAGACTAAATGTACGAGTGAAGGAAAGACAACCGTTCATAAAAGCCATCCTCCATATCCCAAAGATGACCTTTGCTATTAAGATTGTCGTGTTGTTTACATCGTCAAATACACGATTTGCGGACGACAAATAAGAAGAGAAAAGTTGTGACTATTCTTTGTTCAGCTTTGCTTTATTCGCGTGAAATACAAATTCTAATTAAGAATGTACAAATCAACAAATACAAATGTTTGTCTCGCTTCATGCTTGTCTTCCTCTGCTTAATCAATTTTGTTCCATATCGGGCTGTGATGTCATACGTGTTATGATTCCGACCTGATATTCAGTCAAGTAGAATGAAACTACGCGTTTGAAAATAAATATCATTTAGAGTGTGTAGGCTATCTGACTGTAGATATTACCTTGCATATAAGAGTCTGATCAATTATTGTTCTCAAAGTTGGTAGAGCACCCACTACGATACGCTTCAAACTCCAGGTCTAATGGCGCATTTCAATAATATTACTACTGAAGAGGACTCAATTTAGATGCTTTACTTTGGATTTACTTTTGCCGTCAACAAATCTTCGATTATTTCTTCTTTCTAATGAACGACAGCATCTTGTAAACGTATCTGTGATTCATTTATCTTAAGTAGAATAGAACCAATTTACGATCTAATGAAAGTTTTGTTTGTGAATAACACTCTAATACCTCGTGAACGAAGTGACACAAAACATAAAAATCTATGACTTTAGGCAGGTAGGGAGTGTACATTATTCCAACGGATTGCATTGAATGATGTACTTTTTGAACGCCCTAACTATTTGTTATTCCTTATGAATAAGGTTCTCAACTGGAATAAAATAGTTTCATGATAAACAATATGTGATAAGTATCTCAAAAATGTCGTTTCTAATTCCCTCATATATTTCTACTTATCTTGATGGTTATTGACCATAATTACGCGTTGTTACTTTGCTGGAAGTTGGATCTCATGAAAATGTTCATTTATTATCAGTATAATAAAAATCTTTTCGATACATGGATAAACGTGTACATGAATATTGCCAATTTCAAACGATTTGAATAATCCTTTGACTAGTGTGGAGAGAATGAAATAAACACACACAACTTCTTTATTTTAGATAATATGACATTCCCATGTGTACGTTCAGATTGACTCAAACTCGAATGACACAAAACACGCAAGAATACACACCCAGAACGTAACTCATAAATAAATGTGATGTATTTCATGTCAATTAATTATTGAAATCAATTAACCACACAGTATTTCTCTTAATTGTCATTACTGTACCTGTAGGTTTAAGGTGTATTTATTATGGTAATACTGGTTGATTTGGTGTGGCGAGTTCGCGTTCGACAAAACGAAATTGACGATTTTTTTCGGAGGGAAAGGATGAAATATTTGCTTCATTGTTTTGAATTGGACAAAGTGCTTATTGGTTATGTATAGTATAATGTATTAGCTATCTGTAGACACCAGTTATTTGAAATTTGAGAGATTTCTGAAAAAGTTACGTAGTGCTAAACAAACTTGATGCAGAAAACTATCATTTTGGAAGTTGAAACCCTTGTTCATGTATATACATGTATATGATATATGTGTTTTTGGTCCGTAAGACTATTTTAGGCCTAATGCACCATTATACACCATTCTTTCAACGTGCTAGCCCCCTATGGTATGAAGTGATTTCGATTATAAGCATCATTGCGACAAGATTATGATGTTCTAAAGCTGTTCCTGATTTAATCATTTTTTATACAAATATAACTGCGATAATAGACAATGATATAACGTCTGCATACTTTATAAATCTGTACTTAGCAGTTTCGGTCAGTATATGTGTACGTATGCGTATATATATACATTTTATTTTGCCCAATGCCGTTTGGAAATGTCCTTGAATATGTTATGACTGTTTTGTTTTTAAATATTGAATTAAATAAACAAGTGCCGGTATTTCTACAAACCTATCATTTACAGGAAACAAAAACAACTGGGTGTGATAAAATCCGTCATAAATAGCCATTTCATGACGGTATGACGTCAATGGATGGATCGACAGATATATTATCATCTTATTTGTCTGGTCTGCATCTCGCTTAAGAAAAGTGTCTTGAAATTTATTGAAAATATTGTCTGTTCTGGTTCCTTCTTCGCATGGAATCGAACAGTGTGTGATTCAAATAATCGAGTGTCATTTTTGTTTTGACAATTTGAATGAGGACTCAAAAACACTAATGTACTTAGTAACAACTTCAAAAATACGTGCGACCACGCATGCGCTGTTCAGTGCCCAACGAATTAATAAAGTAATCCCTGGTTTGCAACTTTGGCTGAATGTTCTTGATGTGATGATTATTTGTTAAATGTGTGGATATTGAAAACTTGGATGAAAAATGGTTTAAGTGAGGCTATGAGATACAATACAAGTTCAGTAAATTTACATTAGAATGTGGTCAGACTGTGTGACATCTGCTTACTAAGACGATAATTTTTTTATCTTAATAGATGATTGCCAAAAAAGAGACAATTTCATACAATGGTTCGTTGATTTGTTTTGTGAAAAGATTTCACTATTTTTTTCTAGCTGTTACGCGCTCTCGATGCAGTGTTTCCTCTCATTAATACGATGTAGATGGTATATTTCCGATACAACTCAGCTATGATTTGACCGATCATTACACTACAATGCTGAGACATATTTTTTTAAATTATAAAGCTAACATTGATATTTTATTAAGGTTTCCGAGTGCAAATATCAGTGTTTAGTTTTCTCCCCGTGGTCTGATCGAGGAATGCCGATATAGGTGACGGGATTAGTATTTGGGCCATGTTTGTCTTAAGTCAACTGAAAATTCGGGACACTTTGTACATGCCAACAAATTTATGGTATTCATAATCTGTTTCAAAAGCCACTTATTTCAAAATGTGTTTACATAACTGAATCTCATATACATTTGTACTTGTATGTATGTATTACGCTTCATGAGAATAAAATTATCAATGCATCGCAACAGTTTGCACAATTATCATAATCATGGCCGTTTAAAACCTCCATGATTGTTTCGCCACGTCATCTTTGATCTGTTCACAATTGATCTTAATGAAGAGAACCTCGTGCATGAAACTTTCTACGTATCGCCCTATTCATTTCAAGTGTTATTGCAACAAAATTAATATTTTATTTTCTTCTGTTTCCACACTGCGAAATACATATTATGTTTCATCAATATTCGATACTTAAAGGCTCACTCGAGAAACATACCTAACATAAATGTCTAGCAGCCAGACTGTTCGGTTTTCGTTTTTGTCGGCAACTACAATACAACAATGGAATGACGATATCAGATTTCCTGTCAAAGTATTTAGAGATGATTCTTGTGACGTGATGGATATATTCAACGGTTGGTTAAGTGTCGGCAAATACAAACAATGTCGCTGGTAAATTGAACGCATCAACGATTTGTGATTTCAAGTAAGCAAACTTCTAATGGATTTCTTTGGATGTACTACATGGTCTAGTTTAACTTTAATCTTGCTGTTTAATGTATCTGTTGTAGAGTGTGCTACCGCTTAATGAATTAAAATGACGGTTCTGGACGAGAGCTTTCTGGTGACTGGTTGGAATTGAATGCAGACAAATATTTTCAGTCCCATTTTAACATCATAGACACAATAAGCCTATAATTAAAATAAAATTCATCTCTTTGTCTACCTTTAGAAGTCTTTGTTCACAGGTTTGAGGGTAGGAAGACAAAAGTACGGCGATGATGAATAAGCGTCATATATTTCATGATACTAAATCGTAACAATCAATTAACCACGCTGTGTTTCTCAACTCAATACCACACCTATCCCTTGGGTGTAACTTCCCATTCTTATGTCTATATTGTGGTCTACGCTATTGGTATACGTTTCTCTCATTTTGTGATGAATTGTGAAGAGATATAAGTAGTCTCTTGTGTATTAAGTATAAAAAACACTGTTAGAGATAGGTGTTTATTTAAAATGAATAAGGCGATAGTTCATACATTGACATCAGTTTTAAATACTCGTGGAAAGCCATAAACATGAAGTGGGGTGTTTTGTAGAATTTTTCTCTTGGAATCATTTGCTTATCTATAAACGGAAAAAGAGAATCCTATGTTTGCTCTAGTTAGCATATCAGGCCTTTTCATTAATACAGATGTTAAAACTATTATGAACATTTCAATATCATAAAAGTATTTATGATAGTCATTTCATGAAGTCCATTTTTGTCAATACGTGGGCGTAATCTTTCAGGGTTTCTACGTTAGGCTTGTTGACCTAAGTTGTCATGTAATGCTTAAGAGCATAATAATAATTTGCCTTTGTGGTTTCTGTCAATGTTTGATAACTTTTATCAACAAACAGCAGTTGATAACTTCACTTAAAACTTCTCTAATATCATTGTTCTTTGTAAGACGTGTTGGTTCACTTTTGAATTTTCTATTATCTTTTTTTAAGGACGGGTTGATATCGTTATCTGAATATTAGTATGAGTGTTTTTCTTGTTTTGTGAATACGGTGGTCTCCGTGGAAACATGAAATATTTTACATGCGCATTCCTGAAGAACAGAATTACTGAGAAAAACTGATACAAAACATCTTAAATTCCCCAAGATACTACCTTCCCTAAACCAACCTCAACCCCAAACCAACCCAATATATAACCCACATACAAAAAACAGAGGAGAAACCACAGTCTCCTATGGTTACTGCCTTGGAATGGTCTGTCACAAAACCACAAGGGAATTAAACTTGTTTAGAGAGTCCAATCGCATACTTATTTCTGTGAGAGAAAAAATAATTTACATGAATAATAAAAGAGAGAAAATTAACAGCGTGTTTGTGTTTAACTTTTAATGTTTGTTAGGGTGGGGATTGATCTAAATCATGTGGCCTGCAGTGATCTTTCGGTAATGTTACACAAACACAATTTTGTTAACGGACTCTAGTTATATTAATTTAAGGTTTCCGTAGATGTTCTCAACAATGACATCTGGTTTTATCACGAAGCTGACATACTCAACGATTATTGGATTTAGTTCGCAAAAAAAAGCTAATGTTCTTTATTAAATAAATTCTGAATTATAATTTTCACCAGTACCAGCAGTTCTGTTTAGTGGAAAATGTAATTATTGAAATCCATCTGAACTATTTGTTTATGTTGTCCCATCTTCTTGCTATGAAGATAAAATCTTCACTTCACTGTCACGTTTGTGAATATCCTTACAAGCCACAACTGAATTTTGTTTTAAGTTTACATTAACTTAAGCACCCGAATGTAAGTACATAAAAATGTACACGACGTTGCATCCAACCGCTGTATATTACATTTGAACTTGATCTATGTATTAAGCTTTTACTGCAGGCAGAGCATTTTTTTGTATATATCTTATTCAGCACCAAATTCTTTGTAACGATACATTATCAGTTGTTAGTTTGTGTTAAAAGTTTGAATTCGTTCTAGTTCTAAATATGTTTTAAAAAAAGTGGTCAATTACATTTTGTAAAAGCAGTTAATAAACATTTATTTAATGTCAGCATCAGCGTGTTATCGATCATTGTAAAGATGTCTGTTAATTATTATGTTTCATTTTATAGAAAATAAAATTAAACGTAATACTGTTTCAGTCTTTTTACATCGGGATAATGTAGGATTTTATTGAAACGTTTTCAGACAGAAAGCATTACAGGCAAAATAAAACCAACCACGAGGTATAGTGGTGTTCTTTGTACTTTGGTTTTACAACATTTGCATTAATAAAATGAATCCCACTCGTTTTTGCAGTGTATGTCTTGTTTGGTGCTCAACATATTTACAAAATGCGCATGTTTTGTATATAACAACAGTATAGCCAGTGTGCAATAAGCATTCTCGTAGAAAATCCGCTAATTTACTATACATCAAAGCTGATGAATATTTTGTCCTTCATTGGAATTTTCATAGTCCAAAATTTTTAATCATTTTATAGTCCAAAAGCAATATAAATGGTATACATTTTTCAAAATTTCGTCCGGAACGTAGGTTTTAGTTAATGTATCAAACTGAACGAAGCATTTCCATTTTCTAGACATTGAAACAGAAAAAAATCCTCGGGGGATTTTTTTATATTTGTTAATTTCAAAGCTTACCGGAATCCGGAGTTCTGGAGGTCCGATTTTTCGGCATTCTTTTAGATTTTATTGAAAAGTGGAGAAAACGTGACCTCATAAATAGTCCGATATTCTCGTAGAATTAAGTAATAAAAATAATGTCGCAGGTACGAATTTGTTCCTGAAATCTATTGATAAAAAGTTGTCCACCTTTTGTACCGTTATTGAAACTGCCCTTGTATATCACACAATCTAAATTAATGTACTTTTAATCTACTTTGCAATGCCGTTCATGTGTGTAGTGTAGAAATCCATTTTTTCTTATCATCCTTTTTGGTATTCAAAATTATGTTTGCATACCACGACAGATATCTAGAACAAAACACGATCCCTAATGAAATTTACATGATTTTTCCTTCGTAAACCATACACATGTTTTACAATATCATCAAAGACCGAGGATAGACTATTCAACAAGGACCTAGTGGGGGGGGCGTTAGAAGTTTCATCGAGTGTTTAAGTTGTCCGTTCATGCTTTCCTTCTCCAGTGTTTAAATTACGAGCGGCTGTTTGAAGATTTGGGTTTACACCAAAAAGAAATAATTTATTTCAGATACAATGTGTTCACATGCAAACTGGTGATTTATTTCATGTTCAGCTCTAAAAGATATCCTATTAAACTAACCCTACTTGCTTAGACTAGTTCTCATATAATCAAGATTATTGTCACTTCACTTCGTCCTGGATCACGATAAAAAACAGTATCATGTTCAAAAATAGCATCGATAATGTGAGATCAGTCTTTGGTTTTGTACACATACACTTACAAACCACGTAATGACATCCAAACATGTTATTCAAGTATTAGATACAGAAAAGTAATTTCCCGAAATAATATAATATGGAAGCCATTCGTAAATTAAGCAATACATTTAGTGAACTAATTATATCATATATGTATATATTACTATAAATCGGTATGTTATTAAGAGTTTTAGTCGAGTATTTTTATTCCATAATAAACACCGAGGCATAATTGAATTTAAGAGACTTCTTTTATTCTCAGAATAATTAGAGTCCGTTGTCTTTATATGAACCTTGATTTCAATTTCATTTTCACTCGGCGACACACGGCATTGTAAATACAATAATTGATACTTTTAGTTCGTATTTTATTGTAAGATATGCTTACGTTGTAGAAATGTAGATTTGTTTCAATGATCAAACCACAAATAAAATCAACCGGTACGTTTTTTATAAAACCTTAGATTAGGCATTCTGCCCGTTCCAATCTCTCCGTTGCATATATTGTTGCATGTACTCTGTAACTATTATGATATCATAAATTTTGTAAAGTTAGTTCGTTTAGAAGTTAAACTGATTATACCCTATCTTTCCTGTTCCAATGAATATATTTTTTGGCCGTTGTACAGGTGTCGAAACTGAAGTATGAACGTCTTGTGCGATGATTCTTGACAACAGTCATTTGTGTTGGCATTGCAGGAAATACTTAGTCTAATATTTCTTGGACCAAAGTGACGCTGTGTTATTAAGCCAAAAGGGGCATCCATAGCCGAATGTTTATGAATAGTCCTCGGACTAATAAACACAGCCCCTAAACGCTATGAATTCGAATCCAACCAAAGACCAATTTTCACATGCTAGGAAGCTGTCCCGCTAGCTAACGGAAGGCCGGTAGTTCTACCCAGGTGTACATCTAGGGTCTTCTTCCACCATTAGCCCAAATCGTCCCTAAATGATCCTTGTTGTTGGTGCGGCGTTAAACCCCAGTGAAAAACAAGACATTAAGCTAAGCCTACATTAACTTAACATCAATGTTGTTCCTTGTCCACTCGTTTGACGAAATACCTCTATGCGACATATATTTTACTGTTTTGGTGCTTTGTGTTTGTTTTTGTGCGGCTGTTGGTGTGATACGAACTGATTGTTATGTGCGCTGTGTAATTAGTGTATATACTATAGGATAAAGCAACGTAGTATAAACTTTTAAGATGATTCTAGGTAAGAGGTCGAGTTCTCCAAATCACCAAAATAAGAATAAAGATTAATCCAGGCAAGCTGCCAAAACGATTAGCATCGGGAGAGTGACGTAAGAGATATAGAGGGGAATTTAAAAGAGCCCAGTAATCTGAAATCGAAATGGACTGGTTGTGAGAACTGGGGCCTCAATACCTGGTGTACCCTCATTTGCTGTTTCTACAATCCTGATTCTCCTAAGCATTCAGTACATGAACGAGTTTATCCTCTTCATTGCTCACTTTTCCAAAAGTGCTCCTCTCAGTTAGACAATAGTATCACGGGAAGTCTGGCGTTGTCAAACCTGTCTATCCAGTTGGTCCCACAAATGCTCATTAGGAGATAGTTTGGGCTGTATTGTGGCTAATCCAACGGGTAGATATAATTGTTAGCGAGTGCCATAACAAATCTACTCCCAAACCTATCCCTCATCTATGTGTACAACGCTATACACGACGTCGACCGTCTGCTCGAAATCAGCGAAGGGGCCACACCTCCACTGCCTGAATAGACCTGGGCCATTTGTAGCCACTCAAGCCATACGAATCTCGCGACGAGCAGTGGTAATGAGCAGACCCACGTAAGGGCGACGTGACAACAAATCAACTTCTCCTTGTCATTTGGATTAGACAATTATGAGGCAGATTCAGTGGCAGTAAGGGGTGATGATGTGAACATGAGCATCTTAACAACACATTTTTCTCACTCGGGAATTAGTGTATCTTAAAGATGGTGGATGATTTTGCTGTCTTTGTCGGCAGGATTTTTACGCATGTGTAATATGTTTCTTTGAAATCTCTTTTTGTATATTAATTATCGCGTACTATTCCAACATTTGATATAGTGTTGTCGAAGCCATATGTTTGTATCACGACTGTTTGTATACGTCAAAATGAGTACCATTAATAAATCAGAATGGATGAGCTACAAAAAGATTCCCGGACTCCATTCCATTTCTACGATTTATTATAGACTTCTTCCTAAGACTTCATTCTCAACATAGTTAATTACGCTGGTACTGTGTTGTCTAGGATAAGTACTAAACCGATTGATTAGTTTCTTTATTTAGAATATCCTTATTTTGTATTGTCCACATTATTTATGTCCTGTTAACGTCAATGTCTGGTGCATTTTCTTCTTTCCTTAATTATTTGTTTATGTGTTCTATGAAACAGCATTGCGAACATAAGCTACTTGTTTAAAAGAAGCTTCAGGTTACGTAAATGCATTTTTATCCTAAAATGCTTGCATGAGAAAACACAAACTATGATTGATTTGTCTATTAATTATAGACAACAAAATATCTAAACATTGTGAGACGTTATACCACAATCGGAATGCTCGGAAAACCTGCCTTTGCTTTCAGTCCGAGGTTGACGATGTCTATCATGGATTTAACTGTAATCTCTGTTTTTTTGTAGATTAAATGAGCAATAGTTGATATCACGTATATATGTCTTTTTGTGGAACTATTCAATGATATCTTTGACACTTACACATTGGAAATAAAAAAGAATCGAAAGAAATGCTCCCATCCCATAGATTCTTCATGTGCCCGCCGACTTCCAAATACAAAACCAACAACAAGACTGATGCTAAACACTAACACAGCACAAATAATTAGCAACTACACGACCGGAAGTTGAAACAGAGCAGCATTGTTCATCAATAACCGCTCAAGACTGAAGTGAATTGCTCAATCCAAATTAGGTATTTCTACTTTGTATTGTTGTAAAGTATTAACATGTCACCTGAGAGATTGATTGAATCACAATCTGAAACTGTTTGTCGACCTCTTGAAACACTATAGACATTGTAATGCATCGCGCAATGAGATCTCAGATTCATCCTTCTTACGGTTGATTTTATCATTAAGCTTGATAAAGTAAACATGTTTCGATAATTTGTCAATTATTTCTGTGAATGTTTTCAATTTTATGACACAAAGCCAAGCAATGAACATTGTTACATGACACCCTTAACGCATTGTCATCTGTAATCACATGGTGCCGCGTCCGAGTCTTATTGAAATGTTGTAAATGATATTCCTGCAGCGTTCCTTGTCCTTTATCAAATTTCAGAACAGCAAAGCAGTTTGCGACTTGTAATCAGATGTCGCAAGTTGTTAGCATTCGTTTTAGTTTTTAATGCTAAGAATAATCACCTATTGATTTAGTTCCATCTGCTTTGTACAACTAGACATACAAATACTCTAAACTGAGCTGAAATAGTCCATCAATCAGTTCGGTAGTCGAAACATACCAGTGAAGTATTTATCTGATGTTTTAAGATTAGTAATTCAGTATGTGTCCCGCTAGCATGGACAGTACACTTCGACAACTTGATCAAAGGTCGAACTTGTGATTTGAGAAGCGCTGCTCGATAAAACACCTTTCATTGACATACATATGCTGTTGGCGATCAATCAGATGCGAAACTAGAGACAAAGCTTAAAACGATACTAATGTTTAAACATTTCATATTACGGCAGTTCAATTACTTCTAATCTCTACAGCGAGCTCAGAAAAAATGTGACTGACTTACAGTCTAACAAATTTATATCAAAGATATAAAGTACGAATAAGAGGTTTCACATTACAACCTGAGATTAACGACTCTAGTCTGCAAAAAGTGTATTTTGGCCTGCAGAATCCTTACACTAATCACACAAGCAGTTCTTCATGTGGATATTAGAAGCGATTCTGTTCACCGGCATTCTAATTTAGAAATAGATGAAGTTCTCTTAGCTGCTTACAACGAGTCTAACTTTTTTTTCAATTTGACTGTTTTAAACGCTGTGACGACTAAAGTGCCTTACAATGCAATTACATTTCTTTTGTCTGTTTTAATTAGCTTTACTAATTAGAATTATTGTTTTTCTGCACCTTGCATACCGTATAGCTAATTGTTTTCAACGAATAAGTAGGAAAGCAATCTAATGGCGCCAGTGGAAAGCTTTACTACAGTGACTAATTGCCCTAATGATGGTTATAACTTTAACGCAGTAAACTTGGTTCGTTCCTTCTTATCTAATAAATACACTTGCGCAGATGTCTTACCACACATACCACTACAATAAAAGCTCATTCAGTGACCACCTTAATATTAAGACTAGCACATTACAGCGACCTCATATTTTAGAACAATTTTCAGTATTTCCTCCGCATTTCTTTTTGATAATTATATTACTCCATTATTTTTGGTCAAAATTGTTGTCTTTCTATCGAAGGTTTTCTGGATTTGAAATTTACAACGTGATCACGATATTAATTGTGCATGTTTTGACAGTTCTGTTGTAGTACAGCGTACATACGGATTCCCGGGAAACGCCACACACTGATATCCATCTTTTCCTATGGACTTCAGATGTATATTGTTATAAATCAACCAGCAAAAACTCGGACACATGAAAGCACAAACCCGAATGTATGCCAAACACTCGGTCCTCTTTTATTATCAAACAACAGCCAACAGAGCAGTTCTACCGGCCCACACAAATAGCTTTGTACCGCTATTCAAATATAGAACATCACAAAACACTGGCAAGAAACACGTAAAAACACAATATACGATCTTTGTCGAGTACCGCCTTGAAACATATCCGGATAACATGCACACCGTTTAAATCGTTTTAAAGGGCCAATCTTAACATTGCCTTGTGATACGTAAAATATAAACATTATGGCAAAACCAAAGTTGAGATCTGATCTTTAATAAAAAAGATAATTTTGTGAGTATGTACTTCTTTTAAGAGCATAAACCTCCTAAAGTACCAAAGAAGATAGAACAAAAATGGTCATGACTAATAGTACTTCTGTTAGAAAGTCGATGAACGCGAGGGACACTTCAGTGAGAACTGTCACCTACTCACCACATCGCCAACGTGTTCAATTTCTTGTCCGAATAGTTCTGTAAGAGCATTGGTAATTCCAACATTGATTCAGTATTTTAAAGAATTTGTTCAATGTATCAAATTCTGTCTTAATTTTAATGTTTTATGGTATCACGAGATTCCTATTCGTCCATAATACCCGAGAAGCTGACATGGCCGTGGATGTTGAAATGATTAATAACAATATGATATTTTCTTAAGAATATACAAGTTTTTCCTTAATCTGTACTATTTTAATAAATTAGTAACAAATCTCTATGCACCGATAATACTATTAACGATAACCCTGTATATGACTACATGACACAAAAGTGTACAGTGTCACCTATTTCATTTTCCCAATTACTTCGAAAAAAATACTTCCTAAATTGTAGGAATAAAAATGTTTTTTATTTTGTCTGGCCTCTTTGACATTTTTCGGTCGTAGCACCTCGCTGTTAAGTTTGAAATACTTAAATGTTTATTGACTTACAAATTACGGAGTCATTTGTCTTGCTGTTTGCTTGGATATTTGTCTCACAATTACGTTAAATAGTGCAACTGTAAGAAACTATTGACCTTTTATTGTGCTGTTTGTTTTTTGTTTAAAGCCGTGTATCATTTCTGGGGATGAAGTATGGTCCCTAATAACCAGAAATCAAGTGTATTTCCCAGAAAATGGATAAGAATAGGATTTCTAGAAAAAATATATAGACACACCTTTCCTAAATTCCGCTATCCAAAACGCACTCACCACATAGGATTATATAAAAATTCGAGGACGAAACACAGTCTCCTAGAGGGCGTCGCCTTGAACGGTTTATAGCAATAGCATCCAGTGAGCCAATGTTTGAACCGAATATTCGAATTTTGAACAGAGGAGTGAGAATTCCAATAGCGACTTGTTTAAAACAACATAACCATATTTCTGTACATGAAGGTAGAAAAAATAAACTTTGACGGTACGAATGATTTCTTTGAAATATTGTGGAACATTTAGTTTTGCGTTATTGAATGATACACAGAACAAGCTCTGTAGCTTGAGGTTATTTTTCTCATTGACTATCTTTACACGGCTTACACTCAATATACATATACACAATATGAACGTCTACTTTAGTTTTTTCAAAAGATCTAAACAGCTTTTACTCACTGTTCATCATCAGAATTTGGAAAAAACAATGCGGACAATCTTTAAATGGGTCATAAAAAGAAACATTTACAGGGTGGACACTATTAATTTCCAATCGTTATATATTGGATTGACAAATTTTAAAACAGTCTGTGAAAGGTATTTTGATGTTGTTTCGTGTATATTTCTAATCAATAAAGAAACCTATTGTACATAGTCCCTTGGCAGGTTTATTAAAGACATGTTCAACTTCTTGCAATGCAAATTACTTTTGATATCAAGTATTTAAAACTTCCTTCAATTGCGGACTTATGCAATTATTGTTGGAAAAGCTTATTCCTGGGATTATCTTCTTATTTCATTTTTGCAGTTCTAATGCTTCCTGTTTTTTCTTTGTCTGTGTCTTCTTTTGTATTCCATGATTGTTCAGGTTCATCATACATTGCAATTCACAGGATTCCGTGTTGTTTCTTTTTTTGTATTAGACGATCTGTCGACTTAGTGTCATTCTGTATGGAAAATGTGATTACCTTCAAAGTACTATCAACAAACACATTTTATCTCGATGACAGTTGTAAGCTGCTTACGTTTATTGCCATACTTGGAATTACATAATATGCTGCAAAAAGCTATATGAAATTTTAGGTAATACTGGTTAATACTGGAACAAATATTTCCATTAATGTGACATAGATCAATAGTATGAATGCTTCGAAATAGTACAAATAGCGGTTTAATCGAGGTTCAAAATAATATTGATAATGTGAAATCAGCCTATGTTTCTGTCGACAAACTCCCACTAATCACATTATGACATCCAACCATGCTATTAACGATTTAGATCCAATGTTGTATAAAAGAGACATGTCCGATGATAATGATGGCGTTTTCATTAGTATATTAAGCAAAGCTTTTAGCAAAGCATTGTTGTTGATAGAAATTTTCGAATTGTGTTTGTCTATTACGTTATCTGAACTTGTTATCTCATTAGATTCGTATAAAATGCCGTTGCGAATATTGGTTTGATTTCACCTTCTACAAATGCAATGACTGGTAATTTTTCACCAGTACTGCACGATATTTTGCAATTGTTTCTTCGAATGTCTTTATAGGAGTACATCAAATTATTTTGTCTGTTATGATTGTAATAATTATCTTTGGTGTTTCTATGCATGATAGTCTCAATGTGTAAAATGCTTTAAAGCCCGATCCTATTTTTCTGCCTACCCTGATCATTTTTCGGCCTCAGTCTTTTTGTCGTATCGATAGTTTCATTTTCTTATGCAATATATGTCCGAAGTTACGAAAACATATTTGAAAAAGTTTACTGACCTATCGACCTTATATTTAAGGGGGGAGTGTTATTGGAAACTTGTTTTAGGCATTGATATCAACTATTACCAAATGGCTTAACACAAATTAAGACCGTGGTGCAATATTACATACAAGCATGTGTATAACTATTCTAAAGTCTCAGCCCGCTCGCTTAGCTCAGTTGGTTGAGTGGTAGGTATACAGGCTATGAGTTTGATTGTTCGAATCCTTGGCACAACACAAGTTGTCTCTAGCGATATGTTTGAAGACATCGTATCTTTAGCTATTAGTCCTATATTGCTGATTATTTACATGGAATTGTTTACATTTACTTGGGAAGGACAATGCGTCCCAGTTATTAATTAATCAACTAAGTTCACGGGATTGACTGCTGTATTGAGATGTTATCAATATCTAGTTGAACTGTTGTGGAATATTGAAACCGGTCCGTAGATAAGAAATCATTAATGTGGTGGTTCCAGTATTTATGAAATCTGTAAGTGATGTTTTATTTTATTTTTTCAATTTTTTGCCTGATCAATTGTAACGAGTAAGTTTTCGGGTTTTGAGCCTGCTTTCAGTGCATCATTTCTCCACATCATTCATTCGGATTAGTAATTGAGGACAAATAATCCTCAAATTCCTTCATTCAAATTATCCTACAGAACATGTGAAGTGCCCATGGATCTACTGAAGTAACGTAGACCAATTGAGCGAAAGCGGACAGGCTTTGAAAAATAGTGTCAGTTAGTATGTTATAACTAAACACAATAGCAACGTTATATATAAAACTATTCTGATAAAGAAAAAGGAATATTCTCAATATCTTCTAAACTTCGTTTCATATATATGTTGTTTTAATTTATAAAGACTACACAATGTTTGTTGGGTTTTAAATTTGAACAAACAGCCAGGGCAATATAAGAACTTTTCCAGCTTCTAGCGTGGTGGAAGACAGCCTGGCATGCACTTGGGTAAACCCGCCGACTGTTGGCTTGCTGGAACATGCATTGTATTTTTAACTACTTCTACTTGAACTAATCTGATTTTTTTTTACTTTGTCTCTGTTGCTCATAACAATGTTGGTTACATTGCTGGATATGTTTGCCTAGATAGATTGGTAGATTTTTTCTCAAGAAACAAAAAATACAAAAAATTTGCCCGCATTTTGTGTGTCATAACGTCATTATAATCTAATTCTAATGAATTATCGATACAATATAGGTACCATTCAAAATTCAGGCTGAAATCCTAATGGAATTGATATGCGTGTTACAGATTTGACCTATCGTTCCGTATCCTCAAAACAATGTTTTAGTGACTACATTACCATTGAAGTGATATTTATTTAACGCGAACTTGGTGTAAACTTTTAGTTTTGTTAACAATATCGTTATCATTATTGTTAGTTGCATGTTTGTCTTATCATATACGCTGACGTTGATCTGTTTACGTCATCGCGATGACACCCAATGTATTAGTTAACGTCATCATTTGATGACATTAGTTGCTATTAATCAATACTTCCTTTTTTATGTCTGCAGCATAGATTGTGGTTGTCACCAGCGAAACTTTGTTACTTGAAGTGTCTAAGGCAATATACTGTATATTCCCTTATAAACGCCCCATCCCTAATAAACGCCACAACCCCTTTTTGGACAAAAATGACTTACCATGACAGGCTATTTTAATCCGAGATGAATGATAGAAATTAGTAGAACACCTTAAGTCCAAGGAATGACACAAACACATTTTAAAGCCAGTACACGCGACAGCTCTCCACCGACATCAAAGGACTTGAGCCGCTAGAGGTGACGTCACTTCAACCTAGATCGTATCGGCGGCTTCGAAGAGATGGGAGTTGGCAGTCATTGCCGTATATACCCCCCACTTATAAGACCAGTGTAAAGAGAGTAATTGTTACGTAACAAAGCTTAAAGAATCTGCCGTTTGGACAATTTTCAAAGGTTAATCTGTGGTTTAAATTTATGAATACAGATTTGGCAACTTTTATTTGTTTTGATCTCAATTAAACGCCCCCTCTTTCAAACATGTAACCCCCTTGGGACGTTTACTAGGGAATATACGGTATTACATTCCAAATTTAGCCAACACCATTTTAGAGGGCCGTTAGTAATGAACTTGTTAGGCAATTATGTAGCGTCATATACCCAGCACGTAAATAGATATACGAACAGATTTCCCATTAATATTGTATTGCATAATATTGAACATTAGTAAAAAGGAACCATTGTGCTCCGGGACGGAAAAAGAGGAACAGCGCTTACTTTTCACTTACGTTCGTATTACAATAGAATATGGTTATAATTGTATCATTTAAGACACTAATAAGCATTTTTATTGTATTCATATTTCACTATATCTATATCAATGAAATACATTAATGTGTTCGGCGAGAAATAATACTTCACTGTATCAGATACTTTACTATCTCCTAGTTCACAATAACTATTAGCTATATGTTTTACTGCATACAATGATATAGTGTGTCCTGACAGAAGCTTATTATGTAAGTATTTATATTTTTAACTAATAACCTGCAAGATTGGAATATTTGATTGTATAGTCCCTTTTTATTCGTATTTTGCATATATAGATAAAAAATGATTCCGTGTCATATTTTATTATAGATGACATCCCACCATCCCCAATATACTATCTTCCCCTAAATTCCCCAACACAGAACTTACCCATTCTAGAGTACCATACCAAAATGAAGGGCAAATCACTGTTTCCGGGAGTGTACCGCCTTGGAACGGCGTGTGTAGCTAACAACGTATGCTATTAAATGAATCACTTCATTATTTATCAACCATCATGTTTACGTAAAACCCACATCTCAAAATATGAATACATTTTACTGACCAATATTTAAAATAAATCTGTGTGTTACTTCTCATATTTGCGTTAATTGCATTGATGCCTTTTAGACACATTTATACTAACCATTGATAGCGTACAGTTTAATCATTTGCACAGAATTTAATATTTTTATTGCGAGTAACTTCTACATCAAACTTGTAATATTGTAAATTCTTCCATTGCTCACAGTATCAGCTTTCTAAATAAAACTAACATCAACGCATCAAAACAAATATGACTGATTATCGGTTACAGTACTGAAACCTTAGTAACGTCTATTGCTCGCATGTTTTGAACGGTAAATGTCCATAATGAACCCAGCAAATTACAAAACAAGATTTGAATAAATGACACCGTAATCCACACGTGGGCGATTCTCCTACAGGTATTGCCACTAAATACCAAGTTAACACACAAATCAATATTACAATAAATTTGCAAAAATATAAATGACGTATTTACATTAAAATGCTAGAATTTGTATGTTCCCGGCATCTACTGGTGCGGGACCATATAGTGATTGACTTGTCCGTTCGTCCGTGTGAGGTTAACTAGACTTTACCGTTTCGTCTATCGCTTTGATACTTGATACAGTTGTTGCCTTGGATCATTCCCAATGCACCCATATCACTCCTCGATTTTATTTCGACTTTTACCGGACTTTTTACTAGGACTTATAATGTTTTAAATGGACAATGTTTAACTGGATTTTACCGTTTCGTCTAGCACAAACTCCAACTTAATAGAACTTTGATACTTACATAGTTATTGCCTTGCACCATTCCAAAACAATCCATATCATCCAACCTCTCTTTGACCTTGACCGGATTTCGACTTATAATTGTTTTAAATAGGCTACTTTTGATTAATTAGATTATACCCTTTCGTCCAACGTCAATGGCTATTTCTTTGTTAACTGCTTTCTTACCGTTTCGTAGAGCAGCAACATGTTCATCGAATTGGTTATTATCACATATTATAGCGCCATTTCGGAATATGGAATATATAGGGTAATTATGTATTCGTGAAATTTTGCCGCAACTGTTACACATTGACCTCATTTAGATTCAAAATCTAGTATCAGGTGTGCCGCCGGGGGTATATGCGTTGATAGAACACATCGTCTTGTTTATTTTTTAAAAAACATACGGTCTAGCATTGATTTGGTCTTCATGGCATTGGTCTTTAATAGTATACGACCGATTTAAAATGATCACTTTCGTTAGAAAGTATTGCGCAATATTTTTGTACGACAGAAGTGTTCCAATCTCATGTGGGTTAATCTAACTTATGTATGTGTTCCCTTTCTATGTTCTGATAATTGTTTGTAACATGCAATGCTTGATTAACATTTTTATTGTAATGCTCAATTTTGGAAAAAAAATTATTTGTAATACCTGTCAGCAAGATACTTTCTACGTGATCGTGAATGGCCTTTTGTATTTGTATGCCAAAAATATGCATAAAGAGCAAGACATATGACAATTAAACAATGAAAGTATTTCCCACGATGCTCTTGGTATGATCTATGATCATGAGGTAATTATAACACAAATTATGACAGAATAATGTAAGGAAATTAATATATTTTACGTACAGAAGACTCAACCCAACCGTCTTAATTCGAATGGTTTGCAAGAAACGGTAAAGCCATGTTGCCAAAAATGGTAGAAATCTCCGTTAATTATAGCATAATGAGTATTATGCGGTAATTGTTGGGATAAGGAAATGCTAGTAAAGACAAAAATATATAAATACCTGGTTTCCGCAAACATCCCCCAAAATCATAAAAATATGTTAAGTACGTCGACAGAACCTTTCTTCAAATATATCTTTAGTCAGAAAGTATAGTTCACATGACAATGATATCTCGACAAGAAAAATCAGTAAGATAATATTGTTTAGGGTCGGCAAACAAAATAGGGTCAGTCGGGTTAGCGGAAGACAGGATCTTTATAATGGAGTAATGCCACAATTTTTTTCAGTGCCGTCGTAAAATTGGTTTATATGTTCTTCTAATGTTATTTCGACTCGAAATAAATCGATGTCTTCATTGTCCTACAAAAAGGGTCTGGCTGGTGTATAATCCACTTTATTAACGAAGTATCTGTCTTAAAACTAGAATTAGTATGTCTAATGAAGTCATTTCCGTTTATAAAATGTAGGGACGCAGTTTTACTGTTGTAACTTCCTGCAATGATTCTAAAATAACTTAACTAAATGGTAATTAGTGATATCTTTAAGACGATCAGGTGTCACGTAATATTGATGTATTACATAAGAGAAGTCTGCTCATTCAAAGCGCTGTTGACGTTGTAGGCATTTAAAAAAAGCCAAGCCTCCATTTAGACAGACGGGAAGCGCTTGTCGAGAGGGTGAGCGAGGAGGGCCATTGACAGATTTTTGCGTAGATGACTGTCAGAAAAAAAACCAGATGAGTGTTCATTTATTCGTTTCATCTTCTTGTCACTGTAGTTCAATATCGCTCGAACAGCCAGGGTCATTTGCCAACCTTTTCAGCATAAAACGATGATGTACACAGGCGTACACATAGGTAGAAGCATCTACCCACATTAAGCTAGCTGGACAGCTTCCTCGCATGTGAAATTCGGTCTTGGATTGGACTCGAACTTACAGTGGTGAGGGACTAGTAATTACTAATCAGAGACCACAACCACTCCCATAAGCCCCACATTCAATTGTTTTGTTTCGGCATATTGCTTAGGTAGTGGTTTTGTTAGTGTATAAGTTTCCTATAAAATACACTCCTTATAAATAATTCTTATCAGCCTAGCAAGTTTTGAAAATTGAATTAGACCACCACACCGACATTTTATTGTTTCTGTTTTCTTTCGTTATCTTACACTTCATGCATACGCTTTCCAGACCATTGAACCCTTGAAACTATGGCGTTTGATTGATTTTATAGCACTTTATGAAACATTAGCAAATGCCTACCAGACATACATTTTACTTGAAAAGTTACTTGTCTTTGTATAATTCAAGTTTATAAACGTCTCCGTTGGAATTTGGACTTCGGTCTGATATCTAGGCATCGGAATCCTGTATGTTGCTTTATGGTCCCATGATATTGTCTAGCTCGCTGCAATATAAGTTAAACTGCGCAAAAATATCAAATTATTGAATTAATGCACGCACCACAAAGTTGTCACATGGAGGGTCCTTTTTTAGAGATCCTTTTGAAGCTCAGCCTTGGGGTTACTGAAGCTTCACCCATACGCTAATTGAATGACAAATTTAACAATTGAACTCAGTATTTTTTTTTTTTGGAGTTCGTTACTGATGATGCAGAGGACATACTCCCCAGATTGTTACTGTGTATAGTAATAATGATGCCATTCATTGATCTAAGTCTGCAAAAAGTGAAAAAATGATCATTTTATATAGCAATAAATGATTGGTTGGATACGTAAGATTCAAGTTGACCTTAATGCTTTGTGAATATATGTACATTGTATTATAATGTTCAGGCTAGAAAAAGTCATGTTTATGCTTGCTTGACCAAACAAATTAGGGTAGGTAGTCGGAAAACTTTTCTATTCTACGTTGTTTCTTCTAACCATATCTTGCATACATTGGAGGTACGATTGATCCCCAAAAATATGATTTTGCTGCTAGAACCGTTAGGGTCGGTGCCAAAATTGGGGTCTGTAAGGTAATCGTAAACGCGACTATTTTTCGGGCCTCACCAGCTAAGAATGAGATTTAATTGAGTCAATAATGTTCACACGTTTGCAATTAGGTACAATTGTCAACAATAATCAACATTAATCGGATCATTATACATTACTTGTTACATACGTTACGCTTTCAGAGGAGGCAGGTGTTTTTACTCGACTGTACAAATAATTCAATACTTTTTACAAACCCAGTTTATTTTACGGTTTTACACGCGAAATCAGAAATTTATTTTAATTAAGTTCTTTGCTATATTTCTAAAAGAACTGACATTATAAAACGCATCCCTTCAGGTAAATGGTGCAATATGTGCAAGGTTTAATAGGAATACTGCAAAAGTATCAATCATTATCAAAATATGTGAAATTCATTATGGCGTATTCAGCTGTACTTAAATTATTTTTGTCCGGTTTGCTAGATTAAAATGTTGTTTAAAGTTTGCTACACTTTTAAAGGATACAAAATAAATATTTTTGTTGTTGGTGATTCGTTTTGAACATTTATTTTCTAATGTTTTTTTCAAGTGGATTCGTTTGGCCTTGAATTACCAACATAACGAGGAAATCCCTTGGTAACATACAATCTCTAGATTAGAATCAAACTCTGGAACAGCAATCATGGGAGGGTAAAAGTTAATGTCAATCTCCTCTATCAATACCATTCTCTTCATATGTGACACAAATCAAGGAGTGTAAAATGCTCGGTATTATTTCCCAACTAGCATTACTTTATAAACGGTATTTTTTCGCCGCGTCTTGTTGAAACAATCTCAGGAGAAACACTTGCTTTACAATTTATTTTTGTTACTTGTCAGAATACCCAATGTGATTAAGAAAGATACGCCAAGCTTTTGTAATTTTGGTCAAATTAACGGCGCTACTGATGTTTTCGTGAAACTCGACAGTTTTCTATTGAATCCTTCACTTCACCTAGTACTGGACTAATAATCTGGTTTAGAAGTTTATTATACGTTTATTCTTCTCAAGCTATACGGTATCGACCATAAACGCAAAGGTGGTCAAACTACCCTCTGTTTTGCCTCCGGCTGATCAAATGAAATCACCCTCGTGTAGTTATAATACATGATCTTGATTTATGATGAACAAGCCATTCAGGTTCGATAGGACATAATAGTGCTGACCGTCAAATTTAATTGGATTGATTTACGTATGTAGGTTAAAATAAGTACGCTGGTGAGGCCCGAAAAATAGTCGTGTTTACGGTTACCTTACAGACCCCAATTTTGGCGCCGACCCTAAAGGTTCTAGCAGCAAATAATACATTTGGTGATCAATTGTACCTCTAATGTATGCAAGATATGGTTAGAAGAAACAACGTAGAATAGAAAAGTTGTCCGACTACCTACCCTAATTGGTTTGGTCAAGCAAGCATAAACATGACTTTTTTCTAGCCTGAACATTATAATACAATGTACATATATTCATAAAGCATTAAGGTCAACTTGAATCTTACGTGTCCAACCAATCATTTATAGTGTCCTATAAATTACGTTAACTTTTAACGTAGGTGATTCTAAATTGCCATGGCAATTGTCAATTGAATTCTCTGTTATCTGAAATATGCGTTATGTGACAGAAAATAAATGAATAGTTGTTATTAATTGTGAAACTGGGGATTCGTTCATTTAATTGTCAGAATTGTTTCATTACCTACTATTGATTAGAATGGATAGCACACCTTTAATGAATTGTTGTTGCTATGTAAGAACTTGGTAAGTTTTGGTTTGAATATAATCATTTGTAGTATAGATTAACATAGAAAAATACAAAAAAAAAACACTTTAAAACACCATATAAAAATAGAGGACAAAACACTGTCGTCCGAGAGTACAGCCTTTGGACGGTCTAAACTAGAGATTTAAACTAATTTTGGGGGCCAAACCTCACAGCCCAGAGGGAAACAAAAATAAATACGTAATTAAATGATGTACAGATGTCAATAATATCACAGTAGAATTTCGGTGATTTAAAAAGGGCATTTTTTGTTTTATTTACAAGTTTAATTTCACGGTAATAAATTAACGATGCTTTATGTAATTTGTGGTATTTATGACTTGGCATGTAATGGTTGATATTAGGGTCCCTACTGTCATTTGTCTACATAATGACATCATTGTAGCTCTGAATAACCGTTTTGTCATGGTGTTACTAAGTATACGGAACACCACAGCAACATAAAATAATTGAATTGCACTTTTAGTGATATGTAATCATCCATTGTTCATGCTCCAAAGTCATTTATCTAACGCTTTGAGTGTTTACTTATATTATCAAACTTGCTTTGGAACATTCAATCAATACAATACAAATTCTACTCGTTAACGTTTACAAATTTCTAGATAAAACAAATGACATCTTTACTAAAAGTCTGTGCGAAGTTCAAAGTTGAAATTAAAAACAGTTCTTAGTATTGTTTGGAGGGGGGTGCACTTTGTGTCAAAATATTAACTTTCTGGAGTCCAATACGAATGATTTTATGTTGCAAATTCCTTATAAACCGTCCTGGCAGCTTGCAAAAAGTGCAGTCAAACCACTTCTGTCGTCATGTTGGAAAATATCGTTATATTTCTAACTACAAACATAAACATTAATAGCACTGAGAAATGCCACCTACGAGTTTGCAAAAACACAAATCGGCAGTTTACCCTTGCTAGAATTCTTGCCTGATTATTTCCGAATCTCAATGCTATGTTTGCTGTTTCTGAAATAGCATCTTGATACTGTAGTGGAATTCTCTAATGCCAATTTACGACGTTTCTTCCTGTTATTTGTGCTATCGTCATGATCAGTTTTTTCCAGTGAAAAATATATTTCAACATCACTCAAGGACTTTCTGTGTCTTTCATCTACTAAATTTATTCGAAAGAAATAAAAGATCCTTTATTTAGAAGAAAATGTATAATTAGATCATATAAAAAGATATTTACAAGTTACTGAAAATGTCGTAGTTTCCAAAGTTGTCTCATTCGTAAATACCATTCACACAGGCCAGTTTTTGTATCCTTTCAGGACTTACCATGGAAGTAAATTGGTCTTTAAATTACACGTTTGCTTCTATTATTGACACTAATATGCACGACTCAATAATTTAGACTCGGCATCAGCTTGTATTAGATTCCTAAAATAGTGTCTGTATCATCAACAGTGTTACATGATATTTCTGTAGCCACGCCTATTTGTATTTGCAATAATTACATTGTTAAATGCAGTACGATTCTTCTATCAGTTTCTTGCATAGCATATTTCGAGAGGATTTGAAGAAAAGAACGTCTGTATAGAAGCATCTCGTTTTGAAATCAACGCATTTAATTGTTTCAGTTACTTCACTTGTTTGGTTTCTGTGGTGTTTGGGCTTGCTTAATATTATTAGGTTTTGTCTTGATGCCAATCGATGATTCCACCGTTCTGTATTAGGAGACTGATTGGTTTATATGATCAATTCTACAAGCAATCATTTGACTTTCAACTGTTTCTGCTAAACTAATACGCGATATGACAATGAATGTTATAACATCATTGCTACTGGTCCACTCAGTAAACTGATAAATACTTAGATATGATCGCACGAATTGCCTTGGAAATATGAAACTACTTACACATGAAGTAACTTCTAGATACTGAGGTATATCATCGGATCTGCTTGTCTATCTTAAATGGTTTAATGTCAAAGTAGTTCCTGATAGCATATGCTATTTCATGAATGGAAGTATAATGTCTAGTGTATATTGAGCTTTGCATGTTTCTGTGCTGGCTAAGCTTTTTTTGTTGATGCGTTTTTGGGAAAGGTAGCTTATTTTGGGAAGATGGGCGTTTTTTTCTAGGATTTTATTTTTACTAGAGGACCAAGAAGGTTCTTTTTCGCTCACCTGAGTAAAGATTGCAATGATTTGACCTGTGTAACCACTATTTTGGCCCCAGATAACATACGTTTAACATATGATTAAGACAAAACATTATAACAAGGTTTGGTGAATGTACAATCAAAACTATGACCACTGGAATGTTAACAAGGTGTTCCAGTGATTTGGCCCAGCGACCCAGTTCATGACCCGAGATGACGTATATTCAAATTGGTTAAGATATCAATTAGACAATCATTCTGACAAGGTTTGGTGAACGTACAATCAAAACTGTGACAAACAGTGGGACTTGTCCTAGATGTCATCAAGACTAAGCCACTGACCAATTGTCAAGACTCTTTAATGAATAACGTAGCCTCTAGAATCTTCACAAAGTTTTTCTTCCATTTGATCCAGTGACCTAGTTGGTGACCCCACACAGACTTTTTTCGAACTCGTCCGAGATATCACCAAGACTAAGCCACTGACCAATTTTCAGAACCCATTGAAAAATGTGACCTCTAGAGTGTTTACAAAGTGAATGCCAACGCCGCAAGACGTGCGAATCACGACGCACATCGCACGACGCCGGACAGAGACCCACCAATTAGCTAATAAGATAAAATCAGAACGGGAGAGAAGCTGATTAGAAGCGTGATGCTGGAGACTAGAGAGGTAGTTGTGAGAATTGCTGCACTGTAATGTCTCTCCGACTCGTGGAATGAAGCAACTTGCGTCGACTGAATTAATGGCGCAACATTTCTAAATACATACCATTATCGTCTTTCAAGTACAGCACTATTATGGATCAAAGATTATAAATATGGTCAGTCACTGAACACTCTCTCATTAATCGTTGACTAGAACACTTAATATTAACCTTTGCATAGACTTAATTACAGACCTGATTGAAAATGTGTAATATTTAAGTAATAATGTCCGAGTTCAGATGGGCAATTGGTAAGAAGAAAATGTCATATAGTTGTATTGGGCAACATAGAAATCTAGTACAATTCTTATGACATAAACATGTCTAAAGTTATTCCGCATGTAAGTCTCTCATTTTAAAAACTCGACTTTAGAGTAATTATGTACCTCTAAATCAAGGGACCCATAGCAAACTTCCCTCGCATATTTCCAGGTTAACATTATTCTTTCTATTCTTTTTACCAAATGTATCCTATTATAATTGACGAAATTCTACGCCTCTTAAGCTATTAGCAATGATGGCATTAAATGGGCGCAATGGCACATTCGTGTGTATCAGTTGGACTACCTATATATTGCACATGCACAAAGAATTCAGATATTGAAGAATTTATTTGTATGAAACTGTATACCAGTATGTGTATAAGACGATTTAAATCATTATTGTGTTGAACATGATAACTGAGTAATTATCGATAGTGATTCAATTTCATTCCACTCATAATGAAACAGTATGAATATATTGTACATGTATAACTTGTCTAACTACCATTAATTATAACAATGCTAATAACGGCTCACTTTTTTACTGGGTTTAGCGCCGTTTTTCAACAACGTTTTTAGTTATAACCGGTAGCCGATTCACCTAACCAGTTTTCCTGGACTGTATTCTAACCAGTACTAACTTACTCTTCCACAAGGAGCCGGCCACTTCTCTACATATGGAGGAAAACGACATTTTTGTCAAATTTTCAAATAAGGGTATGTCCTCGCTAATCATATTGAAGAAGTAAGTATGACCGATATGTGAAGAGCAGCCTTATAAGCTGACCTTTTCTTTATTTACAGGCAAGGTTTAACGGATAAACATAAAGCGGTAGGAATGGTTAGTACAGCAGGTGTTGTTTTCTATTTAATAACAAATGTAAAACATGTACATGAACATAGTCACTACAGCATTGCAGTGTTAAGTGGGACCATCATATCAATTTAATAATTGATAGTGCTTTGATATACAGCGTTCCTTGGCGATGGTCTTAGGATATTGTATATTTTGGTTTTCGCTTTTTATGAAGTTCTTTTGTTCCATTTGTCCATTTCTTGTCTGCTTCGGTTATTGTATGTTTGATGTTGGTTTGAGCGAGCTGTGTTGGTTCTTTTCTGGACTAAGCTGCCCGATAATTTGGGAGATGTATATGTGAGGCGTTTTGGCGATTTTTTTCTTTTTTTTTGGCCGCTTCGTATTTCTGTATGGTTATTGTTTTGATAGTAGCTTTTAACTTTAAATCCATTTTTTTACACTATGCATATAAACTCAAACCATCCGTACATGAACAACTTGATTATATGAATGTTCTGCAGTATACATCTTGTTATATAAAGACTAAAAGTGTTCGTAATATAAGTAATATGAGACAAAAGCAATCAATCGTTGCTCTTTAGATCCATTCTTACCATTCCAATATTGTTCAATTACCTAAGTTTATTAGAAACTTCCCAATTGCTTTTGCAATTACCACTCGCCACGAGGAGTAAGTAGTGAGGGTTTAATTTTCAATTGATTCATTTGTAATATTCAGTTTTCAGTATCATTGAAATAACACCTATGATATAGAAAATTAAGCGTTTTTGTTATGATCAACTCTTAGAGATCAAATGGAAATGTAACGTAAAATTTATTATGACAATATTATTTGCATTCGAAATAACGTTTTGCAGAAATCTTATGACTGTTTTCCACTTTTATACATCAATAAGAAAAAAACGATTTTCTTTTGTTCTACAAATAATCACTTTTACCTACGACGACTTTGATCTCGCAAAATTAACTTATTTTTCGAGATTTATGTACAGTTACATGAACAATTACGAACTTTTACGAGCTTTCGTTTCATTGACAGAAAAAAGAAATGCTTCTCAACTTTGATCTTAATCCAGCATTCTTTATGTCGTTTTGGAGAAATGAAGTTCATATTTATGCGCTTATCATATCGGGTCGTACAATGGGAACGCCTGTTACGAGTGGTAGCTTCCACAATAGTTGTAACAGATCCAATCTTTACCAAAATTATAAGCGCCAAGTTGTCTTGGCCCAGTTCGATAAACGGCAAAATCGTCCCTAGCACCATCGTGTTATGATCCCTTTTCAGCAAATATTTGAACTAGACCGCTTTCTATGTTGAGCAGTACCCGTTTTTTACCAGAGAATTTTGATGGGCGTATTTTGTGACACTTTGACATTCATTGTTGGATTATTAACAACCTACTAGTGCTAAACCTATTCTGTTTCTTCAAGAATCAAGTGTGCTTAACGGGCAAACACGAGCATTTGTTTTCAAAGAATGTATAATACGCTTTTAGTTTGAATAGAAAGAGGTCAAAATCCCAGGTAATGCAACACAGACTAGACACACATAATTTATGACCTGAGCTATAAATCTACCATCACTATTATCTCCGCCATTAAGCAGAAAAATATCCACTAGACTTAGTGTTAAGGACAAAACACGGACATATAAAATGGTTGTAACTTTTACGAAGCGTTCCAATCAAATGTACCAGAGACAATGTCTGTACATACTGGCAATCCTTTGTAAATAATACCGTGATAGCAGACAACAATAGTATGTTCATGCTCGCAAATATTTACAAACACTTTTAAAACAGAATTATAAACGTCTGCATTGTATTATGCGGCACTTTATCGAAGATGAATAAATTCATCATCGTAAAAATTATTGCGTCTGGGTATTAATATCAACATGAATCTATACATCCTGTTTTGCTGGATTTTCCTCGCAGAAAAAATGACGTTCCCTCAGATAGGCTATGATAGTGATGGTAGAACTGGTTTCTCTAAGTAAAATGAATTCTTGTTTGACATAATTATTTCACTTATTTTACGTACTGACTTTCCATTAAACAAGGAGACCATCGCGCTGACCTGACTGCAACTGACGGGTTTATCCCAACTTTTGAAAAATCGCCCGTAAGATGCACCCTTGTCTGTTTCCTTTTTTCAGCGATCTCTCAATTTCTTACAAGCGATTGTGTGCAATAAAATGACAGAAATCCATTTTATATCCAAAATTTATTTAATAAAACCTGTTTTTGAAAACCTTGTGTCAATCTTGTTTGACTTGATATCAGGCGGATTTCCTTAGACATTGAACATGGCTGAATAATAACATCTCGGTACAATATAAGGAACTAAGATATAAAATGTTCCATTTTAGATAGGAGAGAATTATCATCTAATTTTATTTTAATGACATTTATGCGCAACAGAAAACCTTGTCACCAAAAATAGTTTAGATATATTAATTGTGCAATTGTGTGTAAATAAAGATTAGCCCGACAGTCAAATGGTCATCAGCTGTCAACTTCGCTTTGGTATTCACCTATTCGAATTATTTGGTATATTGTTATTTTTGTCTGGTAACAAAGCAATGACTTGGGTCTTGTAATAAATGTCTTCTATTAAAGAACAAATGTCCATCTTTGGCGCAGACATTTCTAATACTAGCAAAAACTCATTTTTGCTGACATTAAATGCTTAATTAATTTCTCGGCATACATTATCAACTTATTATCATAGTGCCTTCTACAGTTTCTTTTTTTTTCACTGACGTTTAACGTCGCACCAACTGTCAGGGTAATTTGGCGACTTTCCAGCTTTAACGTTGAAGGAAAACCTCAGGTGTACATCTGGGTAGAACCAATGGTCTACGGATCTGATTTGAACTCACAACGGTGAGAGACTAGTAATAACGAAACAGAGAGCATAAACACTTGACTACAGAGGCCTCCTGTAGTTTCTATTATTCATTTATGGTCATTAGTCATAAAGTTGCCATTATGACGATCATTTCTTCGAATAGTCGTCAACGTTAAGTATTTTTTATAAAGTAGATCGTGGTATTTTAGGGAAGGTTGCGTGTTTTGTTTTTATAAAATAGATCGTGGTATTTTAGGGAAGGTTGCGTGTTTTGTTTTTATAAAGTAGATCGTGGTATTTTAGGGAAGGTTGCGTGTTTTGTTTTTATAAAGTAGATCGTGGTATTTTAGGGAAGGTTGCGTGTTTTGTTTTTATAAAGTAGATCGTGGTATTTTAGGGAAGGTTGCGTGTTTTGTTTTTATAAAGTAGATCGTGGTATTTTAGGGAAAGTTGCATGTTTTGTTTTTATGAAGTAGATCGTGGTATTTTAGGGAAGGTTACATGTTTTGTCCATGCTTTTGTTCTAAGAATCTCTTTCTAATCTATATTCGCTTCTAAATGACGACATTTTCTATTTTTTTCATGGTGTTATAGTATAAAATTGCTACGCAAGAATATGTAAAATAGGAAGTAGGATGTAATATTTAATCAGCTTGCACATTAATGTGACATTCGAGTTTTGTTGTTGTGCCGATTTAATTTATTTGAACTGCCTGAAAGTGTTGGTTCCAGAATGTTCGAATCTGATGCATCCGCGATTTGAATGTTTTGTGTTTAGATATGTATTATTGTGTGTTATATTCCTGACGGCCCGTTTGAGTCCTGTTGGGTGTTTTTTACGCCCAACTGTCTGAAAGGTCGAATCTTTGCAGGAGTTTTTTTCATGCAATCATTTTTCTATACCACCGGCCTCCTTTTGTGACAATGGTGTTAATATAAAACACTGAACTTTGCATTGGAATCTTCAGACAAACTTTCTGTGTTGATACTAAACAGTTGAGGTTACATAGACAAGTTTGGACAGACAGTGTGTTTTGAGGAAAGTTTTTGTGGGGTTTATGTTTTACATGGTTCTTTGTTTCTTATTCTAATTATATGAATTCTTATCCTTCGATCAGAACTGCTGTGTAACAAGATTTTCGATGTGACCTTGTGATTTTACAACTATCTGGTTCTCTTTGTGTACTGTCTTTTATACTGCAACGTAATATATGGTGATCTTTTTAGTTATTGACAAAAATGAGGATGTTGAAGCTCGTGTTGTAAACATAGAGGAAAAAATACTGAATGTTGACTTGAGACAACGAAGACAATTCTTGAATTTTCTAACATCGAAAGGCAACTCAAGACGCCAGTCACGGCGTAATTATGTATTGGTTGTTTGAAGCAACCAATGTTTCTTCTATACATTCTTCTAGTACAGAATTAGCGGAATTTTATCATTTGCTAATAAAACGAGATTCCTTTTATTAATTCTCACTCTGTTCTGTTTCTTTCAGTGTCTGGATCAGATAGATATTCGGAGGACTGTGTCAGTGACTTCTTTGGATACTTTGTGGGGAAAAAAACGCTAATTGAGTGAGTATTAGTTATTTCATTAACACGCCACATTTCGCATTTATTGACAACTTGTGTAATATTCATCTGTCAGAATCACAAAAATAACCACTTCAGAATGTAGTAACTGAAAAGATAATTGACAACAGTAACAAAGTATCCCAAGTCTATTTAATAGTACATTTGTACGATGTATGTTTGTCTCAATTAAATGAAAAATACGAATGCAGTGAACATTTTACCAAAATGAAGTAGGTAAATATTTTTCTATTGCTGTTTTGTTGCTATTTTTGCCAGATTTCAGTGTCTTCATTTCACTGTGCTATCTTATATTTTCTTTCACGACTTGTTTTCGTCTTGAACTTGATATCTAAGCTACCCCATGTAATGTTATTCTTTTGATCTTGGCTAATTGCGTAACTGCGTATTCCCGAAGGGAACTATCGTCGTCTGAGATTTAACCTGGCATTAGAATAACGCTAATCATACGTTGTTCATTTTAGTTCGAGAAACATTTTATGTCAAATGCTTTTGCGACTTCAGTTCCCTCCATATTTTTCTTATAAAGTGTTTTTTTCGAGGACATCGTTTCACTTAAATACTTAAATAAAACAAGTGTCAATTTATTTTGTTACTTGTCAGGACCTTCTATGGATATGAATAAAAAAAGACATGTCATACGTTTTTTGTTTGTCAAGGTAATGGACCGTTTTAAAGTATTTTGATACTCTGAAACTTCTAATATTTTTTATCAACACGGTTATGTATTATTTGTGCTACGTGTAAACAAACAGTTGAAACAAACTTGGTGTAATCGAACAGAGAACATAGTTAGTAATCGAAGCACAAATCTTTCTAAATCTTTTTGTCGCGAATGTATACAACTAAAAATCGGATGAAGTCAAACAATCGACACTAACGCCGATCAAGAAATTCCTAAGGTTGATACTCCAGATGTAATGAAAAGTGATGTTCTTGATTTTGAACGTGTTTCTGTTTATCGTTTGTTCCGTGAATATGTAGACATCACTTAGGTAAATAATATTTTGTTAAAAATTGATTTGAGTCTTATTAGTGGCCTCTGTGGTTGAATGGTTATGGTCTCTGACTAGCAATCACTAGCATTTCACGGCTGTGAGTTCGAATTCCTCCCGGGACCAGACTAATTTTCATACAAAGAAGCAGCTGTTAAGCGGTCTTACGGAAGGTCGATGGTTCTACTTAGGTGCATGCCTGGTGTCTTCCAAAAGTCACTAAATGACCCTGGTTAAGACGTTAAAGCCTAGTTAAAAAATAGTCATAAATTTGAGTTTCTGTCTGGGTTATCCTATTATTCTTGCTAGTTTTTTTGCATTTCTTTTGAGTCTGTTTCTTCTTTCAATTAATACGAACGGGACTGTTGTACTTTCTGTTGATATGGACGTGATTTTTTTACTTTCTTTTAATATGAACGTGACTTTTTTACTTTCTGTTAGTACGGACGTGAATTTTTACTTTCTTTTAATATGGACGTGATTTTTTTACTTTCTTTTAATATGAACGTGACTTTTTACTTTCTATTAATATGGACGTGACTTTTTACTCTCTATTAATATGGACGTGACGTTTTTCCTTTCTATTAATATGAACGTGACTTTTTACTTTCTATTAATATGGACGTGATTTTTTTACTTTCTTTTAATATGAACGTGACTTTTTTGTAAGACAATTTTCCCTTTGCTATGAGTTAGGCAAGAAGAGTGAGTAAGACAGTCGTATAATCATCGTTAATAAAATGAAATTGTGCTACCTCTACCATCATTCAAGCTCAAAATACAATACAATACAATATTGAATTATTGCGAGTAATATTGCAAGTATTAATGTTTATGGGACAGCTCATGATAATTTATTTTGATCAGTCAGTTACGTGTATCGCGGGATTTATTCTTTATGTGTTTTTGAAACTTGAGAAACTTTCTGTACTCGTTTGAAGAATGCTGATAATGAACTGATCATGATCAAGTATTATGAATCTTCTTTCAAGATGTTTTTTACAATTATGTTAGAATGAAAAATTCAATTATTGGATTTTTCAATGTTCTAGTCTACTAGTCGAATTTATGAATAGTACATTTTGACTAGGTCTATTGAACGTATCGAGTGTATCATTTAGAAGTGAAATCAAACCAACGGATGTAACAACGATGAATTACGATGTATCAAAGAATAGTAAACTGCTAAATGAGAGCTATCGGGCGATGAATGAAAATTGAATAAGTACTGAAAATAATGCATTTGAGATTCAAAAGTATTCAACGAAAAGTAGCTTATTCATTATAGACACGAATTGAAACTTTATTTTCCTCGAAGGCCAAATCAACTACATGTACTAGTATATAGCCAATGATGAATACAACATTCGTAAGACATTGCTTATCTAAAAACGCGAGCAGCGTACAGATACATCAGTGTTGCACACAGTCAACTCAGTCATGAAATAACATCGATTAATTTTTACCAAAGGAACTTTCTTTGAAAACCATTTCTTTGATATTAAGATTCAATAGGTTATTGAAGTCGTATCCATTTTGACATACTCAATTGATACGAAGTCGCTTTGATGCGACAAATCAAGCTAATTCTTTTCCATTTAATTTGATCGTGTATTGGTAAAATAATTAGAATATATTGATTGCACTGATAAATCCCATTCGTTACAACATTGTAGAATGCTTATGAACGTTGTCCCTTACTTAGGCCAATGTCGGATGATTTATAGATACACATTTACCTAGTACTATTCCATATAATAATTTACGTTGAAGTTAATGCCTGATCAACACAAGTAAAATATGGTCCGATTTTCATTAATTCGTGTTGATTATAGAGCAACTATCTACAATCTCTTCGCATCCCACGGAAAAATATAACAACAGTGAGCTTGGAACCTATATTTCGTTAATTTCGTTAATTATTGTTATTAGCTATTACGTGTATGATACGCAGCTCTTCTACAGACTGTACAGAGGCGGTTTCCATCGGGATGCTGTGTATTCTCCTGTATGTTTTATTATGTGTTCGGTGGATGGGTTTTAGGGTTGGGGATTTTAGGGAAGGTAGTCTCATGGGGAAGGTGAGATGTTTTGTATTTTTTCTAGGCATCTGTTTCTTATCTGTAATAACAAACAATGAATGCAAATACTACAAGCAATTACAATCAAATACTCTGACACTTTTGGGTCTTTAATTGTTGGTAATATGCTATTTTGACAAGTTGTTTAAAAAACTAGTACGAATTAATTCGTTACAATTGAAACCTCCCGATAATTTTCATTACATGTGTTATGTACTAATAAACAATAGGCTAGGATACTTAAAAATCAGTATAACATGTCAATAAACTTTAAGCTTAGAAGCTGAAATCAAGTCAAATGATGTTGTAGAGCTTATTGATAAACATGTCGTACTGACAATCTCAAGTACACGACTGTTTTGGGCGAATCATGCCTTTTTTACCTAAGGTAGCGTTTTCAGCTTTAAGATCCTGCTAATGATTTATATTTCTGACATTTAGTTTTAACGGTTGACGGTAGACCCCAAATCAGTCAAAATAAAACAGTTTTATAAAAAACAGTGGTAGCTAGATTTGTAATTTTAAACACTGTTAACACTGTCAGCTAAAATATTTATATGAAACGAGACATTAAGCTCTACTTATCAGTCTCATCGGACATGTTGAAGAGGTGGAACATATATTTGGATTGAATCAAACTTTGTTAGCTCGTCTGTTTTTGCGGAGCTCTTGTCATATTTCATATGTCCAAATAATCCAATCCCGTTTCAGGGAGGTACCCGTCATGGAAAACGAGTCTTGTCCCCATTTTGTATCTTTCTGTGCTTTGGTGGGCATTTGGTTGGCATATTTTAGTAAGTGTGGTGTTTTTGGACGGGATGGGATTGTTTAAGTGTAGTTGTTTCTAGGAGTCCTTATCGTATCATTACCAATTATGAAGTAAAGATATGAGGAAAAATTGATACGTGCATCATAAAATATATCGAAACAAACTGCTTAAATATTAATACAGGTATAATTGTGATGTTATTCATGTCAAACAAACATTGACTTTTGTTCCTTAGCATGGAACTACTAGTCGAGACTGCAAGAGCTTTCAAAGAGGTCTATATTCATCCCTTCTGAATTATTTATCTCCTTGTTAATGTATTGGTTACAGAACTGCCAAATGCCAAGCCATAATAATAACTCCTATTTCTGGAACGTTACAACGAAGTTAATTATTAGTAAATTAACTATTTATTACCACTGGAACATTTTTTGTGAAGTTCATTCTTTAGATAATCGATACACTGTATCTTCTAAGCTGTCTACATGCAAACTAATCACGTTTTAGACCAATGATATCCTGACGATTTTCTCGTCAAAATATGTACCATTTATACGTTAAATATTTTTGTTTTGTTTTTACTCGTGTTTAACTCATTGAAGTTTTGTGTTTATTTACCCTTGATGAAACAGATTCGTGTTTCTTTATGCCTTGCTTTTCATATTAGGACATCTCTGTTTCATTACTTTCCCTCATTCAACAGATTTACGTTAAATGAACCATTGAATGTTGAAACTTTTGTTTGTTTCATCTGGCACTTAAAAAGCACGAATCTTACATAAATGGCAACTTATTAAATGTAATTGGATTGAAAAGCTCTAAAGCTAGTTTACTTGTAAGACTATGACTAAACTACATTGCCAAGTATAAATTACTTAGAAAGTAAAACACAGATTTCATTGGACGCCACATTGGAAAACATCATCCTTACCACACTGACAACATAGCTGCAAATAAAAATTCGATAAAGGCCAACACGCACACATATACAAAAAACATGCACACCGGCGTGACTTACTATTCACTCCTAAAACAACATCATTGATATGGCTTGCACCATCTACATACAACAACATACGGAGAACAAATGGTACACTGTGACACACAAAGACAATAGGCAATACTCCGGCGTTAACCAGGGATGCATGCGTGTAGGAGAGTGGTATGTCCGATGGAAATATGAATAATTGCGTAAGGAAAGGAGACTTTTCTACTGCAACTTTGTTGCGTACTTTTGTTGGGACTAAAGACAAATTTACCGCTGGAGGAAACTAGCTAGTTATTCGTGACCAAACCATACTTACCATAAATGTCAGAAATGGATTGTACTAATTGAATCATTGACACATTGTTATGTCACGAAGCTGACCCAAAACCATACCGCAAACAATACCTTTATAAAATGCTTAAAACTATATTCATATGTAGAGCTAATGGCACTTACATCGCTGACAGACAGCAAACTTCCCACACGCTTCCAAACATAGTCTTGTATTCCCAAAAGTAATAAACTATTCCAATTGTTGTCATTATCCGTATAATACTCGTAATGACATCAAATCTATGACGAAATCGCCATCATCTGTCAGATAATACTTTAACCATGAAGCTATACAACGTATAAAATAACGACAGAAACCCTTAAATTACCATCTGATCTTAAATTAATGTGCATAAAGATGTCTTAAAATGCAGTTGATAGCAAAAAGTGATACATTAGTTGGAGATATTTAACTTCCGGCTAGTCTTTGTACATTGTTTATACATGAAACTGTTTCACAAAACGCCAGCTTGTCTATAATCGTTTCAAGGGGATACCCGTCAGGAGAGACTGTGTTTTGACCCACATTTTTGTATATTTTTATATCTCGGGTGGATTTTTGCGTTGATGGGTTTTGGGGAAGGTGATAATTTTGAGAAGGTTGGGTTTTTGTTATTTCATCATTTTGTATCATTCGATCTAATTCCTCAAAATGTTTGAATATTTCGAATTATGTTCAATCTCGAAATATTGATTGATCGAAAACTTGTTTACTCATACATACCATGCGTCAGTTTAAGTGAATGGAATTCGTTTTGGGCGGCTTGATGCCATTATAAGGCCAACGACGAGGGGGTGAAATAGATTCTATATTTGTAAATTATTACTCTGTTTTGAATAGTCTAGTAATCATTTTCCTGTGTCAATCAGGGTATCATATTTACAGCGTAGTTAGCCATGAAGACTGATTTCAAATATTTGCATGATTGTACGGATGGTTTTGAAAGTAGTGCATGCTAGGAAATTCTTCTTTGGATTCCAGGTCAATTTGATTGTTTTGAATAGTTATGTAGTTATCAACTTACAATGATTGTTGCTCTTAGTTGAATGTTCTAACATCATATCGTACTATGCGAGAAACCCTCACTTAAACTGTTCATCTGCCGCGGCCGTGGTCCAGTGGTTAGCGCGCTGGACTTGTAACCTGGAGATCCAGGTTCGAATCCCGGTTGCAGCAGGTCATACCCTTCCATGAATATTTGACAAAAATGTCAATTTTCCTCCATATGTGGAGAAGTTGCTGGCTCCCTGTGGAAGGGTAAGTAAGTACTGGTTAGTATAAAGTCCAGAAAAACTGATTAAGTGAACCGGTCGCCGCGTATAACTGAAAAATTGTTCAAAAACGGCGTTGAAGCCCAGTGGCACATAAGAACAAAAATAAATATACTGTTCATCTCAGAATCACATTTAATTGTCACGCATTCAATAACCAACTTGTCCACTGTAATAAAATACGGTACAGATTTTATCACAACTAATAACTAAAAGAACGCAAATAAGTTGGATGCTCGACTTTAACGGCTGAGGCTAGTCATGTTACCTGACCAAAAAGAAGGATAGGCAGGTCTCAAACCGTGTTTATTTTTCATCGGTCGGAGTAATCATAATTCTGGGTTAAAAACAAATGCTTATGTGAACCGATTTGAATCGTTAAAACTGTATTAGATCTAATGCACTTGAATATTACGTGACAGACATGATGTAATGGATATAAACTGTACAGATACTTTTTTATGGTTATGCCAGTCTCACTTAAAACGAAAGTATTGGAGCAGTTGTGAGACGAAGCGTGTGTAATAAAGTTAGCTTAGAAAAGGTACTATGGGTGCAGTTGTTAATCATCGCATAGATGCGCTTCTGTGTAGTTTTAGAGCCCACTGTAAAGTTGGCATTTTCACAGAACTCAGATAAAGTAAAACTTGAATATAGAGAACTTAAATTCTGGCTCCCCAGGAATTCACTGTAAATGTCTTCAACCGTAAGTGACATTTGTCTATTTTGGACATTAAACTCAGATGCCCTTTACTGAATAACATTTCACAATAGGACATTACTCTGTAGCGATCTTTTCTTCAATATCACCTTTTTTGGTCTTCATAGCTTATAACTTAGTTTATTATACCCCCCCATAACAACGTTGTAAGGGGGGTATACTGGAATCGGCTTGTACGTCCGTCTGTCCGTTTGTAGACAAACTCTTGTATGCGCTTCTTCTCCTAAACGGTCTGTTAGATTTTTATAAAACTTTACGAGCACATTAGGCATTAGGTCTAGTTGCGCATATTGTTAAAAAAATTGTTCACGGAATTATGCCCCTTTTTATTTGTCTGAAGACAAAATCGTGTGAGAGCCTCTTCACCTAAATGGCTTGTTCTAAGTTATTAAGTTTTTAAAAGGGCTCTGCGAGGGAGTATTTTATATCTTCAGTGATAGTTCCAGTTTTCATGGTTTCCGTCATGCGTTATAAACGATGACTTTTGCTTAAAATGTTCTTTAGTTTATGTGATTGTACTATTGTTGTGTAGATTTCTTTAAATGTTTGTTTTGTCTTTTCCTTAAACACTCTGAGAAGTAATACAAAAACATTTACATTTAAACCCTTTTTTCATCTATATATATATATATGAAAATGATTAGTAGAATATAAAATAAGTTTAAAAATCCAAACTAATACGCCAATAACCCACATACCCAAAACCCGACTAACGCATAGAAACGTTCAAATATCGGAGCTAAAACTTTTTCTTTTAGCTTTAACTTAAATATACCACCTCCAAAGAAGTAGGGCTTAGATTTATATAACGCCTCAACAAAGAATACGAAAAGCGCAAAGTTCATGACAAAAATGAACAAGTCATGAAACACGAAATACACGCAACTCACGCAACAATGGTGCCAATTCCGTTCAAGGTAAAATACGAAAAGCACGAAGTTCATGACAAACATGAATAAAACATGAAACACGAAATACACGCAACTCACGCAACAATGGTGCCAAGTCCGTTCAAGGTAAAACTCAACGCAGATAGTAACAAATAACAGCAGGGACAATGAATGAAGATGACATGTAACTGAAATGCGAACATTTCGACAAACTTTGGTTTTTTTGGTATTTCTTATTGATATTTAGGACATTTAAGCTGTTACAAAACTTTAAAAATTTAATTGCGTTTGCATCACCGATATTATCTTGCCTAAAGTCCACAACACCTTGCATTTGAATCCTTAGTTTTACACTTCAATTACGCGGATTACACGGCAATTTCCAATTTGTATCTAATACTTCAGGCGATGTATTGTGGATGAAAAGCAGACATTGTAATTGTTAAGCTTTATTGTGTAATATGGCAATGAAGTAGAAAGCTATTTTCTTCCTAATTAAGAGTCATTTATTGTATACAATGTTTGGTAAAAGCATTATCGTTGAATTGCTAACAGCTACGACGCCGCTATTAGTTGCTGAGAAAGTTCCGCTTTTGGTCCATGCTTTTGTGATAAGGTTTTAGTGAACTGTTCATGATTTGAAGTCAGCATGTACCCTGTCCCAAATATGAGGAGCATTTAATGTTATTTATATTTATTGATCATTTTGTTTTGGGGTTGATGGGTTTTGGGAAGGTAGTATGTTAGGGAAGGTGAGATTTTTTTGCTTTTATGTTTTATTTGCTAGTAAATGTTTTCTTATCTATATTTTAAGGACAGCTCTTTGTGCGGTCATGTTATTTAGAGAAGACGATGCCATGTTTTCATATTAGTTATGTCCTTCACGGATAATAATTAAGAATATTTTTTTTAAAATTGGGTTCTTCTTATGTTTTATTTATCAGTTGATCAAATGTAGACTTCAAACACATCGAACATAAATCACCAAAGCTCGATAACTATACAGTAATAATTCCATTAAAAACAGAAATTCTGTGTGTTGGGTAGGTGTAGTAACACGCATTTTTTCAGAAAATACTTTCTAATCCTTGTACAACGTCAAGGAGCAACTTCACGATGTAACACGTCACCTACAACACAAATAAACTTCTTGGGCTTTGGCAACTAGAATATCTCAAAATTTACATAGTTCGCCATTCATTGTCGACTTTGAACCAAAAGTTTTTATTGATTTAGACAAAAAATTAGGATTTTATTCAACCGATTCGAATCCCAACCAGGGCAAAATTTCACAGGTAAAGAAGCTGTCCAGCAAGATTACGGAAGGTCGGTGGTCCTGCTCATGTGCAAGTCTCGGGTCTTCTTCCACATTTAAAGCCGGAAGGTTGCTAAATGACTCTGGCTATGGGTGCGACTTTTAACATCAGCAAAAAAGGAATGTGGAATGAGGAATAGAGAAAACAACATTAACGTTAATATTAACACCACCATTGAGGCCAAAAGAAAATACTAGTATTTAGGTAATTATTATCAAGTTGAGAAAATAAACAAGTAGATGGTCTTAATGTTTAAGTGGTCGTTAAGTGATACCTTCTGAACTTTTTCGTAATGTACGCGAAGGTCACCATAATTATATCAACTGCTATTCTCATTAAGTATTTGTTTTTATAATTTGTTGTTGTATCTACTCTATCAGTAGATCTATAGATTTTACCACCCTGTAATTTATGTCTGAAATAATATTTGTATATTTCCTTTGTGTTTCAATCTTTGATCTTTTCGTCCTGTTTGTTTCTTATCCAAACCATTTGACATTTCATCTGCGTATCTCTGAATTTTACAAACTTTGAATAGTAAGTTAAGAATTGTATTCTTTACTGCTTTTATCATTGCATATAAAACTAATTTAATGTCTGCATATCTTTAAACGATTTGATGAACCATTGCATATCTACAGTCGAATTCAGAAGGCTCAAATATTCGCAAAATCAACGTTTTGACTTAGGACTTTTTACACCATTACACCGCCATGTCTCTATAAACAACATTAACCAATCAGCAATCACGTAACATTAATAATTGCAATGGCGATATAAGACTAAAACATCCGAGGCGAAAATCAGCTGTAGATCTGAATTGATGTATTTACATGTGTTTTTAGCATTTTAGCAAATAATGGCCAATACAACCTACAAAAGGAATACGACCTTGCATTAGTATATGAAATTAGAGCATTTCGCTTTGGCCGCAACTACTAGGAGACTTCGGGTCAAAGTCTAACGTAACTTGTTGGATTTGTTAGAAAAGGATTGTGCTGGAACCTTGGTGTTGGTTTCATTGCATGACAAAATAAATATAGGAAACAACAACAAATTTTTCTTAAAAGCATTCGTCCCTAATGTATTAAACTTTCACGTTTTGTGGTGCGCATTCATCATTATGTGAAATAACCCATAAGGTAGATTATTCTGTACAAACAATATGGCCTTATGTTAATGGATAACATCAAAATTTGAATCAAGTGAGGTAGGGGTCCAAATAAAAAAATACACTTTGTGACTTCAGAGCGTGGCTCAGAATTAATTACAGTGTCGACTTTTGTCTGTGCGTAGAACATGGTTCTATTCTTGAATTAGTGCTGGACGGTGTTCATTGAGGTTCGCTGGTTGATTGGGACGACGCCTTACATGTCTGTCTAGATTATCCCAGACGTGCTCGATCTGGACAAAAGCGGACCAGTCAAACACGAAATCAATATTATTCGACCCGAGAAGCTGTACTGTGTCTTTAGCAGTATGACTTGTGGCATTGTCATGTTGGAATGTCGATGTTTGTTATGGGAAAAGGGGAATGACGTAAATGCGTGAGAATGTCATGGCGGTAACGTTGGTCATTTAAATTGCCGTCAGCCGCGACTAATATTGGAAATTGCGGCTCAGACCATGACAGAACTCCCAACGCAAAGAGATCACGTTCGTAAACTTCCGGCAATTTTTGGCACATTAATAATGTTATAACTAAAACGGGGGATTTCTTTTCTACAAATTTCAAAGCGTGTTGAATACTTCACAGAACAAATTTAACAATGTATTCACGTGCAAAACGAATTCCACGTTGTCAGTTTAATTATTGCGCACAGAAATACTTAAGTCGTTGAATCATGGACAACCCTTGTCAAGGTCGGTACTATCTAATTAATTTTATTACATTACGACTTTTAACACATATCATAGGTTTCTTTTTTGTTCACTCTATGTCCTGTTCAATTTCACTAAAGGATTAGTGGTAAGGATTTCTGTAGGGTAAACTTATCCGAGCTGCATTTTTTCAAATGTTCGGACGAATTACATCAAGGAAATAAACTGCCCTTTCATGTCTGATATCCGATCTGTTTTCAATGCTAATAAAACCAATTTTCTTTTAATGACACCGTGCGATGAGGAATATTTTCAAGTCTATGACGCAATTAGACAGAAGGAAGAAATGAAAATAAAAACGACACCACAATGCCTGTAATAATTGATTTAAAAGAAGATGTTTTTATGAAGAGTCAGTGGAATTCCACGCACAGACCAGACATTCAGTGGCGTTATTAATCTGATTGTTCTCATGGAAAGGTTAGCGCAATAGCGAAAGAGACTGTATCAGGTGATACGGGTATTTTCTCTACTTGTGGTTTTAGTAAATTAAAACTTAATGAAAGTTGTCATTTGGTTGTTTCTGAAGTATAATCAATCTATTTTGGCAATAAAAAGCCAAATGAAACACAAAAACATGACTGGTTTGACTATATTTCCTATAATCAAAGCACTTCACAGTTTTTCAACACGATAAGTACATCTCTCGCCATAACCTTGTCCTCAATCGATTCCTTATACTCTCGGGAAGCTCAATTTGTATTAATTACATCAGGCAAAGCAAATTGGAAGAAATCGCTCAATCTAATAGTAAAGGTGAATTAAGATATACAGTAGAGGAATGGAAGGTCAGTACTTATCTAATTAAGAGACTTCCATCCTACGTAGTATACAACGATCGTCATAATTATATCAAGAGTTGCTCTCATTTGATAGCTATGTATACGAATGGGTAATTTGTCTCCATCAATTCTGTAAATAAAGTCGTCTTATTTGTTATCTTATACTTGCTTGTGTTGATACAATTCCATTTCGCTGTTTAAAGGCATTGGTCTTTCGTTTTATGTTAGCTGTATGAACAACTTCAGTTGTATGAGTTAAGTCGTGAATAATTTGTAAACCTGAGTCCTTCAAGATAATGCCTAAGTTTGACTGTGTTCATGTTAGAATTTCTTTCCGATTTTTTTGGTGGTGATATTGGGCCGTATCATGATCATTTCTAGAGTCTTGTTAATTACATCAATAACGTAGGTTAATTTTGATTCTTTAAAATGGCCAATTAAGAAATCTTAATAATAATCTTAATAATCTTTTCGATATGAAGCGAGACTGGAATGAAATTCGACACACCCACTGCGTGATCATAGTGAATTTCAAGTAGGGCCACTTACAAAAGGCGACCAGACGATAGAGAAACTTCTAACCGAGTGAGAATAGCTGTGGTCAAAAACGAAGGAAGCAAGTATTGCCATAATTGGTTGAAAATTTTGAATATGCAGACATGGTTCCATTTGTTTTATATCATTTATGTCATAACCTTAAATTGTGTGATCAAGTTAGTCATTGCGAAACATGTATATCTCTTGCTTAAAATATTCGCAACTGAACTCTAAACACGAGCTTAACACATAGCACTGACACTATTTAATCAGTACATGACATACGGAGCCTCCGTGGTCGATCAGTAAAGGTCTCTGGCTAATAACCTATCCAATTTGAATCCAACCCGCGGCAAGAAAATTTCAAATATGGGAAAGTAGTTCAAACAGTTTACAAAAAGCCGGTGGTTCTACCAAGTAGTGCGCCTGGGGTTTTCCTATACTGTAAACAGCTGACGAGGAAGTCATACGACCCTGGCTATTGGTACGACGGTAAAACCCCTATAAAACTGAACAAAACACAGCATTACTGTAACATGATCATGAAATATGGTAACAATTACTACCACAAAAACCTTTGCAATGTACATTATCATGATTTATATTCTATTTCCTGCGATAAGTTTAGATCAAAATGCATTTGTCAATCTTGCATTATCATTAATATTTAATTCATACTCAACATAATACTATCGTGTTTTCAATTAATATTAATAAGATCTTATAACCAAGTTTATTTATGGTATGTAATATTTTGTATATATATCCCGCTGAACTACTAAATTATTTATAAAATGCAATAAATAATAGATTGTAGTTCTCTTTTCTACTACCAATAGAATATAATGAAGTAGCTTCTGAAGAATCCTGTGAAGAACCATAAAGCAGAACATTTTTCTCATTAATTTGAAAAGCCTGGTTATTAGAATGTAGTATGTCCTCGGTCCGTCGGACGGACAGGCGACGACGTCAGACATGTGAAACAACTTTTTGGAGGTTATAATTTTATTTTAGGATTCGCGGAGATCAAGATCATTTCTAGATAACGGTTTCCGCTCAGTAAAAATGTTGATACCCTGGCTTTGTGTTATTTCCGAATTTACGTCATCCTTATGGTAAAAGAGCATTCGAACCGACAAAATTATCAAGAAGTTGATTATAAGATAACTGAGTATCCAAAAGCCGGCTAAATATTTATGTTCTGCTTCATTTCTCCTGTCGTACTAACAGTCAAAGTCATTTGATAACTTTTCCAGCTTTAACTATGGGAGGAATTGCGAAGGTTTGCACCGGGGTAGAATGAGCGACCTTCCATAATCCAGCTGGACAGCGTCCCCACATATGTTTTTTCTAATCGCGAATTGGAGTCGAACTCACAGCGGTGAGGGGTTAGTGATTACTATTCAAAACAATGCATATTAATTTCGATGACAACAAACTAAAAACACAAAACATTTGGTTCAAGTCTAAGACAATTGCTAGCCTAATGAGAGAGACTACAAGCACTGATTTGCCGAAGAACAACTGTTTGGTCTTCTTTCAAATATATTTTAAGATCTACAAATATGGGCGTAAATTCGATTTAGACCTTAATGGATTTAATGGCAGTGGTGTGGTGTAGTCGCCTATTTGTGATGTGTAAAGGTTGCTCAAGTCTGCTGTTGCTAAGGCTCGTTGATTCCGATGTTTGGTGATTTTCTATGTTTTATGAATATTATTTTTAGCTCGTCTGTTTCGAAGAAAATATACACGCAACTCATCAAGTACATATGAATTTAAACTAAGGCTTTTAGTTCAGTTCGAAACAAGTGAACTGATTGGGCGTGGCACTTGTCAGACGCAAATATGATATTCTGTGCGTACTTACAGTAGCATCAATACCCTTTAATATGAAGAGCAATTTATCGTTGCTCGATTAATTATCTATTACACCTGAAGTCCTGGAATAACGTGTCGCACGTTTGATTGTGAACGCTAGTATATATACTTTGCATTCACACCAACCTCGCACCAAACAATTATTTTCAGCCTCCAAAACCAATCCATAAGCAGCATACATGCGTAGAGTACTATTGCAGTACATTCATGAAGTCATTACACCCGAATCCACTGAATTACAGAAACGCAGCGATGGGGGGGTTGATAATTAATTCACGATTTTACTTTATATACTGAGAGAAAAAAAGTTTAGCACGTGTTTTACGCCTTTGGTTTTCATCTATAAATCAATGTCACTAAAACGTTTCCGTATTGAACAATTGTGCCCATTCATTGACAGCATGATTTCGCTTGTTTTTGTACACTAGACCATTATCTAATCGTGAAACGTCACTTTCACGAAAATCACGTGCAGTATGTGCACAGCAAATTGGATGATCCTCCGCGGGTCACAAAGTACACAGTTCGAGAGCTTTCCTGTTGTAAGCGCATAAACTGGAAAATAATTTTTGAAAATCAATGATGGGACGTCGGCCTAGAATAACGTTTGAGCAACGCGAGAGAGCCATCGGTATGATTACCGCTGGCATGTCGGCAAGAGACGTTGCTTGACATTTCCATCGCCACGAATCGACAATAAGTCGACTGCTGAACAGATTTCAGCAAAACGGTAACGTCGCAGCCCGACCCAGATCAGGCAGACCTCGTAAAACCACATCGCGGGCAGACCGTTTTCTCACGACGTCATCTCGACGCAATAGATTTCTTTCTAGTCGAAAGTTAGGTCGTTTGCTGAGGAATGCGACTGGCACAAAAGTTTGCGACCGGACGGTTAAGAATAGGCTACATGCCGCTGGATTGAAAGCGAGCCGTCCCTACGTTGGCATTCCGCTGACTTTGCGACACCGTCAAACAAGACGTCAATGGGCCAGTGTTCATTAAGATTGGACTCGCAGGCAATGGTGCGACGTTCTGTTTTCGGACGAATCTAGGTTTAACGTGTCATTTGCTGATGGCTGGGTTCGACGAGGGGAGAGGCTGGACCAAGATAATGTTGTGGAACCTGACCGTTATGGGGGTGGTAGCGTGATGGTTTGGGTGGGCATACATCATGATGGGAAGACCGATCTCGTCATAGTGCCTGGTAATCTCACTGCTCGAGGTACTGTGACGAAATCATCGAGTCTGTTGTTGTTCCGTATTTGCAACAACGTAAAGTTGGGAAATTCCAACATGATAATGCCCGTTCACACACTGCGAGGCATACCTAGAACATTTTACGCATCCATAACGTCAGTGTGTTGCAGCGGCCTGCAAGATCACCGGATCTCTCTCCCATTTAGCACTTATGGAACCACTTAGGTCGTCAGGTAAGAGAGCGCCATGACGTCAACAACGTCCGTGATCTAGAATGTGCCCTGCAAGCTGAATGGGTCAGGATCCCATTGCAGATCATTAGAAAACTGATTTGCAGCATGCGACGTCGTTGTCTGGCAGTCTTGGCTGCGAATGGTGGGCACACTAGGTATTGAGCCGTGTCCGAACTTTTACGCCTGACCCCTAGTTCATTTCACGTACGCTGGAGACTAAACACCTCAAAATCATGGAATAACATTGATGCGAATCATTGATGATAAGAATCAACTATCTGAACACGTATTTGGTTTTATGACTTCGTACCTACTCTTTTCCCAGGAGTCAATCCATTCTGAACTTGCTAAACTTTTTTCCATCAGTATACATAAGTTTTATATATCTTTTTACTGTGGAGCATGCTGTGATCGTAATGACATGGAAATTAATATTACAATATTTGGCCTAAAATATTTTTCATCGAACAATGTTTATACTACCGGTAACACGTACTTTATTACCACTTTATGTTTGCAGAAAAAAAAATCCAAGAAATCTGAAATTAGCTCTATCCAAACAGCGATGTCACGGACTCAATAAATGTATTAACGAACTTGTTTAACACCGTTTGTCTTCTTAACGCATTGTAATATTTTTGGACGAATAATGAATTACACTGGAACATTTAATGAATTTATAATCAATACTGACGTACATATCAATATACAAATACTTTATAACCCCTATGTTTGATATCTTCTGGAATAAATGTACTAGTTTTTATCATTTGTAGTTGTCATGACATCAGCTTATTTGAGAAGTCTGTAACTAGAATTTATAATTCTACAGAGTATTTCATAGTAGGCAAATTTATTGGCTGATATAAAACTTTATAGCTTTGTTTATTATCCTGCAATACTGCGATGCTTCTCCTGAATGTCCTGTCTGTGATTAAAAACTACGTTTACGTAACGTTCCTTAAGCTTTCAGAAACGGAATTAATCAGAATAGCATTGTTACATATGTGTCTCTAGCTATGAAAAAATGCATTTTACAACATAATTTTGCAAGCTCAGCATGATGCACAAAATAACTCATAAAAGACATGAAAAATATCATTATTGTAGAGCCGACTTGACATCGAGGGTGATTAACATGTATGGGACCAATTTAATAGACACTAGGATCTTAGCTAAGACATCGGTTTAAAACACAATAATCTCACATTTCGGGCATTTCGGATGTATTCAATATCAGACAGTGTCTTTATCCAAAACAATCAATGGAAGAAAACGCATTTAGAAATAATGAATTGCATAGTTAATAAGTTCAAATCATGTTATCCAAGCTGAGATATATTTTTGAAACGACCCCTGTATATCACCACTATTATTTTCCTTATTCTTAAATGACCTTGAAGAAACATTAATGTTTAATGGTTACGATGGTGTAGAAGTGGATATGTTTTCAATATTTTTGTTGCTTTATGCAGACGACATTGTACTTTTTTCAAGGACTCCTGAAAATTTGCAAAAAAGTTTTGACATTTTGTTAGATTACTGCAATAAATGGAAAATGAAAGTGAATGTAAATAAAACAAAAGTAGTGGTTTTTAAGAAGGCTGGCACTTTGCCAAGACGTTTGAATTTTACATATAATGGAGAGAATGTTGAAAATGTTGACAAATTTTGCTATTTAGGTATTGTTTTTTCCGCAGGGGGATCTTTTAATCAGACGCATTTAACTCTAGCCGGTCAATCTAAGAAAGCAATTTTTAAACTTAATAAATATTTATACAGCTTTACTAGTGTTAGTGTTAAACATAGGTTAGAACTTTTTGACAAATTAGTGCTACCAGTTTTAAATTATGGTTGCGAGGTAGGGGGGTTTCACACTGCAAATAATATCGAACGTATACATATGCAATACTGTAAAAATATTTTGGGAGTCAAAAGAGTAGCACAAAATGATTTCATATATGATGAATTAGGTAGACACTCATTATTTATTGGAAAATGTTTCCGTATTGTTGTTTATTAGTTTAAAATAATTGAATCCGAAGAAACTAAGTATATAAAAATTACATATAAACTTTTAAAACGAGACATGGAATTACATCCGAACAAAAAGAACTGGGCCAATATGGTTAGTACTCTACTTTCGTCGTTAGCTTTTCATGATGTATGGTTTTTTTTCAAGGAGTCGGTAATAAATTAATGTTTCTTAGCTTATTAAAACAACGTTTGAAAGACAATTTTACACAGCAATTAAATGCGAACATGAACATATCATCTAGGGCCTTCTTATTTCGTAATTTGATAGGAAATTGTACTTTCAAAACATATTTACAAGTTATAAAAAATAAAGATTTAAGGATGGCATTAAGTAGATTACGTATGTCTTCTCATCATCTTGGTATTGAAACCGGCAGATGGCATAAACCAATAAGCATTCCGATACATGAAAGAAAATGTAATGTATGTCATAAATTAGACGACGAATATCATTTTGTTTTAGAATGTAACCAATTTTGTGAATTAAGACAATAGTACATTAATAGATATTACTGGAACAGACCTTGTATGTACAAATTCATTGAACTTTTGAATACTGAATGCAAACGTACATTAAATAATTTAGCATTATATACATACAAATCTTTTAAACTGAAAATGTCTACATAAGTTATATATATGATGCTATAAAGTGGTTGTCACTAATAATTATCGGTGCATAATAATGTACTATTACATGTCTTTAATACTCCTGTAAATGTATTTATTTATTCCTTGTGAAAGTATGTGAATGTTATTCTAATTTGTATTTTGCCTTCTCCGCATTTTGTACCTGTGTGTGTATATATGTTTGTATGTATGTTTGTTTGTTTGTTTATATGTTTGTTTATTCGTTGTATGTTCTCCTCACAGGTCTGCTGACCTACTGGATTGAAATAAATTATCTATCTATAACTCTCTGACCTTTAATCATTCCCTTACTGAATGTGTTAATACGTTCGTCTCTTAATTTAAAAGAGGGATGCCTTGATGGATTATTGATTTTTGGATATTGAAGATAGACTTTACAGCTTTATAATATCGGACATGTAATGGATATTAAATATCATATATAATGAATTACACTGATAATCCCTACAATAATATCGGTGATTCCAATGTTTAATTTGACAAATCAAGAAAAACTGTAAAACACGGCCCTAATAGACTTCCGTATTAAAATTATATTACAATCAGAGCACCGGTCAATTAAGCTATTTTATATTCTCAATTTCATTGAGTCTGTACACATTTCTTATTAAATTGACAATGTCGTTGATATCGAAAGATATTAGATAAGGATTATAAAATGCAGTGGCCATTTAGAAAATGAGACTATTTACTTGGTCGATATCTAAATACGCTCATTTATGATGTCGTTCGTTCTTTCTTTTGTCGTGCATGACTTCTAACTCTCTTTAATTCAGTATTTTGATCTATATATGTTTAATCTTAAAGTGCACGTTGGCAATTGATTGCTAGGCATTTCAAGAGTAGCCTCTAGGCTACGTGTGCATGCCAATATTTACGCAATTACCGTGTCATAATTACGGGTTACTAACGTGAACAAGAACTGGGGATATCTATTTATTTCATTGTTTTAACGGCCATGCTTTGTCAATCATTTCAGTGATTTCGTCTTCGGTACATGTGCATTCCAAAATTTTCATAATTATCATTTTACTGATGTTGCTGCATGTTATCAAGAACTAAAGAAATGAACCTTTTTTATATTGATTGTGATATTGAGATTGGGCCCGTTGTATTTTGTGCTTTTTTAACAGGATCCGTGTGGCGATGACATATCTATGCTCCTTATATGCTCCTTATTTAGTTAAAGCTACATTTTTACTCCTGATGACACCTATTGCGCATATGTCAATTCGTTTCTCTATATATTGTCTGCAATCGATTCACTTGAACACAAGAACAATAGCTTAATATTTATCTATCACTTGGACAGCTTTAATAGGATAAAAAAATCACTCGATATAATTGCAAAGGCGAATTTGTTGATAAATGAGAAGTCATGGAATCGATAAAAATGGATTCCCAAGAAATTCCACATGCAATAATTTCAATCTTTCCTGGCAGAACACTCCAATTCACAACCTAACTAACAAGGTTTGTTCTAATGGTAGCAAAAACACTTAAAACAAAGGCACCACAAGTTGATTATCTATTGGACTGAACTGATTTATGTGAACACACAGTTCATACTGTAGAATAATTGATTACTTTGTACTTTTCAGGGGTCCATGCCTTATTTTCACGGTATTTCATTTACATACAGGTGGGGAATTATTCTAACAAGTTCTGAGGGATTCTGTATGAGTTAGTTCTGCACATTACTGCCAACTTCTCAACATCACTCGAATCAGGGGGGACAAATATCCGTAGATGAAATTCTTCAACCAACAGATAATATGTGCAATGCTCAGGTTTCAAACTCACGAACACATGGCCCGTAGATAAGACGCTTAACCTGTTGAGAGGACAGAGCAATTTTTAAAATATAAATACAGATAGCTATATATAGACATTGCCCTTCTACTGATTTCATTTCTACTTATTTCTTAACGTCTTCATTCCATCCGACAATGTTGGCGATTGCGTCAACGATTTAACACCACTCCATGATTCATGCGGGCAATTGACTCAATTTATTTTTTTATAAGAATTGACAAATGAGTTGTACTTGACTATAAAAAGACATTACTTTTCCATTTTTATGTAAAAAGTGTCCGCTTATTTCAAATGTTGTAGACAAGTTTTGTTATGTTATTTCATGAAAGCTACCTGTTTTGTAAACGAAATTATGACAATGTCATTCTTCATTTTAATAAACTAATACTTTTTGATAGTTGCCGACCATTTCCCAGTAGATTTGATAATAACATATGCCGTTGTGAACTACTTTAGACATTCTTTACAACAAATCAGATGTATTTCAAACTGGTATGGTATTCTCACAATATAATCTTTAGCAAACTTCAAGATGTTTCAATAAGTTACTGCCAAGGTTTTCATTGTACATGAAATGGAACCGGCTCCTTCGTCTTGTTATCACATCACACTGTCACGTTATCGATACTTAGATTAATGAATTTGTGTGTTTTTCTGTAATTAATCAGCATTGCCGATTTAATCCCTGCTGAATAATATCACAGCAATGGTAATATGGAAATGGCTTGCAAACATGAAATAAACTCGATTTTATAGGGCAAAAATTATAGTTTGGCCTGGTTTTTAGATGTTCAACACGCTTGATTTTAGGATGGGATTAGTGCTACAATCATGTCATTACAGAAAGATGCGAAGTGAATCACAAAGGGTAAATATTTCGATTGGGTGTATGTATTTATTTGATTGTTATTATCAGATATTACAAAAGAACAGCTGAAAATACTACATCTTGGTATAACATGCTATCTGGTCCAAACGTCCGCCGTATGTTACCTTCTAACATTGAAGCAGTTTGCTCTGTTTTGCTATGCTTTTGATATAACGTAATGGTATCAAAAGCTTTGTGTTTATCACGATTTTCATCTTGGTCATTTAGTGACTTAATAGTTGAAGAAGACTCCTGGTACGAAACACTCGGCAACTTTTCAGTTATAAAATGACCATGGTTATGTTAACAGTAGTGTTTACAATCATGTATATTGTTTGTTTTCATCAATCGACCCCAATTTTAATCACTGAAAGCCATCGGGTATACTTTAGTTCCCGAGAAAGTGAATATCTCAACTTCACCTAACGCCACCTAGCTATTAAAGCAACAAATACATGAAAACAAGCAGATTGTATTATGTTGAGATATATTCGTTTAGAATTGTAGCGAATTAGATTGGTTTCATTAGCATTGGGAACGGAGCGGATATTACCACCAAAAGGCAATACTTTTTCGGAACGTCAACAGTTCGTTCATTTCAAATACTGAAGACAAGAGTTGCCCTATTGATTTTGGGAGTAAGTGTGTCTTATTTTATTACTTCGGCAAAACTGTAATAACTCTAACTATGTTTCTGACATTTGAGATAATTGAAGTACTTAGTGCGATTGGTATAAACATTTCGTGCGACATATATAGCTATAGAGAATGAAATTAAAACGCACCTTGTTAACGATAACTTAACACCTTAAAGATTCCGCAGTTGGTAATGTCGGTAGAGATGTACTTTAATCTTAATATCGACTCAGACCCGGAATAATGGAGTTTGGAAGATGTACATGTATTTACAAATATACTTTATATCTGTATGTTTGTTTTTTTTTCATCTTGGTCATTTAGTGACTTAATAGTTGAAGAAGACTCCTGGTACGAAACACTCGGCAATTTTTCAGTTATAAAATGACCATGGTTATGTTAACAGTAGTGTTTACAATCATGTATATTGTTTGTTTGCATCATTCGACCCCAATTTTAATCACTGAAAGCCATCGGGTATACTTTAGTTCGCTATCTTAATTCATCATGTCGTGTATACATATTCACGGATATCTTCTTTATTAGTACAAAAATGAGCGTACAGTACTGTCGGTGCTATAATTTTCTACAATATGTGTGAAATGAGAACCTTAAAGTACAAATGGCCGTGGTCCAGTGGTTAGTGCGCCGGACTTGTAGCCCGGAAATCTGGGTTCAAATCCCGGTCGCGGCAGGTCATACCCTTCTATGCAAATTTGACAATAATGTCGATTTTCCTCCACATGTGGAGAAGTTGCCGGCTCCTCGTGGAAGGGTAAGTTAGTACTGGTTAGTATATAGTCCAGGAAAACTTGTTAGGTGAACCGGTCGCCGTATATAACTGAAATTTGTTGAAAAGCGGCGTTAAACCCCAGTGACAATAAGTCACATTAAAACAAAACTAAAAGTACAAATAGTCTTACTGTATGAAATTAATTTGCTGATCATCAGTTTGCTTCGTCACGTGTTCGTTACTTAGATTAATGAATGTGTTTGTTATTTAGTAATTAATCAACTTTGCAGGCCTTACCCCCCCCCACTACCCGCAGCTGTTCAAAATCACATCATTAGTGATATAGAGATGGCTTGCAAACATGGAATAAAACATGGTTTTATGTGGCAGAAATGTTTGGTTTTAGATATTCTGTTTGCGTGATTTTATAGTGCGATTAATGATGCATCTCAGCAAATCTATTAAGTCATTAAAGTAACCCATCAAGTGCGCTGAGTGTCCTGTGTAATAATTTAATTGGTTGTGTGTATTTACTTTCGGTCTCATTTACAACACTAGTTCAACTGTCATTTTCATTAAAGTATTTTTTTTTTGTCTCAACTGTTCATCGTATCTGGAACAAATCTGTCGACAGGGTCTGCAGAATTAATAAAGTAAAATTATTTTGTAAGTCGTCCGGGTTTACGTCTGTCTTCAGCAATGCAGTAAAATCTCACATTGAGATCACCTCAATATTACGACCACCTTGTTTTACCGACTACATATTTTTGAATCAGCTTTCAATAACTTTCTTACAATCCAACCTGACTATGAGACATTCTCATTATTACAACAGATTTTTTGGGTTCCGAATGTGGTCTCATTTCGAGGTTTTGCTGTATTTCATTTATGTCTGGTGGGCAGTTAACCTAACTGGTTGTTTTGGATTCAGTACCAATATTTTTTCTACTTCGCCTAAAAATTTGTGAACTTCTCCATATAATCACTATGTCCAGCGGTGGAGGAAGTCCTCAGGCGCCATGTTTTCAGCCAAATCCTCATCGAGATTATGTGACGCTTCCAAAAAATATTCTTTGTCCAAAGCATTAAATGACTGTACGTAACTATATAACAACATCGTTAAAGAAAATCTTTACATTATTATATCGTTCAAAAATATCTGTCTTGTTTTTACTGTCGTTGGCAGTAGTGGTTCATGATAATTATTTATGTCTCATTTTTCTTCTCTGTCGCAATGTTTGTCGTAAATCTGCTTGTGTGTACTGAGTGGAAACTCAATTTGTACCAATTTCTTCGTGCAATAAAAACTGGACCAAAATCACCCAGTCTAATTTCAAAGCTAACATGGTTATTACCCTAAAGAAGTAGAAAGTAAAAAGCTATAAAATCAACTAACTTTCCCTTATTTGCTTTTAACTGAGATATGTTGAATTACCGAAACTTCTGCAAAGTTATTGGTATCTTCAGAATGTCAGTAAATATACGACCTACATAAACTTATAGATATATACAGATGATAAATGATTCAGTATCGTAGGTTCAGGAAAAGTCTTGCTTATTTTAACAGACGTCGCCAATACATATATCACGTATACATGACATGTGGGGAACACAATCACGCGACTAACCATATTTGAAGATTTATTTGTCTGATCGCCTGATGTGTAGTTTTAGCAGTTCATACTGAAACAGAGCTGGTTCCTCCGGTCTGTTGAAAGTTGATTCTTTAATTCATTTATAGGCGTGTTTTCCATTCCACCAGCTTAGGTTTGGAATGTGGGAATGTTAATCGAAAGGGTGTTGGTTAGCGATAGGGGTGAGGTACATGATTTGTTTGAAGGTATAACATCAAAGCATGCGTTTGTCTGCCTTCTCATATAAGGTGAAGAAATTATTGGTTGAATAGTCCAGACAAAATAACCGTGTTTACTGTTACGCTGCTAACTCTATCCTTTGCGCCGACATAACTTTTCTTAACAACAAAATCCAAAGTATGGCAATTTTAGAACGAAACGTACCGTCAAAGTACGGAGGATATATATAGAAATGATATTGAACAGAAAAGATTCTCAATTTAACTACCTTGTCTTTGGTCACGACTGTATTACAGTGCAACCTCTCCAAAGCAACACCCTTTAGGAGACGTAAAATTATGTTGTTGTTGAGAGGCTGCCGCTCTAGAGAGGTTAAATTAATAATCAAATCGTACTTTGGGGAAAAAGCATGCTGTTGTTGAAGGGAGGTTGTCGCTCAAGAGAGGGCCGCTCTGGAGAGGTTGCACTGTACTTGCATTACAGAAGCGGTGTTATAGGTTGATACTGATTGGTAACAAATGTGCCCCGATGAGTCAGCTTCCAATCGTATGAAAATGAAATGATGATTATAATTATTATTAAAGGTATATTACAAGCCGCGGCCATGGTCCAGTGGTTAGTGCGGACAGTGGTTAGTTAGGACTTGCAGCCCGGAGATCCGGGTTCGAATCCAGGTCGCGGCAGGTCATACCCTTCCATGAAAATTTGACAATAATATCGATTTTCCTCCAAATGTGGAGAAGTTGCCGGCTCCTTGTGGAAGGGTAAGTTAGTACTGGTTAGTATCCAGTCCAGGAAAACTGGTTGGGTGAACCGGTCGCCGTATATAACTGAAAAATTGTTGAAAAACGGCGTTAAATCCCAATACAACCAAAGGTATATAACAAGATTTAAAATGAGCATATCTGTCACACAGCGAACATGATGACCTAATTTAATAAATGTTTTCTCTTGAATAAGTTTAAAATCAATGTTGTTGGATGTATGAAGAAGGGAGCATAGAATAAAGTCACATTAGTGAAAGAGATATTGGAACCACATTGGCAGTAAATGGAATAATAGTATCCGCTTGTGTCCTAAATGTTTCGACTCTTGATTGAATGTAAAAAATGTTCGTAATGTTCGTTTCTTTACACTTCTGACTTTGTACAATCAGTACTGTGATGTTTGTTATACCTTAACCATTTGTTTAGATTATTCAAATATTGATTGAATAATGAATACTAGGGGGAATTTCTTAGCTTATCGTAGAAATAAAGAAAGTTCTGCCAGTCAATTGCAACTGCTTTAGAAAACTGAGCGATCCTGAAATCCAATTGTTTCAACAGACAAGAGATGACTTTCCTTTCCCGAGAAAAAATTGCCAAATACGCTCAGGGATTTTAAACTAAAATAAATGTTTAGTTTAGTATTAATTTCTCTGGCTCCCATAAAATTTCATGATTGACCTACTTTCAAACCAGACAGATATTCGCATGAATACAAATTAGTCTATTTTGCCAGCTTAATAGGGTACTTCGCCATGTTTTTCTCTGTCTGTCGTTCTCGCGCCTCCAAATAACTTCATCCCGTATTTTATATTGATGAACTGGTGTCTCGGGTTTATTCGGATTAAAGTGCATTTGTAAATATTGATCAGATAAACGGTATTGTCTTAAATGGTTTCCACAATTAGTAGATTGTTTCGAACACCCATCGTCTTAACGAACACAACTACGACCTCACGTTATGATCGACCGCGCCTTTATTAGACTGATCACGTAAGTCCGTAATGTGATAATGAAAATCGTTGGTAATTGTATAAGCGATGGTTGCCAAGGTAATGTTGTGTACAAATTTGCTGAACAAATAAAGTACATGCATGCATAATTTATTCGACATTATAATTATATACTGATATATACACAATATAGCACTATTTATACTTTTCTTTAAAATGTAATGAGTTTTGCTAGAATGACGTACACGTTGCTACACGAGTACGGCAGTAATTCCAAAGAGTTCGTGATAGACTTTTGTATTGGACTGATATAGGAATCCTAATAATCCATCGCACGTTATATTATTTGCTCAATGGTATAACAAGACGATATGACACTGTAGATGACTGTCATGAATTGGATATTTATTGTAAAAACTTACCAGAAGTGTTTATTTGACATTCTGCTTGTGTCAGGAAACATACTGGGTCGTTTTTTCTTGTTCTCGTTAGGGAAATCTTGACTTTATTGTACGAATTCAATTTACCATCAAATTGTCTATTTATCGTTAAAATGGATTTGTGGTAAATACGTTTTTTTCGTGTGTTCCGTGTTGGAAATTAACTGGTAAAAATACTGATTTTATATATTGATACTCGGTTAACTTACTCGTCTACTTGTTCAACGAATGGATTATCTTCTATCTTAGGTGAGTCATATTTTGTAAACTTACCTTAAGGTAAAATATTCATAATACTGTACTTTTTAAGGTATCTGTTCGCTGCTATTAAAAAAAAGTTGAAATATTAAAACTATTATAGCTCAATTGTTTTTTGTATTTCTATGATAGTTACAATAGACACTTCAATTTATCTTCGCCGCATCCTTTTTTTTTGAAAAACAAATATACAAATATCAATTCCTGAAGATAAATTGCATGACGACCTATATTTTTCTTTATCAAATTAGATTGACCAATGTTCTTGCATTTTTTACCGTGAAATTTTCATTGAAATACTTGTTTTGTGTTTTAGTCTCTGAAAATTGCCTACTTCCTTACTTCAATGTAAATTTAAAGGGACAATAAATCAACGTTTTTGATAAAACTCATGGTAAAACATTTTTCTTCTGTGCGCCCCATTTAGAGATGATAATTTGGGACTCTGTGGGTATAACAGACATTGGCTGGTTTGCTAAATTTCAACGCTATAAAATTCTTACGTTCTTAAATTGTATGCTCCATTTCTTTCAGAAGTCACGTGGTTAACAATTTATTCTTTTAATTCATTTTATTTTCGTTATGATCTTCCATTTTTTAAAGATTGAAATTTCAAAAATGAAGAAAGTTCATAGAAATGATAATTACAGTAAAACTTCAAATTGCGACCCCCCTCAATACTTAAATCATCTTGTTAAAACGTCCACGTATTTTCGGACCGGCTTTCAATGATTCTCTGATAATTCAACTTGATAATAAGACCTCCTGATTACGGCCGACCTTAAGTCTCCTGAAGGTGGTCTCGTTATTGAGGTTTTACTGTTCTTCTTTGTCCTAGTAAGTCAATAAATGAATGTTTCAATCGACGTGTTGCATAAAACGTCTCTGCTCCCTGCCTGATGGGCTTATAAGTCATATATCAATGCGAGCGTTAATCATACTGTTTGGTCTTAAAATACCAATTCTGTTTGGTTTAAATACTATGCCTTGGGACTTCCGTGGTCGTGTGGTTACGGCTTCCTATTGATAATCACTAGCCTCTTACCGCTGTATGTTCCAATCCCATCTGAAATCAGACAAATTTCACATGTGATGACGCCGTCCAGCTAGCTTACAGAAGGTCGGTGGTTCTGCCCAGGTATACATCAGGGATCATCCTCCACTGTTAAAGCTGGAAAGTTGCCAAGTGATCCTTGCTGTTGGTGCGACGTTAAACTCCAGTAAAAACATGAGTAGTGAAGGGCGATACCCTGGTACCATCGTAGGTACTTCTGGTACCACATTTCCCTCACTATGGGCGATACTCTGGTACCAAATTTTCGGAAAATGAGGTCAAAATGTGTGAAAAAAAGGGGTGAAATTGTGAAATTTTGGTCAATGTTTTGTTTTCTTCTGGTACCCATTTTGGATAGGTGGGGGTACCTCATTTTGTGTTTTTGGGTACCATTTTTTTGAATTTGAATTTGAATTGTGTTTTTTGAATTTTCAATTTGTTTGGTGTGGGATTTTGTTTTTTAGACACAAAATAAAGACAATTTGACCCAAGTCAATTTCTCAAAAAACATGGTGGCCCTGAAAAGGGCCGTTGGTAGTTTGATCAGTTTGATCAGTGACTTATTTCTTCATGACTTTACCATAAATACCCCGACCATGGTCAGTTTTCTTTTTCTCAGGTTTCTTTGGTTCTGTGGTCTCATGTTTACGTTTTTTAGAGTCTTTTTTCTCCTCTGTTTTTTGGGGCTCTTGGCTATCCCATTTGTCAGTCACAAACTGTACAGGCACAATCAGTTTGTCTGTTTTTAACTCGATTTCACGACGGAGTTGCATGACTTGCTTTAGCTGTCTTATTTCTCCCCTGATTCCTTTGAGTTCTTGTAGCATAGCCATCTCTGTAGTCGGTGGATTAGGCTGTCCATGAGTCTGTCCATTCACCACGGACTGTACTGGCTGCACATTCCCCTGTAGATTCGGCTGATTGTATTGGAGTTGACTGTACTGTGGTTGACTGTACTGTGGCTGGTTAGTGCCATACACTGGTCCAACAGCATTTTGACCTATCAACTCAGACGACTCTAACGCTTCTTTAAGAATGTCATACGGCATGTTGTATGTCTCCATGTTAAATAATAAATAATGGCTCTACGCCTGACAATTTATACGGCAAGCGCGAACCTTTGTGAGAACATGTTAAATGACGTCACGTCATTTTCTGTTCGCTAGTGTTTGTGTTAGTTTTTGTGTTTGTTTTGTGTTTCTTTAATCCTAATACCAACAAAATAAAAACCGTATCATCACAGTAAGCCTACAGAATAAACGCAATCATATGCAACCTACAAAAATATACAGTCACAGTAAAAATTGTGAGTCAAAAAATAACATAATCACAGCAAAACGTACAGAAAATACACGATCACAGCCAAAAAATGCTGGTAAAACAAAAACACACGATCACAGCCAGCCTACAGAATACATACAATCACAGCCAAATAATGCTAGTAAAAATAACATAATCATAGCAAAAAAACTTACAGAAAATACACGATCACAGCCAAAAATGCTGATATACAAAAACACACGATCACAGCCAGCTTACAGAATACATATAATCACAGCAAAAACGTACAAAAAAATACACGATCACAGCCAAAATGCTGGACCCCAAAAAACACACGATCACAGCCAGCTTCACAGCCAGCTTACAGAATAAAACATAACCAACCTACAAAAACTATACAGACAAAAAATGCAGTGTGACTTTTTTTTATATTTGTTTTTTTTCAATTTTCAATTTTGTTATTTGTTTGTGTGTGGGGGATTTTTTTTTTAGAAACAAAGACAATTTGACACAAGTCAATTTCGCAAAAATATGGTGGCCCTGAAAAGGGCCATTTTTTGGGTAGAGTGACCTAATGATGTTGGCCACATCTACCCATACAAGCGGGACACCACTTGTCCCACTTTCTAAAATCTCTGTCCGTGGCGGTGGAAGCCAACCTGAAAGGAGGCTCATTGTCCTCCTCCCAGTTTTCAGCTGGGGTGGATTCCTGGGGGTGATCCCCCCAGTCCTCTTCCCCAGAACTAGCCACCACCACCTCCTCCGCAAAGCCCTCCGTCTTCTTTGCCTCCCGCAACGTCTTCACTTCAAGACGCAGCTCCTCTAGCTGTATTTCAAGCTGCTCTATGTAGAGCCCTAAGGAGGCGTACGTTTCCTTGATGTTTCTTAAAGTTCGTTGAGACATGCTGAGCGGATGAAATGACGAGACGCAAATGCATTGACTTTTTATACGGCAAGCGCGAACCTGTGTGAGAACATGTTAAATGACGTCACGTCATTTTTGTGTTTTGTTCAATCCTAATATCAAGAAAAAAATCGGATTGACCTACTTTTTTATAAATTTACCGGATTGACCTACTTTTTTGTGTATATAAACGTATGTGTCTGTGTGTTCTACATTCAATCCTTTGAAAACATGGGAAATTGTTTGCGTGCCCCTGAAGAAATCTTTGTAGAGGAAGATAGTGTACCTATCAAGATGGGGAATTTATATCCGGATCTCTCCATCTATTATGATGATGAGTTACGCGCCAATTATTGGCGCTATTTGTATTTAGCTGAAGCTAAATATTGAATACATTTCAACGGCCCTTTTTAGGGCCACCATATGTTTAAGATAAGTTTTACTGTCTCTATAACAAAAACTATTTTTTTCATTGTTTTTATTTTTACAACAAAATCACTTACAATCAGCAAAAAACAAAATAACTTACAATAATACAAAAATTACAAAGTAACTTACAAATACTGTCACAATTTAAGAACTATTCAAGAACATTGTCCAACACATCAAATGTTCCAACACATCAAATGTTCATATCGTCCATTTTCTTTTTGTCTTCTCTCTTTTTGTATTTTCGTTTCTTTTGCGGTGGATCCATTTGGTTGGCTGAGTCAACAATGAATTGATCACTCATTCCTTGTGGTGGTACTTGAGGCTTCTTTTGTGGACAGTTCGCTGCGAAATGTCCGTTTTCATGACAATGAAAACATTCATCTTTACCTATTTTTTCTGAACACGTAGTCGCATAATGTCCTTTCTTTCCACAACGATAACATTGTATATGATCCCATGTGACATGTTTCTGCTCACAAACTTGATCCACTATATTGTTTAACTCTTTTATTTTTTTCTTTAATGAATACATCAAAGAAGATTGTTGATAAATGCTATTATTATCGTCAGCTTTTTCCATTCTTGGATCGTTGTAGCTCATATTGTGAGTGACTAGAATGACTAGAGTGGTGTGGCGCACTCCCTTTTATAAGATGTGAGTGACCTTGAATGCGACCTTGAAGGTAACCTTGAAACATGTTATGAATACGACCTTGAAGGCAACCTTGAAACATGTTATGAATACGACCTTGAATATATTCTGAATATGACCTTGAATGTAACCTTATAGATCTCTTGACCTTGAACATCATATCTAAAAGAGGAGTGTGAAGGACTATAGGATTCATAATCATGTCAGACACCGACAGTGACAGCCATGAGCCTCCAGCCAAACGAACAAAGTTGGAGCATGTACGAGAATATTATCAAATACAGTCTCGTATGGAAAGAAAATCAAGGAAATTCAAGATGCAGTCTAGAGTGTATGATGTGACATTTCAACCGTACGATCGGTCGTTTGAATTTACAAACCGGCTGTTTCATGATATGATGAATCAACTTTATAGGACATGTCAAGTAAGATCTAATGATAGAGTTCGTGTATCCATACAGCATCCTCATTTGGAATTTGGAATTCATATTCCATTTGATGTGGCATCTCGTATCAATGGAGATGTTGTATTGGATGAAATTGAACGAGTGGCCCAGAGCAACCGTGAGTTTAAAATTCATGACGGAGAAGCACAGATGGAAATTACACATATTGCTATGCCACAAGGCTCGGGAAAAAAGGCATTCAAGTCGGCAAACGTACTTAACATGGTGAAATCAAAGACAAGTGTGGTGTGTATTGACAATAGTAAGGACTCAATGTGTTTAGCTAGATCTATTGTGGTTGGTATGTGTAAAGCGAATCAAAATCAAACCCCGGAATGGAAAAAACGATGGAATCTCATACGTCAGTCTAAGAAAAATCTACAACAACATGAAGCTGAAGCCTTATTAAAACAAGTGGATATTTCATCGGATCGTGCTTGCGGTATAGAAGAATACAACAAGTTACAAGACTACCTCTATCCCAACTATGTCATTAAAATTCATCCACAACATTATGGAAATGAATTATTATTCAAACCACCAGCGATGACTGAAAAAAGTCGGGTGATTCATATTTTTCATCATGACAATCATTATGATAGTATAATATCGATCGCAGGATTTCTTGGACGGGGTTATTATTGTGAATGGTGTGATGTGGGTTATGATCACCGTGAAGCCCATCAATGTAAAAACATTTGCCAGTGTTATGCCCACACCCTATGCCCAGTGGAACAACCCATTCAATGTCCTGATTGTTATCGAGTATTTCGAAGTCAAACCTGTTTTGATCGTCACAAAACGAAAAGTGGAAAACAACGTAAAACCATCTGTGAGTCTGTATGGAATTGTAGAAAATGTGGACAAAAAGTTGTAGGAACGAGACGAAATCATATTTGCCCAGGGCAAAAGAAATGCAAGTATTGTGAAAAAATAGTAGGACCAGATCATGAGTGTTACATTCCAACGTATGTACCACCTGATAGAAAAGGCAGGCAACCCGAAGTCCCCTTCATCTTTTTTGACTTCGAGTGTCGTTTTGATTCTGGAGAACATATACCCAACTTTTGTGTAGCGCAACGCGCCTGTGGTGAATGTATGTGTAAGTCAGTGCAAGATCCATGTGAGTATTGTGAAGAAGTGAATGAAGCAAGACAAATGGTATTCCGTGGAGAAAACACGTTGGAACAATTCTGCACGTGGCTATTCAATCCCACCCATCGAGGATCTACAGTGATTGCTCACAATGCTCAAGGTTACGATGCCCAGTTTATTCTTAGATATTGCGTTACCCACGGGACAGCTAAACCACAACTGATTATGAATGGAAGTAAAATCATTCTGCTACGAGTGCATGGAATACGATTAATTGACTCACTCAGTTTCCTAAGTATGCCACTCTCAGCTTTTCCAAAGACATTTGGATTGACTGAGTTAGCTAAAGGATGGTTTCCATTTTATGCCAATACCTTATCCTATCAGGATTATGTGGGACCTTACTTACCGCTACATTTTTACAAACCTGACAGTATGAAACCAGAGCAACGTCAACAATTTCTAACTTGGTACCATGAGAAAAAAGGTGATGAATTTGATTTTCAAAAAGAAATGGAAAAATACTGTAAATCGGATGTGGACATTTTAAGACGTGGTTGCGGTGAATTTCGTCAACAATTGTTAGCCAGTGATCAAATTGACCCCTTTACGGAAGCGACCACGTTAGCCCAAGTGTGTAATAAAGCCTGGCGGAAAAATTCCATGCCACCTCATAGTTTAGCCGTGATTTCTGATGCAGGATATCCTAATAAAACTCGGTATTCCATGAAAAGCATACGTTGGTTACAAATGACTGCTGTAACTGAAGGGATTCATATTCGTCATGCCTTGAATCACAAAGGCGGAGAAGTTAAAATTGGACCATATTATGTGGATGGGTATTGTGAAGAGACAGACACCGTGTATGAATTCATGGGATGTTGGTATCATGGGTGTCCTACCTGTTTTCCCAACCGGGGTACCATCAATCCATATACGTTGAAAAGCATGCGTCACGCCTATGAAGACACACAAAAAAGACTTGAGAATTTGAAAGAACAAGGATATCCATTAGTGGTCATATGGGAATGTGAATTTGATCAACGTTGTCAAAAAGACCCTGAGTATAAAACCAGAGTAGAACGATTTTATGTGGGTCAAGACCCTATTCAACCCAGGGAAGCTTTGTTTGGAGGTCGTACCAATGCCGTCCGACTGTATCATGAAGTAGAAAAAGACCAAGAGATCAAATACGTGGACATTTGTTCCCTGTATCCTTATGTCAACAAGTACAGAGAGTATCCATTGGGCCATCCCGTGATTTTGAGTCAAGAGCAAATTGATCCACAGCGTCTTGAGACATACAAAGGATTGATTAAATGCCGTGTTCTTGCACCGCAAGATTTATGGATGCCTGTCTTACCTATGCACTGTAATAACAAAATGGTATTTGCTCTCTGTCGTACCTGTGCGGAAGAGGAGTTAGATTATTGTACACATGCACTGTATGAACGGGCATTGTATGGAACGTGGACCCATGTAGAATTGGCGAAAGCCATTTCTTTAGGGTATAAAGTGTTGAAAGTATATCATGTATGGCATTGGGATGAATGGAGTATTGACGTGTACCGTCAATACATTGACAAATACTTAAAAATGAAGCAAGAAGCCAGCGGGTATCCTCCCGGCGTGGACACAGAGGAAGATAAATTGAAATTTAAACAAGATTATTTGGAAGCAGAGGGAATTCGCTTGGAACACGTGAAAAAAAATCCAGGAAAAAGAGCTTTTGCCAAAACCATGTTGAATTGTTTATGGGGTAAAAATGCTCAAACCAACCTGTTACCGAAAACGGAGTATGTCCATAAATTGGATCGTTTCTATGAGATTCTGAATGATCCTAAAAAGTCGGTGAAATATGCCGAGTGTTTTGATCATGATGAATTCGTACTGATGAATTTCACGGATGAATCGGATCGAGCTGATCCCCATTCTTCTTCTAATCCTGTCGTGGCTTCTTTTGTGACGGCTTATGCTCGATTAGAACTGTACAAAGTGCTTGAACCTCTGGGAAAAAGGGTACTCTATTTTGACACAGACAGTTGTATGTACATTTATGACCCTCAAGAATACAATGTACCGATTGTCTCCAGTCGTTTGGGAAAATGGACGGATGAAGTGCCTCATGGACGTATTGTAAAATATGTTGCTTTAGGTCCAAAAAACTATGGCTATGAATACATTGAAAATGGAGAACGACATCAGGCGTGTAAAGTGAAAGGCATTACATTAGACTATAATGCAACTCAACAAGTGAATTTCAATAGTATGGTGGACTGTGTGAAAGACAGAGAACATTATTCTACCGTAGTTGAATATGCGTCCAGGATTAAACGCCATAGAGATAGAACAGTGACGAGTGAGAAACAAATCAAAACATTTCGTTCTGTGTATACCAAACGGATCATCGTCGACGAATACATGACTGTTCCTTATGGATATCTGCATGACTGACCTTGACCCGTTGT